>OZ012740.1:177704137-178011637 GCA_963859935.3 Lathyrus sativus
CCGTTCCGAAATTGATAGTCTTATTGTCCAAAAGATCCTGCACAACATGCTTAAAAGCATGGCAACCTTCTATATCGTGACCCGGGGCTCCAGAATGAAACTCACAGTGCCTGCTTGCATCATAACCAAACGGGGGAGCCCCCGTTATCGGTGCCAGAGTTCTCTTCTCTACCAGGTTTAATCCTAGCAATGTCTGCAACAAGTCTGCATAGGTTGAGGGAGGCTTCTCGAACACCCTCCTCGGTTTATTACCCTGGAATCTTCGCTGAGCTTGCTGTACCCCCTGCTGAGGCTGCTGCTGCTGTTGCATTGGCTGCTGCTGAACCGGTTGTTGTTGCTGGAGTGGTTGTTGTTGTTGAAGCGGTTGTTGCTGATATGGAATAGTAACACTCGCCACCTGCTGCGGCTGATGATATTGGTTTCGTCCCCTGCCTCGGCCTCGGCCTCGGCCTCCAAATACTGCGCTTGCCTCGCCCTGACGGCGCCCACCATATGCTTTCCTATTACTGCCAGATGCAGTTGATTCCTCGACTTGGAACTTTCCTTGCTTAATGTTACGTTCAATCTTTTCTCCCATTAGAATCAGGTCTGAAAAACTGGCCAGAGACGTATGAAACAGCATGTCATGAAACAGCCCTGTGAATGTGCCGACAAACATGTCATTCATTTCCTTATCTTCCACCGGAGGACGGACCCTGGCAGCCATATCGCGCCACCTTTGCGCGTACTCTTTAAAACTCTCCCCCTTCTTTTGCGACAGCCCGGCCAACTGGACCCGATTGGGTGCCAAGTCGCTGTTATACTTGTAATGGGCTACAAATGCCTCTGCTAATTGCTTCCACGTCTTGATATCAGTTGGCTCCAGCCCCATGTACCACTCTAGGGAAGGGCCCGACAGACTATCCTGAAAGAAATGCATTAGCATTCTTTCATCAGTTGAGTATGCAGACATCTTTCTGTAATAAGCTCGTACATGCACTTTTGGACATGTGTCTCCTTTATACTTGTCAAACGCAGGAGCTTTGAATTTAATTGGCACCCTTAAGCCAGGTACCAAGCCCATTGTTGCCATGTCCAATCCCACAGCACTTTGGTTTAGGACTCCCCTCATCTGCTCTTCCAGCATTCTGATCTTCTGGGAATCATCCATCGGCCCTTCGAAACCTCCTCCAGAGAAGGCGTCCTCCTGCTGATCTTCTTGCCACATACCATTTCCAGCCCCATACCCATCATATCCATTATTACGTCCTGCTCTGATCTGATTCATTCCCGGACCTCGGCCTCTGTTTCCGTACCCTTGAATACCTCCAGCAGGACCAAAAGCCATAAATCCAGTACCGTTTCCGTTTCCAAAGCCTCCGTAACCCTGATTGGTCGCGCCATAACCGTCTTGCCCAAAGCCTTGAGCATTAAAGCCATACTTGCCAGTGTTATCGAATCCCTGATCGTTGAATCCGAATCCAGTATTGACAAAGCCGTTGCCTCCCATATTATCTCCCAAATTGACATCACCCAGCCCAACGTTATGGACAGCAGTCTCATTTCCAACTCCGACGTTACCATTTACAGCAGCGGTAGCGTTGTTAACATTAGCAGCAGGTGTATTGATTACAGGTGGAGCCACCGGCGTGGGAGTGCCGTCTTCATGAACAGTATCGACCCGTACAGACTGATGATCTTCATTACCATGACCAGCGTTTCGGGCCAACAGAGGCTGGACCATGGCCTGCAAATTCTCCTGCCCTTTCGCAATAGCTTCCATGGTCTGCATAAAGAGAGCGAGCTTCTCGCGCACATCTTGCATCTCGTTCTGCATTTGATCCATGATCCTTCGACAGTTGGTGCGGGTAGAATAGCGGTGCGGATGTTGATCTGCAATCCTGTTAAGTACCTGTTACAGAGCAGGAAATAAGACACTATTCAAAGATTACCTGTAATGCAATATGAGTATGAATGCAATGCAATGTGTCTGTGCATTAGGGAAATCCATTCCCCCAGTTCCAGTGTGAAGGTGCCAGTGCAGTGACAGTGTTGACAATAGGAATATCGGAGCTGAATCATAGAAAGCCTCATATATTGCAGGGAAAATCAATAAGCCCGGAGTACAATATTACTGAGAGTACAATAAGAAGGCATGACCTCAACCAACAATCCTGGTGATGGTCAGCACTATGCAAATAAAGCATACAAGTTACTATATGAAATGATCAAATCCTCCCAAAAGTCTGGTACTCTTCTATCAACTTCTTGGTCTCCGGATGGCTTGGTCGATCAAGCAGCCCTTCAACAAGCTGGTTTCTCCTCTTAAGAACACGGCGCACGTCTTCAGCAGTTTCTTCCCATGTGGCTTCCCCGAAGCAATCTTCTAGCTTTCGCTTCTGAGACACCGCTTCATCTCTGGATTTGATTGCCTTGTTCAGTGCATGCTGGACACTATACCGGGTCATCACTTCTTCCTCACACTTCTTGATGCTAGACTTCAACTTCTCTTCGAGGTCGGAGATTTGCTGCTTCAGCTTATCTTCTCTCATCTTATTGTTGGTGAGAGTAGCATTCCAAGTCTTATTGCAAGAGGAGATTTCTCGGTGTGCTGCATCGAGCGCCTTCTTTTTGGCTTCCAGCATGTCATGGGAGCTTCTGAACTCTTGCCCCAGACGTTCGCGCTTCTTCCTCTCCTCAGTCAACTCAGCCCCTAATCTGTTTAACAGCTCGATCTGTTGTTGGAAAGCATATACAGCCTTGTTTTTCTCACTGCGTACTTGAGCTAGCTCTTGCTCTAACCCTTCGTTGATCTTCATCAAGGCTTCTTTTTCTTTCACAACTTGCTCGTAGGCTTCCCGAGAAACAGTAGTTGGCTCCGCTACCGGAATAGGAACAAGAATTGGTGCATCTGGAAACGGCATCCTCAACTGACGGGCTCTCTCCTGAATCCAAACTCTATAAGGTGCATAGGCCTGACAATCATTCTTTCCTAACAACGGCTTCCCTCTGCGGTTAATACGCGTCCAGGCATGTTGCAACTTGGCTAATAACTCCCCCTTCACGTCACCTGTGAAGTACAGAGATTCCTGTACTTCTTCCTCCTGAGGCGGGTTCTTCAGCGCATATCCGAACTGACGGACCAACAGCGATGGGTTGTAGTTAATACACCCTTTTCTTCCAATCAGCGGGACATTAGGGTAACCAGAACAACTGAAGATAAGCTTGGATCCCAGCAGATCTCTATCAAACCACTCCATATCTTCCGACGATAGCCTCATCAGGCGCTCCGGCCAACCAACTGGGACTGTAGTCTCTGCAACAGATCCTCTCTTAGGAAGGTGACTCTCAAACCACATACTCAACAAGGGTACACACAGATGAACATTCTTCCCTCTTCCCTTCTCATTCTTGTAATGCAGTGAGTGGTAGAGATCTCCGAGTAAGGTAGGTACAGGATTACCAGCGGCAAACAAGTAGAAGGCGTCGAAGTCCACAAAATCCGGTATATTGGGGAACAGTACTATGCCATAAATGCACAAGGCCAACACAGCATTGAAAGCAACCCAGCACCCGCTCTTGGCATACTCTTGGGCTTTACCAACTAAGAATTGGAGTGAGAAGCCTGGAACTCCACGGGAAACAGTAGTCACAAGTTCAGAAGCATCAATATGCAAGGCTTTTGCCAAATCCTCCGGCTTGGGCTTGGCGTCATAATGAATGAATGTAACCTGGTTCTGCACGGGCAGCTCAACATACTCAGCGTATTCCTCCAGGGTTGGTCCCATAATAAAGTCAGAGAACGTAAAGCACCTCAAAGCAGGGTCGTAGAATTGCATCAAAGCATACAGCCCATCTAACTCTACCTCTGTAGGTTTGCACACCAATCTCAGTAGTCTACCATAGCTCATCCGTAAGCTCCTACGAACACCCTCATCAGCAAGAGAGATCAACCCAAGTAGAGGAACAATATCAGGCGTAGGCAATTTGTAAGCAACCGTTCTCCTTAAGCTAGTCATGATCAAACACTCAGAAGTCTGGGTACTAGAACTAGGGAAATGCAAATGCGCCTGCAGCACAGACACACGTTAGTGAAATGCAAATGGTAATGGATATGCAGTGATGCAATGCAAGTAACATGCAACAGGGACCAAAGCTGTAGCTGAATAGCCTGAACCCAATCAAGAAAGGTCTCAGATAGACCATCCAGAAGTCCTAAAGCCCTGGTCTCAGATATACCTCAAACAAAGCTCCAATATTGGTCTCTGATAGACCCCATAATCATAACCTGAATGGTCTCTGGCAGACCTCAGATCATATCCCCCACTGGTCTCTGACAGACCTCAGAACACATCTCCAAATAGTCTCTGACAGACCTCGGAACACACCAACTGGTCTCTGACAGACCTTAGAACCCTCCATAAATATCCAAGATCCTGATCAACAAACCGGTGGTCTGAAGGTCTAGTTACCTGCATAACCCTGAATCCCCTCACAGGTGGGTGGCCCTATAACTGGCACAAGGTACGGCATCCTATGCGGTCGTCGGCGTCACAGACTTTCAGGGTTGATGATATGATTCCCAGAAGGAGTGGCATCATCAATTCCTGAAGAGGCCTCACTTAGCTAACTTCCAAATGATCGGTCCCCAGAGTCGACAATCCAACTAACCAGCAACCCACGCCAACCAAAGGAAGGGGCAGGAGGCCAACCAGAGGAACCTCGTCTGAGTGTAGATTTCATGGGACACCAAAGCAAGCAAAGCAAGCGGGCGCCCACTAATTTCTACTCTAATTCTAGGTGCACTCAAGCCCAGGTCCGGCTTATCTCTCAATATCAGAACACCCGTCACACCCCAGATACAGCAACAATAATCAATATATAAAGCTGAAAATACAAGGTTAGAAATATAAAATAACTCCATACAAAATCCTCGACGGGAAAACAAGCGTTAGGATTGACTCTCTTAAGGGACGTTGGATCCCAAATGCATAAGAACTATCGCAGTCCTTAGCAGCCAGGGGACGTTGTATCCCCAGCAGAGTCGCCAGCTGTCGCTACTGCGAAAATCGGCGCCGGCTGAACAGAAGAGTCGCCACCGCGCGTTATTTATCCCACGGGAGGGAAAGGAAACGCTCAGAGTAAACCTCGCACAACACGGGAAAGGTATGGTCATCGCAACCAAAACCTGGATTCGGGAGTCGGTTACGCAAGGGGAAGGTATTAGCACCCCTCACGTCCGTCGTACTCGACGGGATCCACGCTTGTTTTCAGGTATGGATTGTTATTCTATCTACTCTACAGGTCAGGGGTTAAAAAGAAAAGAGAGTGAAAATAAAATGACTCGGCAAAGTATCGCACTTTATGCCTACGTATTCCCGTCTGGAACGAGAAATCAGAGTCAACGTAGTTCACCTACCTACGGGAAAGGAGGGGAAGGTTGCTCGCTAGGATATCGCATCCTATGCCTACGTACTTTCATACAGCATGAAAGATCAGAGCAAACATAGTTCGGGCCACGTACGACACAAGTCTGTCTTGGTTGATTTTATTCCTTCTGAAAAAGGTTTCCTTGATTAACAGTCCCGGCGGACAAAAATGACGTCTTGATGAGTTTACATTCTTTTACGGAAGAAGTGTCTTTTATTGTGTTTGAGATCTTTATGGTGTTTTTCTGTTTGTTTTGAGGAAGAAGAGACAGAACTCTAACCTACGGTTGCGAAGGGAAACAAACTAACCTAATGTTATCATGCATGGGTTAAGACCTAGTGTCTATCATGCTCCTCTCTTGCACAGAGAGAAACAGAGATCCTACGGGATAGGCAGAAACAGAAACAATAACAGATATAATAAAGCAGTAAAATGCATGGATGCAACAGTACAAGCGAGGCAAGGGAGTCCTACTCAACCTCGAACCTAGAAAACAATAGGAAAAAGTGAACAGACTTCACTTTCAACCCAACAGGGTAAACAGCAAACAATACAGTCCAGAAAACCAATCAATACATCAGAAATGAAATACAACAGCAAAAGAAACAGCATCAGCAGCTCTGAATCAACATCTGGCTTCAAGTCATCTCCAATCAGCTACAAGTTTCAACAAGCATCAGTCTCCATCTTCATGACCCTTAGGCAAGGGCTTTGATCATCATCCTTCCATCTGCAATGGCTTTTCTTCAAGTTCAAACCTCCAGGATGAGGGATCAGTCACAAGAGTGAATTGGGTGTTAAGCAATCAGTTGACTACCAAAGGTGGTGAACAGACTGCTTCTAACACAAGAGATATTTTCTCTCAAGAGTTCTATCTCTTAGACACTATCACCAAGCCTTCCAAAGGAAGGGGGTGAGTGTCTTAGAGAGACTCTGAATCACAGAGAAGAATGGATGCAGACAAGGCAATCCATGTTTGAGAAACAAGCTTTCTAATCTAGAGCTCTGCCTAGCTCCTAAACCCTAGTCTCCTCAGCATTTGCTAGCAAGATTCTCCTCTTCAACTCTGGAAGTTGGACTTCAACATCTGAATCTCCAATGGCTTTCATCTCCTCAAGTCTTCAGCTCTCCCAAATTCCCAGACAATCCCAATACCCACACATACAAGCAATAATCCCCTGAGGGCACACCACACCAGTCAATCAGATATATACAGTACATTAATAGCAGTAGGGGAATCCTGACTTTTCTAAGGGGATCTAATAACTACCCATAGCCCCTATAGTCCCATAACTAAACTAGTTAAATCCTAAGTCCTAAGGGAAAGAATCAAGCCTCCTAAGTCATCACCTAAAAAACCCTAATTTTATCCACGTTGTTCTCACCTAAACTAAACACCTGAAATTAATTTCTAAAAATGGGAACTAAATTGCATCTACAAGTTTAATGTCTAACCTAAACAACCTAAAAAGAATGAACAAAAAATATTGAAGCATTTGATAGAACAAAAAATAACAAAATCATGCATGAAATGAAACTATTAAAATGTCATTTATTTAGAAAATATGGGAAAAATATCAAATAAAAAATAAAATGCAATTTTTATTTTTTATAATTTTCTTGACATCCTAAAGAAAAATATGCAAAAAGAATGAATTAAAAATGATGATTTTCCTATTTATTATGATTTTTATAAGATGTATAAAAAGTGAAAAGAAAATAAAATGAAAATATTAAGAATAGATGGGAAGGGGTGTGGAAAGTAAAGGCGCGCAGTTGCTTTATCCATGTGGGCCAGAAGATGGGGTGCAGATAGAGATTATGCAAGGCCCAGCGCAGTCAGAAATTGAATTAAAAAAAACCAGAAAAAATGGAAAGCAAAACGATGCAAATAGCAGTCCTTTCATGCGTAATTCTTTGGGCTTAATGAAAAGGGGGTGTGAAAAGCGATTGGATCCAAAGCCCACTCAGAGGGTTTAAATGAAACGATGCGTTTCATGTTTAGATTTTCCCTCCGTTTTCAACATTCAATCGTGGCCGTACGATGAGGGGATTAAGTCAACAATTGGGAAGGATCTGAGGGCTGAGGGTCATCGTCCCCAACGAGCCCTAGGGTTTCTGAAAATTCCCCTTCCATGCACAAAACTTCCAATCCTTCTTTCTCCCTAATCTCTCCATGAAACGCCAAGATATAAACACCAAAATTGATCTCCTTTTCACGCAGAACATCACTATATCCATAGTTTTCAATATAACAGCCTAGATTTTCAAATTCGATAAGCATCACAGTTCTGATCCGCCATTGTCACCTGTGATCAACTACCTCAATTCTCCACAAAACTCATCCTAAACTAATCTACAACTCATCCTGATCATAGCATGCTAATCCAATAACCTTATCGTGCCTTATCCTAGCAATTACAAACTCTACCAGATTTGGTACCTCATGCTCAACCTCCATGAAACTCAACCAAACTTACCAAAATCAATCATCTACTTATGCTTAACCATTCTACACTTCCAAAACCCTAAGATTCTACCTAAACTGAGCAAATCGAATAGAAGACAAACCTGGTGCAATTGGTGAAAACAGGTGTGCAACTCTTGGGATCAGATGCTTGCAGTGATTGAAATTTGCTCAGTGACTTGAAGGATGAATTCTGTATGCAACAAGAACACTGAACAATGCTTGAAACTCGAGTTGGACAACAATATGCAATTCTTGCAATTTCCTCAAAATAGCTTCAAGCTGCCATGGATCTTCTTCTACCTCAGCATGTATTCAATCACAATGATCAGAAGAATAGGTTTGTGGTGGAGAAATGAATGGAGATTGGAGAGAATGAAAGTTTGAGATCAAATTGCCAATGGAAGAATCTTGCTTTTCACACTCTAATCTCACCTCTCATCAACAATGATCACCAACCTTTTACCCTCCCTGATCCACTCTTTTTATAATGATCAATGGAAACTCCTAGATTCATCTAGAAAGATCTAGAAAGTATTGAAAATCTCATGTGATGGGAACTTGAATATCTCATGCACCATGCATTAAGTCTTGCAAAATGGCCTTAAAATGTCATCATAAGAGATATTGGAGAGATATAAGCAAATACAATGCTTTTCCTTGCCTTGTGTTGAAATTTCCAAAGATGACTTATAATGCAAGTTTCAAATTAACAAAGCATCACCCATTTTAAAACCTCAAATCAAAATTCTATCTGAACCAATGTTCTCAAAATGATGTTTCCAATCAAAATGATATATTGGATGACCTATTTTGGATTTCTAGATCCTCCAAACCAATTTCCAAATTCAACTTTTTCAACTTATAAGCCATTTTTAGTTCATTTTTGACCATTTTAAAATATCCATGCTCCAAGCTTTTTCAAACTCTCACAACATCTTATCTAGCCTTAAAATCCCATTTTGAACAACTTTGATGTTGGGAAGTTTTCCATTTGAAGCTTCCTTGTATGAGTTTTAAGCATATGCTATGAATGACCTGTAATTCACAAATGACCAAAATACCCTTTGCTTGCCAAGACCATAAGTTGAGTTACACACATCATATGAAGGCATACTATACCATTATAGAAATCTAAGACAATGAGGAACAATTCTTATGTTGACCAGAAATTCATTTGAAATCTCCTTGAGGGGTAAAAATTGCTTGGAAGTCAAGTCACTTTCACAGACAAAATTTCAGATACCTCAGATGACCTGTAACTTGCAAGGACCATAACTTGAGTTCTATAAATCTACTTAATGTCTTCCACCACTCAAATTAAAGGTCTTGAGATCCTCTACAAGTTTCATGTTGGCCAAGGATCCATTTGAAGCTTGCATTTCGACTTATCTTGCTTGGAAATTTGACCTAAACTAGGGGATTTTACATAGAAACCCTAATTTAGAAACTCCTCCTCTCCTTGATTTCCCTTGAATTCTTCTTAGCATAACAACATATCCTTATTCTCCATGTCAAATGATGAACCCCACATCTCTCCAATAGCCCTTAATGCCTTTAAATCAATCAATTGACCTAGGGTTGACCTAGGGTTGACCCAGATGAAACCCTAGTTGACTGTCTTCAACTGCAATTCTTGTGATCACCTCAACAACTTGTTTTCTTCTCCAAATGACTTTCTAAGCCTCCCATGATGTCTAGATGCTCTCCATGCCTTCCATTCACAGCTCACAACCCCCTTTATGATCCCCAGATACCCTCAGATGGGAGATAGACTCAAGGCTTGATTTGCTGAACTCTCTGCTCTCAAATTCTTTTCTGATGACTTGAATGAGATGGAATTGGGATAATAACCTCTTGATAGGCCTCTAGAGATGAGAATAATGACTGGTCCCCTGTTGAATGACTTGCTATGCTTATGCTATGCAGATGGTTAGGCTATGTACATGACTCTATATGATATTGAAACATAAACCAAGTGAATAAGGTTGAGCAAATTTTAGGGTGCAACACATGCCTGTGAGCAGGGTTGGGTTTGTTGCAGGAAACTTTGACCTTCAGACTACCTGGTTTTCTTAATAGTGGATCAGTTTTGTTGGTACCGGAGGTTGTCATCATCAGATATATGTTTGTTCTTGACAGAGCAGAGTTTTGGTCCTGTATAAGAGGACCTTATCTTCAGAGATGTGTATTTGTTCTTGACAGAGCATGTTTATGATTGGGATCAGAGGGTCTCATCAGCAGAGATATGATTGTTCGTGACAGAGCAGAAGTTATGGTCCTGTGTTAGAGGACCTTATATTCAGAGATATATGTTTGTTCTTGATAGAGCAGGTTTTGGGTTGGGATCAGAGGATCTCATCGGCAGATGTATGTTTGTTCTTGATAGAGCAGAGTTTTGGTCCTGTATCAGAGGTCCTTATTATCAGATGCTTGTTCTTGACAGAGCAGAGTTTTTGGTCTTGTATCAGAGGTCCTTATTATTAGATGTGTGTTCTTGACAGAGCAGATTTGTGGTCCGATACCAGGGTTTTCTTATTATCAGAGATAGTGGTTGTTCTTGACAGAGCAGCATCATGGTTTTGTTGATACAGAATCTCCACAACACAGTTGCCTTGATCTCCTGCTGCATGATTGCATTTTACATCGCTTTGCATACTCATTTGCATTTCATTAACGTGTGCCTGTGTTGCAGGTACCGTTTCCCCCGATCCAGGATTTCTTGCCTCCTATTGTGTTGTTATGGGTTCTCTGAGGAAGACCGTGGCTTACAAGCTCCCTGCCCCTGATGTGGTTCAGCCGACTGGTTTGATTGCTTTAGCAGATGATTCTATGAGAGATGGGTTCAGAAAATCTTATGACAAATTGCTCAGTTTGGTTTGTAAACCTTCTGCGTTTGAGTTGAATGGGTTGCATGCCTTGCTGCAGTTCTACGACCCTCCTTTGAGATGCTTTACTTTCCAGGACTTTGTTCTCGCACCCACACTAGAGGAGTATGTTGATTTGTTAGGTGTGCCTATCAAGAGTCAGATGCCTTTTGTTCATATGGATGCTGAGCCTAATCTGGCTAGTCTAGCTCCGTCACTTCATTTGGATGCCTCCGAGTTGGTATTGTCTAGTTGGAACAATGTTCCCGGTTTCTCCTAGCAGTTCTTGGTGGGAAAAGCTCAGCAGTGCGCCAAAGACGGATGTTGGGTCATGTTCAACGCCATCCTCGCTCTATGCATATATGGCATCATTCTGTTCCCCAATATGCCCGACTTTGTGGACTTCGACGCCTTCCACATCTTCGCATCAGGGAATCCAGTCCCCACCTTGATAGGAGATGTCTACCATTCCATCCACTACAAAAATGAGAACAGAAGGGGCAAGAATATCTCGTGCTGTGTGCCCCTGTTTTATAGATGGCTTGATAGTCATCTGCCCAAGAGGGGTCCCTTTGCTTCGTCTGCAGCCACAGCTGAGTGGTCCGAGCGTTTGATGAGTCTATCAGCGGAGGATATTGACTGGTTTGACAGGAATAGGTTGGGTACCGAGATTATCTTTAGCTGCAGCGGGTTTCCGAACGTGCCTTTGATAGGCAGGAAGGGCTGTATAAACTATAATCCGTCTTTCCTGATCCGACAGTTTGCTTATGCTTTGAGAGCTCCGCCGAAGGATGAAGAGGTGCAGGAATCTCTGTACCTCACTGGTCTTCTAGAGGGGGATACGTTATCTAAGCTTCAGCACGCTTGGAATGGTATCAGTAAGAGGGGAAAACCATTGCTGGGGAAAAGCAATAGTCAAGCCTACGCTCCGTATGTGACATGGATCAGAGCCAGAGCAGATGCTATAGGGATGCCGTTCCCACCTGCCAAGCCGGAAAGCCCTCCAGTGATTGAAGAGCCTACCACCGTGCCCATTCAGCAGCATAATCAGGTGTTAGTTGAGCGAGATGAATTGAAGAGGGCAAATGAAGAACTGGAGAAAGAATTGGCTCAGCTCCGAAGCGAGAGAAGCGAAGCCATTCATTCCTGCAAGAGGCAGACCGAGCTGGTGAACCAGCTGGGGACAAATTTGACTAAGCAGATAGCTGAGCGTGAGCGCATGGGTCGAGACTTCAAAGCTGTCAACGATGTACTGGCCACGAAGAAGCAGCACTTGGACGAAGCGTATCGGAGGATATCCAAGTTTAACCAGCATTGGAAGGCCTCCCTAGCCAACAGGAAAGAGCGGGAGGATAAGCTGATGCAACAGATCTCCAAGCTGAAAGCCCAGGTGAAGGCTAGTGAGAAGAGGTTTGATGAAGAAACCGCTCGCAGATACGCCGCTGAAGGCCAGCTCAACAGAGCTCTTGCTAACCTGAAGGAGCGCAAACTGATGTTTGAATCCAAGAAGCGGAAGCTAGAAGATTGTTTCGGCGAAGGAGCATGGGAAGATTCGGTCGAAGGTCTTCAGTACACCATTATGCAGAGAGAGTTATTTGTCGAAGGGTTGCTCACTCGGCCTGATCATCCCGAAACGAAGGGGTTGTTAGAAGAGTTTCGCGCCCGTGGCCGTGCTTGACTATTTGTATTCCTTTTGTTGTGATCATTGTTGTATGCTGACCATCACCAGGCTTGTTGGTTGAGGTCACGCTATTGATTCATCTTGTACTCATTGACATTGTGTACGGCCTTGATGGGCTTTCTTTATATATGAGATGTTGTTTCCATGATTGGACTCGGACTTCTTATTATCAACACTGGCACTCAAGCACTAGGATCGGGGGAAACCTCCCTAACGCACAAACACACGTTTGCATTTGCATGAAGCATTTGCATAACGAGCACTTTGTCGTTTTTCCTAACCCTTTTGTGTTTTTAGGTTGTTTCATGTTGTTCCAGGATTGATTAGAGACCAATCCACCGCTATCCGACCAGAGCAAATCAAACCAGAATCATGGAGCAAGTGCAAACTGATGTTCAAGAACTCCGCGAAAGAATGGATCGCTTCATGGAGCTCATGCAAGCGGTCGCCAATGGCCAGGATCAGCTCAGAACCTTGGTTCAGCCTCTGATTTCAAGGGTTGATAGCAATGGCGTACTCTGTGGTGGGACTGTGCCTACTCCTCCACCAGTTGAAACTCCTCAGAATGGCGTCCCTATGACGGGGGGGAATGGCAGTGCCAACGACAATGTGATAGCTAACATGGGACTCAACGGTAATACGACGGGCGTCGGTAATGGGAATTTCGAAGCTAATGTCAATGTTGGGCTGGGCAACGGCAACGCCGATGTTGGAAATCTGTTTGGGCCTCAGCTGTGGTTAGAAGACCGCCAAGATGATGTGTTCTCTCAGAGAGGTGCTGAAGGGGAGCTGACTGCTGAAGCACGACTTAGGTTCAAGGCACTCGAGGATAAGATGAGGAATATCGAGAACCAGAACACCCTGGGCGTTGATATGTCCAAGTTGGGACTGATTGCTGATTTTAAGGTGCCTCCCAAGTTCAAGGTACCTGACTTTGAAAAGTACAAGGGCACCACTTGCCCTCGCGTCCACCTGAGATCATATTACCGGAAAATGTCAGCTCATTCTGAGGACGAGAAGTTGCTGATGCACTTCTTTCAGGACAGTCTGTCCGGACCCTCCCTCGAATGGTATATGAGTCTGGAACCTACCAGTGTGCGCACGTGGAAGGACCTTGCTGAAGCATTTGTGCACCACTACCAATATAACAGTGACTTGGCCCCGAACCGAGTCCAACTGCAGAAACCTTATGGTGGCAAAACACGGGAAGGAGAAACGAACGTCGTGACCAACGCTCGAAGGAAGGGTAAAGGTCCTCACCAACAGGTGGCCAGTATAATTATCCCGGCAGTTCAACAGCCACAGCAGCAGCAGCAGCAGCCAAATCAGCAGGGGTACAGAAAGTATCAGAACCGGGCACCTCTGTCGAGCCGTCACCTCGAGACACCGCCCATGTCGTACGCGCAACTTTTACAGACTTTGCTTCAGCTACAGTTGATCCAGAAGAGAACCCTGGCTCCCTTGACAGGGGCACCTCCGCCAGGTTATGACGCGAATGCAACTTGTGAGTTTCACTCAGGGGCACCAGGCCACACAATAGAGAATTGCAAAGCCTTCAAGCACAAGGTGCAGGACATGGTGGACGCTAAGATCATCAACTTCTCCGATAATGTGCCAAACGTCACGAAGAACCCTATCCCGAATCATAGGGGAGGTGGAGTAAACGCCATTATTAAAGACGAGAGTTTGGATTTGTTGACTGACGTCAGAGATCTGAAGACACCGCTTAGCTTCGTTAAAGCTAAGCTGATGAAAAGAGGTTTCTTTCCAGGATGCGGAAAGCTGTGTATGGGCTGTGCGACAAGTCCTGATGGATGTGAACAGTTGATAGAGGGGATTCAAAGTCTGATGACCGAAGGACTCCTACAGTTTAGCCGAAGGGCCGAAAGCGGATTGGGAGAGGTAATGCTGAAGCAAGATGATGAGGTTGCCACCATCACCATCCCTCGCAAGACGATAACTATTTCCACACCCAGACCACCCACGATTACCATCACCAAGGCTGGGCCAATACCGTTCGAAAGCACTAATGCTGTCCCATGGCATTATGGGGCAGAGGTCTACTGCAACAGACAGAAGTTGGAACTAGAACCGTATGGGTCAGTTGTGGATAACCTAGCGGGTGTTAGCGGAATTACTCGCAGCGGGAGAGTGTTTGCACCACCTGAGGTCGTGGCGGACAAGGCAGACAGAGCTGATGCAACTAATAAAGGGAAGAGTAAAGTCGTTGAAGAGACCCCCCGTGGGGTAGAAAAATACTTACTTGTTAAAGACGCTGAGGAATTTATGAGGTTGATTAAAAAGAGTGACTACAAGATCGTGGATCATCTCCATCAGACACCCTCGAAGATTTCCATCCTGAATTTGTTGCTATGTTCTGGAGCACACCGCAACGCGCTGCTGAAGGTGTTGAATGCCGCGTATGTACCATAGGAAATATCGGTAAACCAGCTGGAAGAGGTCGTAGCCCACGTAAATGCTGGGAATGGGTTAGGTTTCACTGACCTGGAGCTGACGCCGAAGGGGAGGAACCACAATAGCGCTCTGCACATCTCGATAGAGTGTATGGGAACGATTATGTCTCACGTGTTGGTGGACACGGGGTCGTCGCTCAATGTTCTTCCGAAGAAGGCATTAATGAAGTTAGATACTCGCGGAGTGATTTGCACACCCAGTGACCTGGTTGTGAAAGCGTTCGATGGAACCAAACGCCACGTTTTCGGGGAGGTGACGTTGCCGATCCAAGTTGGGCCGGAAACATTCGATGCGGTCTTTTACATTATGGACATCATGCCTACCTACAGCTGTCTCTTGGGCCGGCCATGGATCCATTCGGTGGGTGCCGTGACCTCCACGTTGCACCAGAAGCTCAAGTATGCCGTCGGAGGTAGCATCGTGACTGTTTGTGGCGAGGAAGACATAATGGTGAGCCATTTGTCGTCCTTCAAGTATGTTGAGATGGATGGGGAAATCCACGAAACCCTATGCCAAGCGTTCGAAGCTGTTAAAGTCAAGGACGTAGCTCCTGTAGTCACTGAGAAGCCAGAGATGACTCTCTCCTCCTTCAAGGAAGCCCGGGCCGTTGTTCAAGCCGGATCTACCCCAGGCTGGGGACGAATTTTGGAGATACCTAACAAGCAAGACAAGTTTGGGTTGGGATATTCTCCTGCAGCTGAAGCCTCCTCCTCTTCTAGCGGCGCGTCGCGAGGTAAAGGGCCGATCCAGTTTACCAGCGGCGGGGTGATATTCGAAAGCATCAACACGGTGTCTGAAGACAGCGGAGATAGTGACTGTGATCTAGACTCTTGGATCCAGCCAAGCAAGCCAGGCGAGAGGCTCAACAACTGGTCCGTCAAGGATATCATCCAGATGACAAGCGAAGAGTAATGATTTACTTTTTCCAATCATTGTACAACCCTATGTCCTACCCGGGGCATAGTGGTTTTATTGTCAGGGCCTCGTTTGATTATGTACATGCATTTTACCCATAAATCAAAAGGCGTTTTTCTTCGTATTCAAATATTGTGATCTCTGTTATTCCTGTTTTATATTTGTTTTGAAAAACAATAAAATGGCAATGGGGTTTGTGCTAACCTGCATATCCTTGTTTTAAGCTTAACCCTTGTTAATGCAGGATCCACATAGCAGATGACATCGACTCTGGACCTTCTACGACTCACTTCGACTTCGATTGCCCGATCTATCAAGCCGAAGAAGAGATTGATGAAGACGAAGACCTTCCTGAAGAGTTGGCCCGCTTGTTGAAACAAGAAGAGAAAGTTATTCTGCCTCATGAAGAGGAGATCGAGATTGTGAATCTGGGTTCTGAAGAACTTGTCAGGAATGTCAGGATAGGGGCTGCATTGCAGAGTGATGTCAAGCAGAGATTGGTCGAGATGCTAAGAGAGTATAGTGACGTCTTTGCTTGGTCATACGAAGATATGCCCGGACTTGACACGGACATCGTGGTCCATCACTTGCCGCTGCGAGAAGATTGTCCTCCCGTTAAGCAGAAGCTTAGGAGGACGCGACCAGATATGGCCGTTAAGATCAAAGAAGAAGTGCAAAAGCAGCTTGATGCTGGCTTCTTAGCGGTCACCACCTACCCTCCGTGGGTCGCCAACATAGTGCCTGTACCGAAGAAGGACGGTAAGGTGCGAATGTGCGTCGATTATCGGGATTTGAATAGGGCAAGCCCTAAGGATGATTTCCCGCTCCCTCATATTGATGTGTTGGTTGACAATACAGCTCAGTTCTCCGTGTTTTCGTTCATGGATGGCTTCTCCGGCTACAACCAGATCAAGATGGCGCCGGAGGACATGGAGAAAACTACGTTTATCACACCTTGGGGAACATTTTGCTATAAGGGAATGCCTTTCGGTCTGAAGAACGCAGGGGCCACTTACCAACGAGCAATGGTTACTTTGTTTCATGACATGATTCATCATGAGATTGAAGTCTATGTTGATGACATGATTGCGAAGTCCCAAACGGAGGAGGGACATCTGGTCAATTTGCTGAAGCTTTTTGAGAGGCTTAGGAAGTTCAGGTTGAGGCTGAATCCTAACAAGTGTACTTTCGGAGTACGGTCCGGAAAGCTACTGGGGTTTATCGTGAGAGAAAGAGGCATCGAGGTTGATCCTGCGAAGATAAAAGCGATACAAGAAATGCCAGTGCCAAAAACAGAAAAAGAAGTTCGTGGTTTCCTGGGCAGAATAAACTACATTGCAAGGTTTATTTCTCAGCTCACGGCCACGTGTGAACCGATGTTCAAACTGCTGAAAAAAGACCAGGCGATTATCTGGAACGAGGATTTCCAGAAGGCATTTGATAAGATAAAGCAGTATCTGCAGGAACCTCCAATCTTGATACCCCCAGTGGCCGGACGGCCTTTAATCATGTACTTGTCAGTTCTTGAGAATAGTATGGGGTGTGTTCTCGGTCAGCACGACGAGACGGGCAGAAAGGAGCATGCCATTTACTACTTGAGTAAAAAGTTCACAGACTGTGAATCTCGTTACTCGATGCTGGAGAAAACGTGTTGCGCACTAGCCTGGGCGGCCAAACGTTTACGACAGCACATGCTCAATCACACAACCATGCTAATTTCGAGGATGGATCCGATCAAGTACGTCTTCGAGAAGCAAGCGCTTTCGGGCAGGATTGCCAGATGGCAAATGGTGTTGACGGAATATGACATTCAGTACGTTTCCCAAAAGGCCATCAAGGGAAGCGTATTATCTGAGTACCTTGCCAAACAGCCGATCGAAGATTATCATCCGATGAAATTTGAATTCCCTGATGAGGATATCATGTTTCTCAAATCGAAGGATTGCGATGAGCCGTTGCCCGACGAGGGGCCAGATAGGAAATCCCGGTGGAAATTGATATTTGACAGGGCGGTTAATTCCTATGGAAGTGGCATAGGGGCGATCATCACGACTCCCCATGGATCCCACATCCCGTTCACTGTGAGACTGACGTTTCCGGTCACCAATAATGAAGCGGAGTACGAAGCATGCATCATGGGTCTAGAAGAAGCGATTGATTTGAGAATCAAGAACCTAGACGTATACGGTGACTCAGCGCTTGTGATTAACCAGATTAAAGGGGAGTGGGAGACTCGTCAATCGAATTTGGTGTCGTACATGAACTATGCCAGAAGGCTGCTTCCGTTCTTTGATCGAGTGGAACTCCATCATGTGCCCAGAGCGGAAAATCAGATGGCTGATGCCTTAGCCACGTTGGCTTCGATGTATAAAGTCAATTTTTGGAATGAAGCTCCAAGGATTGTCCTTTCTCGTCTTGATAGACCTGCATTCGTCTTTGCGATCGAGGAAGCCTCCGACGGCAAGCCATGGTTCCATGACATCCAGACTTTCCTTATGACTAAGGAGTATCCTGCGGGAGCGTCAACCCAGGATAAGAAGACTCTGAGGAGGCTGTCTGGAAATTTTTATCTCAATCCTGATGGAGTTTTGTATAAAAGAAAGCATGCTCTCGTGCTACTCAGATGTGTAGATGAGAAAGAAGCGAGTACGCTCATGGAAGAAGTCCATGAAGGCACATTCGGTACGCACGCCGGCGGGTATGCCATGACGAGAAAGATCCGGAGAGCAGGATACTACTGGCCGACGATGGAGTCGGATTGCTTTAAATTCGCGAAGAGATGTCATAAATGCCAGATTTATGCTGATAAAGTTCATGTGCCGCCGTGCCCGTTAAATGTCATGTCCTCCCCGTGACCGTTCTCCATGTGGGGCATCGATATGATAGGCAAGATCGAGCCCACTGCGTCTAATGGTCATCGCTTCATTCTAGTAGCTATCGACTACTTCACCGAGTGGGTGGAGGCCGCCTCATATGCTAATGTGACCAAGCAGGTGGTGGCTAAATTCATAAAGAGGGACATCATCTGTCGTTACGGAGTTCCCGAACGGATCATTACTGATAATGGTTCGAATCTGAATAACAAGATGATGAAGGAGCTGTACCGGAGTTTCAAGATTGAACACCACAACTCATCTCCTTACCGGCCGAAGATGAATGGCGCCGTTGAAGCGGCCAATAAAAACATTAAGAAGATTGTTCAGAAGATGGTTGTGACCTATAAGGATTGGCACGAGATGCTGCCATTTGCATTGCATGGTTATCGTACGACGGTACGTACGTCGACCGGGGCAACTCCTTTCTCCTTAGTGTACGGTATGGAAGCTGTCCTACCGTTAGAAGTGGAGATCCCTTCTTTGCGAGTTTTGGTTGACGTGAAACTCGACGAGGCAGAATGGATTAAGAACCGACTAAACCAACTCAGCCTGATGGACGAGAAGAGGTTGGCATCGATTGCGTATGGTCGTCTATACAAAAGCCGAATGAAGAAAGCTTATGATAAGAAGGTGCGTCCTAGGAGCTTTCAGACGGGTGATCTCGTCCTGAAGAAGATTCTTCCTCCACACTCCGACCACCGGGGCAAGTGGACTCCCAATTACGAAGGTCCGGACGTTGTCAGCAAGGTCTTCTCAGGAGGAGCCTTGTTGTTATCCATGATGGATGGCGAAGATTTTGCATCCCCGGTGAACGCGGAAGCAGTTAAAAAATACTTTGCTTAAAAAAAATGACCCGCTGGAAAGAAAAGAATATCCAGGCAAAAAGGGGCATCCCGGCGAACCATAAAAAAGGAAAAAGGTTCGGGCAAAAATTAGGGATATAAAGAAAAGAATGTACACTCGCAAAGTCGAAAACCCGGATGGGCGACTTTGGCAAAAAAGGGTATCCCGGTGAATCGAAAACCCGAAAGGGCGATTCAGGCAAAAGTTAGGGATTTGAAAAAGCAAATGACTGCGTTCCGCATGTGGACTTTCATTGTTTAGTGGTTTGGAGGACCTGAGGGCC
The DNA here is from genome assembly GCA_963859935.3 of Lathyrus sativus. Classification (NCBI taxonomy): domain Eukaryota; kingdom Viridiplantae; phylum Streptophyta; class Magnoliopsida; order Fabales; family Fabaceae; genus Lathyrus; species Lathyrus sativus. The sequence continues at coordinate 177,723,954 of OZ012740.1, forward strand.
GTTTATCTGAATCAATCTTTTTTGAAGCTGAAGCGTCGGAGAAGTATCGAAGTCGAGTGGGTCATAGAGGGATCAACTCATGGTGTTCGTCTACGCCTCGTTGCCGACATTTGTATATACTGATGTATATTTATGTTTTATTTTTGCGCAACTTCCTCATTCCAGGGGCTTTCATCTGTTGTAAAGCATTTTTACCCATCCAGGGGTTCGTTATCAATAAAATGTATACTATTCAGCAATTCTGTTTGTCTGTTTAGCATCTATCTGTTTTGTTTGCGAAAAAGAACGCCGATGTTTTTGATAAAATGCGCATACATAAACTTACTGGCCTAGGCCGCTGATTGTTGAAACAATGAATTACTTGAACATTGTCACAAGATGATAACCTTGATAGGTCCCTTTGAGAAGGGTATCTTGTCTGTTTGTTTGTGCTGTTGCAGGTATAACATATTCCAGGAAGTACGCCACATGCGTCCCCAAACAGGATGATTCCTCCCTCTCCAGCAAAGTTCAGCAGCCTCTCCCCACAGAATCTGAACGTGAGATCGTAAAGCATTGATATGTTTCCCCAAGCAGAGAAGATTCTCTCCCCAATCAGATGTATCCCGAAGGGTCGTCATCTCCCTAGCTGAGTCACATACTGAAGTGTGCCGCAATTGATAGTTCCAAACTGAAGTCTTCAGCAGAATTGAAATTCCCCACAGAGTCGTACTCTCCCCCGAAGCAGGATGATTCCTTCTCCCCCAGCCGAGTTTGCAGTTCCCCAAGAGAGCCGAGTCCTTGGAAAGCAGTTCAGGCCATGATTGGTTTCCCCCCAGTAGAGTGTTGAATAGCTGATGTTGTATCCCCCCACCGGAGTCGTTATCTCCAGGAAAGCTGTGGCTGCGAATGCCGTGCAGTTTATTTCTGCGATTGACATCGCTTTCCTCATCAGGTCTGGGTTCTCGTAGAGCTTTATTCCCCTGCAGCAGTCAACTGAAGTTTGCTTCCCCATGCGGAGTCCAATTGAGATTGGTGTGACCTTTTCTCCGCGGCAGGATGATTCCTTCCCCCACCAAAGTGGTTCTTTCTCCTTGACGGGAGGATTCTCCCTTCAGCATTTATTTTGCTGACGGGATCGCAGCATTTTGCATGATTGCATAACATTTATCATAAACACGTAGCATTTCCACCGTGTGGAGCATTGCGCCGTTGTCAAAGCATATGCGTATGAAACATGAGCTAGGTCGGTACCGTTCTTGTTTTGCAGGTGTTCCTCCGCAGAATGGTTTGATCAAGATGATTCTTGAATTCTTCCCAGCAAAGTTGGTTGCTCAAGATGATTCTTAAAATCCCCAGCAAAGTCGTTTGCTCAAGATGATTCTTAGAATCCCCAGTGTATTCGCCAGAGTTGGTTGCTCAAGTTGATGCTTAGAGTCCCCGACAGAGTGTTTGCTCAGGATGAATCCTGAAATCTCCAACAGAGTTATTGGTTCAAGATGATTCTTGAAGTCCCCGGCGGAATTATTTGTTCAAGATGATTCTTGATTCCCTCAGCAGAGTTGATTCACCCAGAATGATTTCCGGATCCCCGAAGCAGAGTTACTTGATAGTTCTCCAAAATCCCCAGCGGAGATGCCTCATCCCCAGCAGGTTTCTGAATCGCGAAGTTGAAACTTCCCTCGAAGACTTGATGATTGAAGTCCAACCGTATTAACGAAGCAGTTCTCTCAGCTGAAGCAGAGTGCCTGATGGTAGAAGTTTGGATATCCCCAATTGGTTCATGAGTGACCGAGAAGTCTATTCCCGACTTACGGACGAAGTTCGGCTGACGCCCAAAAATTTCTTTGAAGGCCCGATGGCATGATTAACTTGATAAGTCCCGAGGAATCTTGATGCCTGATGGCATGATCGATCATGTATTACTGGTTACCGTGTGACCAATTCCCCAGCTAGTTGCCGTGCAGCTACTGTTTCAGTTTCCGAAGATTTGTTCCCATCAGAGTATCGTGTACTTGTGCAGTTGGCAAATTTCCGGGTTTGTTGGTATTCAACCGTCTTTTACCTTGATTGTTTGAGAGCCGTTCGCTTCTCACCCAGTAAGGTCCAAGCCGTTTGAATAGGGGCAGCTGTTGCACCCCAAAATTTGCCCAACATTTCTTTACCTAGCTTGTGTTTCATTTCATTCACATTAGCATTATCATTTGCATTTCATTGACATGTATGCAGGAGATCAAGAGGTATGATTACCAATCAAGGGCTATGCAAGACCTTGAAGCTAGCTAAGGAGCTTATTCAAGTGTTCAAGGGTTGATATCCTTGTCAGAAAAGTTAAAAGATCCTCAGAGAGAGTGGTTGAAACCAAGGTTGTGTGCCTCCTAACTTGAGAGTTGTGGGAAGTCATCAGATGATTCTGAGGCCAAGAATGTAGACTTGAAGCCTTGAGAGAGCTCATGAGATGTCTTGAAAGCCATCATGAGGCCTAGATAGGTCATTGTGCAAGATTAAGAAGACTCAGCCATGAGTGGTGCAGTTAGGGTTTGACTGGGTCAACCCTAGGTCAACTGATGATTTGAACAAGGTTGAGACCTAATTCAAAGGCCATGTGATCATGGATTGATACATTGAGATGTTATAAGGATGATTCCAAGGTCAAATCATCATGATTGAAGAGTTTGAGAAGTTTCAAGCTAGGGTTTCTAAGGCTTGATAGTGTAAAATCCCATAGTTTGACCCCTATCTTCAAGGCAGTTTAGCTCAAGATGTGATTGTCATCTCATCTTTCCCCCAACATGAATGTTGTAGAGATTGATCTTAGCTTTAATTTGAGTACTATAAGTCCTTGATAGGATTTGTAGAACTCAAGTTATGACTTTGACAAGTTACAGGTCATCTGAGGTGTGTGAATCTGGGGGCTTGAAAGTTACCCAACTTGCATCAAACCTTTGCCGTAGAAGGATGATTCCTATGAACTTTTGGTAAACATGAATGTTGTTCCTTATCCTCTTAGCTTTCTATAGAGTACTAGAAGTCCTTGATAGGATTTTTAGAACTCAAGTTATGGCTTTGACAAGTCAAGGGCATTTTGGTCATTTGGAGATTACAGGTCATTTCAAGCATAAGGCCATAACTCCCATTTCCAAGCTTCAAATGGGAAAATGTTCAACATAAAACTTGTTCAAAATTATGTTTTAAGGCTATTAAAGAGGTCATGAGATGTTGGAAATTCTTGTAGCTCAAAGTTGCAAAAATGACCTAAAATAAGGGCATAAGTTAAATAAACCAAAGATGGAAATTGATATTCTTGACCTACACATCCAAACCATGGCATGTAATATATCATTTTGACTCTAGAAAACATTTTAAGAACATTGGTTTAGCCACATTTTTGATTTGAGGTCTAATTTGTGGACTTGCTTTGAAAAGTAGTTGCTTGCCTCTTAAGTAACATTTGCAAAACACATGAGAGATCAATACACAAGCTTCCAAGGCATTGTAACACATCTAATATCTCACTTGGAGAGATTTTGGGATCATAACAAGCTGCTGCAACAAGGGAAACCAGAATTGGTGTGATTATGGCATGAGATGGTATTTTGATGACATGAGAAATTCAACATCTCCTTGGATGATTCCAGAAGGTTCTAGAGAGGTCCAACATCATCTATATATTGAATAGAGTTGGTTCAGATTAAGGGTTGGTGAGAATTGTGGGAGAGAAGAGAGTTTGCAACTTCACATTGTTCATTGCAAATTGAAATCAGTTTCTGCATTCTACACCATCTTCTTCCTTTCTTTTGATCTCAACAACTTCTATGGAGGATACTGAATGATTCCAGATCAATTCCATAGCCAAAGCCTTGAAGGATCGTGTTCTTGCATTTGAGTTTCAGCACCTGCAAGTCACCATCGGGTTTGGAGTTCCAGGCATTTTCCATCAATTCTCTTGCATACAGAAGCAAGAACTTGGTACATTGAATGATTTTGGAGCTGTAGAAGGGTTGAAGTGAAGAATTGCTACATCTGTTACTCAAGAATTCACAGGTTGGTAACTTTCATCCCTCACCTTAATTTAAGAATAATTACATCAATTTGTTAGGTTAGATTGATAGTATGTGGTTAGGAGATCGTTTCTGGAAACTTAGAGAAGATTTCATGATGATCAATGAGGTGACACATTTTCTGTTTGGATCAAGAACATGCTGGATATTGAGAGATAATATGAGTATTATAGCAAGAAATAATCAGTGTAATGTGGTGAACATTTTAGACCAAACAATTTGAAGAATGGTGATAATTGAGGTCTGAGCATAATTTTGATTCTCGATCGTGTTTTAGGTTAGAGGCTGATTCAATGAATTCTGAGGCTAGGGTTAGATTCAGTGTTTAATTTAGAGTGATTTAGGGTTTTAGATCTTGAATTTTGGTGGAGATTTGAGGGAGCCCGAGTGAGGAGGAGGTTGATGTTTGAACTCTGCTACAATGGATGCTTCCCTCCATTTTCATGGTTGGAGGTAGGAGATGAAGTCCTAGCCCTTGGATCCGCGTACGACCATTGACCAAAACAAGATCTCACGGCCCAGTTTTAATCTCAGATTGTGAAGGGTTCAGAAGCATTGAAACGCGCCGTTTCATTTAAACGGTGGTATTGGGCTTAAGTCTGAAACAACTATCCCCACCCCCAATTGATGGCCCATTGCAAGTTGAACTGAATTCTCTTGCTTATTGCACCGTGGCTTTTTCTTTTTCTTTCTATTTTCCATATTGATTTCTGATTGTGACATGGGCTTAGGCGCTTTTCTACTTGCACCCCCCATCATGGCCCAATCTCCCAGATGAACTGATTTTCATTACTATCTGCACCACGCGTTTGGTTATTTTTGTTTGATTTCCTTTAATTTCTCATTTTATTCATGGTTCTTGATAAAATCATAATAAATTGAAAATTAATCCAATTAATCCCATTCTTTTTGCATTATACTCATGATTGAGTCTAGTATTGTTTAGATAAAAAATATTTTCATTTCATGCATTTTCTGATTTTATGGGAATTTTGTATTTTAATTGATATTAAAATAGTTATGGTTGATCCTTAATTTTGTGGAATTTTGTGTGATCATGTGATGATGATTTTGATCTTGATTTTTTGTGTGTGATTAGTTTAGACATGTATGCTCCCATATCATTTTTCTCACATTTTTGTGATGAAAATAGGTGTGTTTTCTAGATTGAGGTTTTAGGTGCTTCCTTTTAGGGTTTAGGTTTAGTACCTTGTAGTGTAGAATTTATTTCTAGGTCTTATTAGATGATTTGATCTCTGGAATTAATATGGTAGAGTCATGATTGACCTAGGTTCCCATAGTTATTTTTGTAGGATTTTGCAATTGGTTTTAGTATTTTAGTTAGGATTAACTTTAGTACTAGGTTTTAGGTGATCCTAACTTACTAACTCAACTAGATTAACTTCTTTAATCCCCTTAGATTAGGGTTTTGCTTTGTTTGCCTTTGGTTGAGATTGAAGACAAGTTGAAGACAAGGTGAGGATGCTTGAAGTTGCTTGAAGTTGCTTGGAGCTAGGAGTTGCTTGTGCCTGAAGGTGTCTGATGAAGATTTAGAAGGTAGGAGACATAGGGAGAGCCTTAGAGTTAGAATGACTTCTTTCACAAATATGGAAAGAATCTTGTGCTTCCATTCCTCCCAATGACTAAAAGTCCTTCTAAGATATTCACATCCCTCCTTTGGAGGGATGAGTGGCTTTATCTGGGAAGTAGAACTTTGAGGGAACCAGTCTCTCATAATGATGAACCCTTACAGGCTTCCTTTGGTTGTCAATAAGCTGTTTATCATTTCCACTCATTCTGTTAAATCAATTGTCTTATGGTTTGAGTATCTTGAAAGATGTTGGACTAGAGTTTGAAGATGAGGACTTCACTGAAGAGTGTGGAAGAGGATGATTCCTTGAGCATTGCCATTGCAGCTGAAGCTTGAAGAGCAAGAAGAGAAAGTTGATACTTGAAGATTCAATGGAGATTGAATGAAGAGCTGAGGCTTAAAGAATTGAAGGATGAAGTTGACACTTCCAGGTGATTGAAGACTACTCTGAGAAGCTGAAGCTTGTAGATGAAGAAGACCAAGTTGATCTTGGTAAAGCAAAGAGAGCTGAAGCTTGAAGACTAAGTTGATACTTATGAAGAGGATTCAATTGAGATTGAGTGTAGGGCTAAGGCTTGAGGAATAAAGGATAAGTTGACACTTGCATTGATTCATGGAGAGCCTGAAGGAATCATGTTGACACTTGCAGTTAGGAGTGAAGCCTGAAGGTGGAATTGACTGAAGAGCTGAAGCTTGGAGAAGAGAGAACAAGTTGATACTTATGTTTGATGGATTGAAACATTGGAGAAGCAAGTGGATACTTGTCATGGAAGATGATAGCCCTGAAGGGTGGTTGAAGTCTAAAGACTGGATTGCTGTCAAGTTGGAGCTGTGGATCTGCTTCTCTCTTGTCTGTTTTCTCTTCTGTATTGATGTGCCTTGTTTGACTTGCTTGATGCATTAGAATAAGTTCATATCTAGACTGATGTAAACTAGGAGCATGATTGCACTAGAGGTTAAGTTGCTCCCTCTGCTTGTATTTTTACTGTATGGCTTTGCTTGTGGGTATTCGGTAGAGCCCTGCTCCCTTGCCCATGTGGTTTATTTTGCTTGATGGCATGTTGTTTCTTCTGTATGATCGCAGTTGTTATTCTATTTTGCTTGATAGCACGTTATTTATTCTATATGATTACTGTTATTCATATCTGGCTTGAGGTTGAGATGAGCTTGTGGAGGCTGCTGCCCCACACACATTTCCTCCCTCACTTGCATTGCATGCATTTTACAATCGTTTACTGTTTACTGTTTAAGCTGATGCTTTATCTGTTTCTGTATCATTGACATGATCCCCTAGGACTCTCACTTCCTTTGATAAGGAGGTGATGATTAGAACTTTAGGTTGAAACCTATGCATGACAACTTCTAGGAGTTCCCTGTTTCAAACCTCAACCATAGGATGAATCCTATGCATGACAACAGTAGGACTTGATAGTCTCCCTTTAGTTGAGCCTGTTCTCTTCTCATCTCAAAACAGCTTAAGATACAGTAATCATGAATGATTTCTTTCGTACGTTACGAGCCTTAAGCTATCTGAGAAAGGATTGTTGGAGAGTTTCTTTTCAACAGTCTGGATGTTTAGTATGGCACCCTTTGGGTGACGTGCGACGCATTCACTCTCAGGTCATAGTCTTTAGTGCGATTGAAATTGCAAACACAATAAAAAACACTTCTTCCGTAAAAGACAGAAAACAAACTTCAAACCTTTTTGCCCCGTGGGCCCGTAATTCAAAGGAAGCTTTTCTGAAGAAAAGAGTGTCGTTAAACTTCAGCGCCACCGCAAACAGGCTTTGTCCCTAATTGCTGGAACTGTTGTTTAACCCTACTCGATAAAACAGATGAATCTGAATCCCCGTAATCCGTATTAACCCGAACTACGTAAGCTCTGATCTCTCATACCTGTTGAGAGTACGTAGGCACAATACTGATGTATTGGCGAGCCACCTTCCCCGTAACCCATAGTTAGCCGAACTACGTTGACTCTGATTTCTCATTCTCTGATGGGAATACGTAGGCATAAAGCGCGACGCTTTGCCGAGTCATTTTCTTTTCTTTTTAGGCCATCCTTGATAGGTAGATAGATAAACCAACCCGTCATATAAACACAACAAGCGTGGATCCCATCGAGTACGACGGACGTGAGGGGTGCTAATACCTTCCCCTTGCGTAACCGACTCCCGAACCCAGACAATGGTTGCGATGACCTTGTCTTATCCCTTTTCGTCAGGTTTTTCCGATCGTTTCCTTTCCCGTTCTGAGGGATAAATAACGAAAGGTGGCGACTCTTCTGTTTTACCGGCACCTTATTTTTGCGGAAGCGACATATAGCTGTTTATATGAGGTTGCAAGTTCTTCAAAGGTCAGCTTATCTCAACTTGAGTCACCATCAGATATGCATACGCTGTTTAGAACATTGACATGTTTGGCAAATTCTTCATCTGATCCACTCTCTGAGTCTCCATCAGACCAAGTAACTGCTAGGCTCTTCTTTTGCCTCTTGAGATAGGTGGGACATTATGCTTTAATGTGCCCATATCCTTCACACTCATAACACTGAGCTCCTTTGTATTGGTTGGACTTTTCTTCAGACTTGGCTCTTTTGTTAATGTCAGATGAGATGTTATTGACATTAAATCTATCCTTTTTATCTATCCTTTTCACGAGTCTGTTGAATTGTCTTCCAAGCATAGCTATAGCTTCTGAGATATTCTCCTTGCTTCCATCATTGTCTTTATCAGAGACTTCTGATGAATTTGAGACAAGGGGTATGCTTTTGTTCTTCTTCTCAACCTGATCACACATTCCCATCTCAAAAGTTTGGAGTGAACCAATGAGTTCATCCACTTTCATGATGCATATATCCTGAGCTTCTTCAATAGCAGTGACTTTCATGGCAAACCTCTTAGGCAAAGATCTTAGAATATTCCTCACCAGCTTTTCTTCAGACATCTTTTCTCCTAAAGTACCTGAGGTGTTGGCAATCTCAAGAATATTCATGTAGAATTCATGAATAGTCTCATCCTCCTTCATTCTCAGATTTTCAAATTTAGTGGTCAACATCTGCAATCTTGACATCTTGACCTTTGAGGTGCCTTCATGAGTAGTTTTGAAGGTATCCCAAACCTCTTTAGCCAGTTCACAAAGATGCACTAGTCTGAAAATGTTCTTGTCTATACCATTAAATAAGGCATTCAAAGCCTTAGAATTCCCAAGAGCCAAAGCCTCTTCTTCTTTGGTCCATTCTTCCTTAGGTATTAACACAGATAATCCATTTTTGTCAGTCTTCACTGGATGTTCCCATCCTGAGTTTGCAGCTCTCCATGCCTTGCTATCTAAAGACTTCAAGAAGGCTATCATCCTAGGTTTCCAGTAGTCATAATTTGAGCCATCCAGAATTGGTGGTCTATTTGTGAATCCTATATCCTTGTCCATAGTACCAGAATTTATCTTCCCTAGATCTCACCCAGAAAATAACAGGCAGGGTGCCTGCTCTGATGCCAATTGAAATTCTAGGTACACATCAGTGGATGTTATCACAGATGTTATGACATCCACTGTAACACAGACTACTAAACTTAAGGGCAAACTGTAAATGAAAATAGTAAATAACACAAGAAATTGTTTACGCAGTTCAGTGCTAACCACACCTACATCTGGGGGCTACCAAGCCAGGGAGGAAATTCACTATTAGTAGAATTAATACAGAGTCAAACAACCAGTTTGCACTCTTCACTTAAGACCTACCCAATGACACTTCAACCTAATACTAGACCAGAGTTTCCCACTCACTCCCCCTTAATCACAACAGTGATATTAATCAATTCAAAGTTACAAAAGGCAATGAAGTCACACTTCAAACACACCTTGATCTTGCTTCACAACTTTGATCAAGTGACACAACTCTCTTGCTTAAAAGCTTAGAGTGACACACTGAAAAATAGTTCACAAACACTAAACCAAAGCAATCATGCAGCAGACAATTGCTTGGCATATAAGTATCCTAAGACACAATACACACGTGAAGAACAACTGATACAATCAGACTTCTTCATTCACAAACACACGTTCTCTAAAACCCTGTCAAGAAGTGTCTTCAATTAGGATTTCTCCTTCTGTATATATAGGAAGATCACAGTCCTTGGGCCTTCGTACCTAAGTTAGGTTTACCCAAGATAAACCTCTCTTTATGAAGCTGCGCACATCTAATTGAGTCAGGGGCATTCCATGTTTTAGTTAGCAGTGCCTGATATATCACCTAAGATAACTAGGCTTCCTAAAATGTTTCCTAAAGTATAGCCTGAGCTAATAACAGAAACTAATACCTGCGCACCCTGATGTCATACGCTTGATGTCATAACATTCAGTCATGACATCCAACTTAAGTAACTCTTAGCTATTTAAACTTACCCTGCTGAATCCTCATTATGTATGTCATAACATCAGTCATGACATTCATACATCCATCAATGTTTTGCCATAAAATGCAGCCAATCAAAAGCATCTACAAGTTTAAAACACACACCAACCAACTGTAGTATTCCGAACTGTTATACTCCAACATTTGACCAACCTCTTTCTTTACTTGGCTTATGTTTCATTTCATCTTTAGTATTTGCATTTTCATAGCATTGTCCTTTTGCAGGGGATCAAGAGAGGTGTGCCATTCAAAGAAGAGTTTCAAGGGTTTCAAACTCAATCAAGAGTGCTTATTCAATTCATGAAGTGATTACAATCATCAGGAAATGGTCAGAGATCTTTGAAAGAGTAGATGGATGTATGTTGCTTACCTCCTATTTTAGGGGTCAACAGAGGATCAACAGGGGTTCACAAGTTCACGGTTATGGATAAGAGATGTTTGAGAAGCTCATTGAGTGCTCTAGAGGACATTGTGGAGCTCATCTAAACACATATTTCACTTGCAAGAGGTCACAGTCAAAGGTTGTGCAGCTAGGGTTTCATCTGGTCAACTCAAGGTCAACTGTGGAGTTGAGGGAGTTTGAGACTTGGTTTTAAGTCATTGGAGCTATGAGAAGTTATGTTGAGACATCTAGGATGTCATTTCAAGTTCAAGTAAAGAAGAATCAAGAGTTCAAGAAGTTACTAAATTAGGGTTTCAGAGGATCTCAGTGTAAAATCCCCTTCTTTAGTGCCCAACTTCAAGGAAAATTTACATCATGATATATGTTCAATCTTATTTTCTTGTGAACATGAAACTTGTAAGGCATGTGATCGCGACTTTCTATGTCTAATACAACCTAACTGCAAGTGCATAGTCTATCGCGTAGTAATAATAGATATTGATCCCACAGGGACTCGTAATCAAACTAGTGTTCTCGGGAGTTACTATGTTTAGCTAGGTAGATAATGTTTAAGGGAATAAGATTGTCACTAAAGGGAACTAAGAATGTTAATTAAATTATAATTGATTGAATCGATATGCAGTAATTATGTTCTTCAGGGATTTGACAAGTTACCAGTATACAAAATATTTTTCAGAGTTTATTTAAGCAGAAAATGGTGATCTGAAGACTCTCGCCTCACGATGGTTATTGACGCTAATCATAATTCTAAGGGCCAAACGTACGCTTTCGTGTCCCATTCGGGGTTAAAATTATTTTTTGGAAATCTCTAAGTTCTAATTCATTTTAAAGTGCTTTCGCTGTTATTAAAATGAATGACTAGTGTTTACTATCTGGTCTTGCCGCAACTTTTGCTTGTTGGTTCGTACCTTAATTAATTTCCCACTTTCGTGGCAAAACTACTTTTAAATAAGTTCTCGCTTTCGCGACGAAGTTTATTCAGTAAATTAATTTTAAACACTCAGACCATAAACAACTTTTGAAAAAGACAGTTTTTAGCCGGTTATTATCAAATCCCTTTCGAATTATTACTACATATCGATTACTTAAATTTAGCTAGACATGGATTTGGGAAAGGTAAAACATAAATGAAAACGATAAATAATAGCATGCATCATAATAAAAACTGGAATTACGATTAAAATGAGAAACCTGTAAATATTCCAATTGACCTTTGGGCAGATCCTCCACAGATGTTGGCAGGATTCTGGTCTTTGTGCCAATTGATCGTACAAGGGAAATAAGAATTACAGAAGAAATGAAAGGAATGCAGAAAAAGAAAAGAGAAACAAATAAGAATATTAAAAACTGGAAAGGTTGCTCTGAAGATAAATTGGCAGCACTTCGTTGTATGAATGCGGCTCCCTTTCTCTGCTCCCCTTCTTCCCCTTTTATAGAAATGGAATTCTAACGGTTATAACTTGAAGAAGGTGGACTTTGAGGCAGAATTATCAGGGAGTAGTGGTCCACTATTTGGGACTTGGAACTGCTTCTTTCACGTGCATTTGAAGTGGGGCGTTTTTGCCTGCATGACGGTCGTCACAATGTGTGACGGTCGTCACCCGTGTGACGGTCATCATGGAGCTGTGACGGTCGTCACAGCAGCAAAATCAGCATTCTGCGCTTTTCATGATGTTTTCATCCGGTTTTCGTCCATATTTCATCTGAGATTGCTTCTTTTCTTCATATTGCCTTGTTTAGACATGATCATCAAATACCTGCAAAACATCAGACAAATAACACGGAAATAACTCGAAATCGGATCGAAAACAGTTAAACTTTAGTTGAATTATGCATCAAAATATATATACGATTTCGTGTTATCAAACTCCCCTAAGCTTGAATCTTTGCTTGTCCTCAAGTAAAACAGGAAAAAGTCGGCAAGCACGAGGCAGCTTCTTCGTTCGCAAAGTTGGGAAAAATCGGGATTCTTAGTAAGAACAAAACGAGTGCCATGACGACACTGGACTACAAGTCTTCGGAGGTCTCCTTCTTATGTAAATCGGTCCCAGTCATGCTACTGTAGCTTGGTATCAAGGTTCTCGCGGCAAGTTCACCCTGTTTGTTCTAAAGCAATCACATTAAGCCCGTTGTCCATACACTTTCATGGCAACTCGACCTGTTAGTGAATATGATCTCATTTCTGTTTTTGATCTTCTTCATTGATCATAAGCTTATATCATTGATTTTTAAATGAGTTTTCGTGCCGTTGGACTAAATGCTCGGGTGAGGAGCACCTAACTTAGAAGGAAACATGTCTTTATATTTTTGGCTATCTAGCTTTCTTTTCATGATTTTTCATCTTTTTGGAGATCATACACTTATTTGCATCGGTCGCTCGCTTAGAAGTGTTTTAGGATGGTGCTGACTGCTAGTATAAACTACTTGGGGCTGGGTTTGCGTAGACACTTGAGACTTTGGTACACGTAGGTAGTGAAACCGACTCGCATAAACCGGAGATCTAAGGTGTCAGGATGGTACTGGTTTTGTTAGAATTGTCGTCTCCTCGGAGTTTCAAAACTCAGTTTGAACTCGGGTGCATTCTCGTGATGTTTTCACTTTTGAGGAACGAACGAGAAAAAATTTGTTTACGTCGAATAACGTGGGGATGTTTGCGTAACGGAAAAAGGATATATAAATGAGCTTTATTTGCTAAAAATAGAAAATGTTTGAATAGAAATTACGAAAGTAAAAGTACACAGGAATGGGAAATAAATGCTTCGCTCCCACACTATCTCAATCAGTGTCCCCACTGATTTGAAAGAATGCGAGAGGGAGATACAACGAAAATGAAAGTACAAATAAACTGAAAATATAGTAAACAAATAAGGAAAATGATAACTAATCACGACCTCTGCCTCGGTCACGTCCTCGCTCTCGTCCTCTGGCTCTGACTTGGGCGACCCGGTCCTCAAAACTCATAGCTCCGGTGTGGTAGACATAGTCACGGAGTCCTTCGACCTGCAAGGTCAGATTCGCCAAGTTCTCAGTAATGGTTTCTTGGCCGGTTTGAAGTTGTTGCATTTGGGTCCGATGCCAAGCTTTGAACTGCTCTGCTCGCTGATTCTGCTGCTGCATCATAGCGAGTAGCTGGGCCTGCTGGTCGAGAGAGCGGCGGAGGTCCTCTTCTGAGTAGTCGGGCACTGGACGATGGCGGCGGCGGCGGGAGGATGTACCTTCGGAAGGAAGAGGTTGCGATGCCTCCGGTTGCTCCGGCCTGTCCAACTCAGCTTGGATTTCTTCGTCAGAACCTTGGGTGTGGTCCTGAGTTGGAGCAGCGGCAGCAGGAGGGGCAGTGAGGTCAAATAACCAGTTGGTACGAGCCTCTGGGTGTGTCCGGGTGCGTGATGGAAGGATGATGCTTCTGACGGTTTTGCCACGCACTACCGGGTGGTACTTGCCATCGGCTCTGGAACGGATAAGGTGAGAGGCTCTGCAGTGGTCGGTGTCAAGGAACACCGAGGGAATGGCGTGGAGGTGCTGGAGGCGGTCGCCGAGGTTCAGCCCAAGTGCAATGGCAGTGACAATCCCGCCAAAGTAAAATGGCTTAGAGCCACGGTTACAATTTTCCTGAATGTGGGCCAGGAGGAACGGAGCGGCGTTGATAGGCTCATTGTTGAAGACACAGCGGAGGAAGAAGAGCTCTTTCGAGTTCACCTTATGGTTGCTGTCCCAGGCGAAGATGGTGTTGCTCAATGCTCGGTGGAAGTACCGGATGGTCGGGTTGTGGATATGCGTTGCGTGCAGAGAATCCCAACCATCGGCATTGATGCCGGTCAACTGGTACCAGAGCGTAAAGGCTTCGTGCTGGAACTGATCGGTGAGGCGGCGGTGAGCATTGTCGCCTCGAGGGAGTTGTAGGATGGCGGCAATCTGGTTCTGGTTCACTTGATAGTTGGTGCCGAACATCCGGAAGCATGCGGCACCGGAGTGTTGGCTGAGGTCGCCGCTGGATGTGACGTAGGTAAACGAACTCAGGAACTCGAGAGTGAGTTGTTCGTACGTCGGCAGTGGATTGGTGCAGAGGTTCCAGATGCCGGCTCTTTGAAGCATCCAAGTGACGCCTTCAAGGAGTCCGAGCTCCGTGAGCGATGGAATATGTGGATAATGATTCGGCTGGAGCGACCGTTGATGGAATGCGATGTAGTTGGCCCGCTGTCTTTCGCCTGAGTCACCGTCGCTGAACACAATGTTGCTGAGGTCTGGGGTTTCGTGGTTTCTCGCCATTGTTGGAGGAATGAGGTGGTTCTGAGGAGTGGGAAAATGTGACAGAAGTGTAGTAGGAAGTTGAGATGGGAGTTGGGATATATGGTGCAAGGTGGGGAAAACGAAAAATTGGAGTGGGGAGGGAGTTTCTGATGATTGGAAGTTGAAAAGAGATGAGTGGGAGAGAAAATGCAACCCCTGTTATATCAGATAACAGTTTTGGGTTCGTGACGGTCGTCACCCGCGTGACGCTCGTCAGGCTCCTGTGACGGTCGTCACAGCAGCAAAATCTGCAGAACGCAGAATTTTGCTGTTAGGGTGTTCTTGTAGTGACTGTTAGGCCTAGTATTGATATGGCAATGTATTATAGCAGCCAATAAACAATGAATAATGTGAAAACAGAATAAATTGATAAATGCTATAATTGAAATAACAAGAAATTAGAATGATTATAATGTAATACATAAAGAAATTAACAATGCGAAAATCCAAATGATTAAACTAAACTAAACTAAACTAAAACTAGGATCTAGTCTTTTCGTGCCTTCAACTCATCGAACTTCCGTGCGAAGTAGTCGAGCTGATCACAGACTAAGTCCATGAAAACTACCAGTTCACTGTGTATGCCTGCGATGTCGTCTTTGACAGTAGTCAGAGCTGCATCAACATTGTCCAACCGGAGTAGAACAGTATCCATTTTGTCAGTGGTCTCCTCAGGAATAGGCTCAGGATAGGTGTTGTAATGCGGAGGAGTCGTAGGGTCTACTTCAGATTCTGATACAGCATCCTCATAGTACATATAGTCGTGTGCCTCAGAGATGTGGTCACTGTCGTACATATAGTTCTGGGGTGTTGACTGAGGTGAAAGAGGTCCCATAGGCTCATCCAATTCATAAAGCCAGTTGTCCTTGTTGTAGATACTTGTCATCTGATGATTAGGCAGTGTGAATAGCTGGACAGGTTTTTCGTTGATGAGGTACTCATAAGGTCCAGGTCCCATAGTTCCTAAAATGCGTCTGTTAAAGCAGAACTATATATTCATGGGTCGGATGATGCCAAAATGAGTGCTTGCATTTAAGTGGAATCTAAGGCCGAGCTCGTGGGCAATCATTGTCACGAGGCCTCCTATAAGAATAGGTGACTGTGGGTCCTGAGTGAGGCGTCTGAAAGATCTTATCATGAAAGGCACTGCATTTACTGTACGTCCCTGAGAAGCACAAAACATGATGAATAACTCCTCTTTAGATACTGTAGTAATATTTTCTTCTTTCCCGAAAAGGGTGTGAGCTAGTATCTTATGGAAGTATCTGAAAGCTGGGTTATGAATATCATCATTATACATTCTGTCTGGTTCAGGGTGATAGTCGCCTGTGATTCTACCCCAGAATTGGTCGAGTTCAAAATCAATATCGTCATCTTCTGCACTGATGAACACATGCGGTCCGCTAGGAAATCCTAGGAGGTTAGCTAGTGACATCCGGCTATGGGTTTGGTCCATTCCAAACATTCGAAAGGTAATCAACTCTGTGTTGGATCCAAAACCATAGTTGGGTAGGTATCTGAAGGAACTAAGGAATTCGTAGGTGAGGTCCTTATAGGTAGCAAAACGTGTTTTCAAAGCAGTGTTCTCCCAACCCAGTTGATTGAACAGGTATTGGATGCTATCCGTGATTCCTAGTTTATCCATGGTAGACTTATCATAATACAGCGTTAAGGCAATTTCTCTTTCAGTTAGTGCTGCAAATCTTGCCTTTTGAGCTAGTCCTCGAAAATGAACCTTTGTGAAGTCGTACTCGGCCATACTCGCAGGTAAGTCGGAGAAAACAGGAGGAATGTTTTGAAGACTTTTAAAATCCTGAAAAGTTTAAAACAGAAGTTTGAAGTCAGGATTTTTAAAAATAAAAAACGGTAAAAACAAAAGACCAAAAGAGAAAAATAAAATAAAAATAAAAATATGAAAACAAACGAAAGTAAAAAAATAGTAGTAATTTTAAGTTTAGAATTTTTGTTAAAGTTTCAAAGTAAAATTTTAAATAAAAAATGAAATACAGTAACGAGGAAAAATGCGGGAAAAGTTGGGTTGCCTCCCAGTAAGCGCTGTTTTTAACGTCTAAAGCCTGATGATAGCTTGGTGACAAGCTATTTGGGTGTTTGAGCTGGAAACTCAAGCAATGCTATACTGCAGACTTGAGGGCTGTTTTCGTTCTTATTATAATGTTTTAGACGTTGCCCGTTTACGATAAACGATGCATTCGTCTTATCGGTAATTTCAACAGCTCCACTCTGAAGTACTTTAGTCACTTCATAAGGTCCAGACCACCTAGATTTTAGTTTACATGGGAAGAGTTTTAATCTTGAATTAAATAGCAATACGATGTCTCCCACACTGAATTGTTTCTTGACTGAACGTTTATCATGCCACTTTTTAGTTCGTTCTTTGTAGATACGGGCATTTTCGTAAGCGTCTAATCGAAGTTCTTCCAATTCGTGTAAGTTCAAGATTTGCTTTTCTCCTGCCTCGGTGTAGTTGAAATTAAGTGTCTTAATGGCCCAGAAGGCTTTATGCTCTAATTCTACCGGGAGATGGCAGGATTTACCGTAAACTAATTTGTAGGGTGTAGTACCTATCGGTGTCTTAAAAGCGGTCCTATAAGCCCATAAAGCTTCATGTAGCTTTGATGACCAATCTTTCCTTGAGGTAGCGACAGTCTTTTCCAATATCTGTTTTATTTCCCTGTTCGAGACCTCTACTTGTCCGCTAGTTTGCGGATGATAGGGTGTAGCTACTCGGTGTCAGACTCCATATTTAGAAAGAAGTTTATCAAATATTCGCGATATGAAGTGAGATCCGCCGTCACTAATGACGAGTCTGGGTACACCGAATCTAGGAAAGATTGTGTTTTTGAAGAGTTTGATTACTACTCGTGCGTCATTTGTTGGAGCAGCAATGGCTTCTATCCATTTAGACACATAGTCTACAGCGACGAGTATGTAGTTATTACCAAAAGAAGGTGGGAATGGTCCCATGAAATCTATTCCCCATACGTCGAAGATTTCTACCTCTAAGATTCCTTTCTGAGGCATTTCATCGCGTCGTGAGATGTTGCCAGTTCGTTGGCATTTATCGCATTTTTGCACAGCGATGTGAACGTCCTTCCAGAGGTTAGGCCAGAATAAGCCGGCTTGGAGAATCTTAGCGCACGTCTTGGATGTACTAGCATGACCACCATATGGTGCTGAATGGCATTGGGAAATGATATTTTCTATTTCTTCCTTTGGGACACAGCGACGGTATATGTTGTCGGCCCCTCTCTTGAAGAGTAGAGGTTCGTCCCAATAATAGTGTTTCAGATCGTGGAAGAATTTCTTCTTTTGCTGATAAGTGAGATCCGGTGGAAGCAAGCCTGCAGCGAGGTAATTAACGATGTCAGCATACCAAGGTAATGTGACTTGGGCATAGACGACTTCTACGGATTTTTCGAATTCTGGATCTTCCGAGATTGAGTTGGGCATGTCACTTTCTAATTTGGCTATCAGACATTCGTACGGGAAATCGTCATTTATCGGTACTGGTTCATGTTTGATGCCTTCTATTCGGGATAAGTGATCTGCAACAACGTTCTCGGTTCCTTTCTTATCTTTGATTTCTAAGTCAAATTGTAATAACAGGATCCATCTCAATAGTCTTGGTTTGGCATCCTTTTTGCTTATTAGGTACCTTATGGCAGCGTGGTCTGTGTATATGATAATTTTTGCTCCTACTAAATAAGAACAGAATTTGTCAAGCGCGAATATAACTGCTAGAAGTTCGTTTTCTGTGGTAGCGTAGTTCATTTGGGCAGGATCTAAGGTTCTACTGGCATAGTAGATGGCATGGAGTTTCTTGTCCTTCCTTTGTCCTAGAACTGCGCCTACGGCATAATCACTCGCATCGCACATGATTTCGAACGGTAGTCGCCAATCGGGTGGTTGCATAATCGGTGCGGTGATAAGGGCTGATTTTAATGTTTCGAATGCTTTTAGACAATCGTCGTCAAAGACGAACTCAACATCTTTCATCAACAGGCCGGTCAAAGGTTTTGTGATTTTTGAAAAATCTTTTATAAATCTTCTGTAGAAACCGGCATGTCCTAGAAAACTCTGTATTTCTCGTACGGATTTTGGAGGTTGGAGATCTTTTATAATCTCTATTTTAGCTTTGTCGACCTCAATTCCTTTATTTGATATGACATGTCCTAGAACTATTCCTTGACGGACCATAAAATGGCATTTTCCCAATTTAGGACGAGGTTCACTTTTACACAACGTTCTAATACCATTTCTAAGTTTTGTAGGCATCCTTCGAAACTTTGTCCACATACCGAGAAATCGTCCATAAATACTTCCATGATGTTGTCTATGAAATCTGCGAAGATTGCCATCATGCATCTTTGGAAGGTTGCTGGAGCATTACAGAGTCCGAACGACATTCGGCGGTAAGCAAAAGTACCATAAGGACATGTGAATGTAGTCTTTTCTTGGTCATCAGAATGAATGGGAATTTGGAAAAATCCTGAATAACCATCTAGATAGCAGAAATATGAATGTTTGGCTAATCTTTCCAACATTTGGTCTATGAAGGGTAACGGGAAGTGATCTTTTCGTGTGGCCTTGTTAAGCTTTCTATAATCAATGCACATCCTGCTTCCAGTCACGACTC
The DNA here is from genome assembly GCA_963859935.3 of Lathyrus sativus. Taxonomy (NCBI): domain Eukaryota; kingdom Viridiplantae; phylum Streptophyta; class Magnoliopsida; order Fabales; family Fabaceae; genus Lathyrus; species Lathyrus sativus. The sequence goes on from OZ012740.1 coordinate 177,743,346, forward strand.
TTTTTGTTATTAATTCGCCTTTTTCGTTTTTAACTACTGTTACTCCTCCTTTCTTTGGCACGACATGAACTGGGCTAACCCATTCACTATCGGAGATTAGATAAATGATTCCTGCATCTAGCAATTTCTTTACTTCATCTCTGACTATAGTGCTTAGGATGGGGTTCAGTCTTCTATGATGCTCTTTAGAGGTTTTAGAGTCTTCCTCTATTGTAATTCGATGCATACAGATCGAAGGGCTTATACCTTTTAGATCGCTTATGTTATAGCCTAACGCGGTGGGGTACTTCTTTAGGACTTCTAATAGCTTTTCGGTTTCTGGTTGTCCTAAGTCAGCGTTGACTATCACTGGTCTTTTTAGTTCATCGTCTAGAAATTCATATCTAAGGTTTTCGGGTAGTGTTTTAAGTTCTAAAGATGGGTTCTTCGGACCTGGCATATGGTTTGGGGTCAGTGCTAAGCTTTCGCTTAGGTTGTCGTCTTTATACGGTTTACGCCAATCATCGTCTTCAGAAATATCGGGGATTTGAATCTTTATTATTTCTGAATACGTGGTCTCTTCATTTTCAAGTTCTCTTATGCATTCGTCAATTTCATCTACTAAATAGCAGGTATCGTCTATGGCTGGTGCTTGTAAGAACTTGGTGAGAATGAACTCTATCTTTTCTTCTCCTACTTCGAATGTTAGCCTTCCTTTCTTCACATCTATAATCGCTCCGGCTCTAGCTAGGAACGGTCTTCCTAGAATAATTGGGGTAACAGTGTCCTCCTTGATGTCCATGATTATGAAGTCGGTTGGGATGTAGAATTGTCCTATGCGTACTGGAACGTTTTCCAGTATTCCGACGGGGTATTTTACTGATCGGTCAGCTAATTGTACGAACATTTTGGTTGGTCTGAGGTCTCCCATATTCAGCTTTTTGCATATAGATAAAGGCATAACACTGATACTGGCTCCTAAATCGCATAGAGCTTTGTCTATCACGAACTTTCCTATGACGCAGGGTATGGAGAAACTACCTGGGTCTTTTAATTTAGGAGGCATGCGGTTTTGAATAATAGCGCTACACTCTGCAGTAAGTGTAACTATTTCGTTATCCTCGATCTTTCTCTTATTCGACAGGATTTCTTTGAGAAATTTAGCGTATGGCGGCATTTGAGTTATCGCTTCTATAAAAGGAATAGTGATATTCAACTGTTTAAGGAGCTCTACAAATTTCTTAAACTGTCCTGAAGTTTTGGAGTTTATTAATCTTTGCAGATAAGGGATAGGTGGTTTATATGGCGCTGGAGGTGCTTGAGTTTTTTCACTTGCGGTATCCTCCTTCTCGTTGTCTTCCTTCTTCTCTAACTCGGATTCCTTTTCTGCTTGTTCAGTTGGTTTTTGTTGCATGGCTGAGTTTTCGGTCCTTGGATCGATCGGTTCGTCCAATTCTTTTCCACTTCTTAATATGACAGCATTTGCTTGACCTTTTGGATTCTGTTCGGGTTGTCCAGGAAATGTGCCAGCGGGTGCTGCAGCAGAGGCTTGTTGTTGAGCCACTTGTGATATCTGTGTTTCTAACATTTTGTTGTGTGTGGCTAAAGCGTCTACTTTTCCGGTCAACTGTTTAGTTTGCTCGCTAGTGTGTATGTTTTGATTCAGGAATTCTTTGTTTGTTTGAGCTTGAGTAGCTATGAATTTTTCCATCATCAACTCGAGGTTTGATTTCCTAGGTGCAGTCTGAGCAGCAGCTGTTTTCTGATATCCTGGTGGAGCAGTAGGCATTTGCAATGCATTTTCGCTTTTGTAAGAAAAGTTTGGATGATTTCGCCAACCTGGGTTGTAAGTATTTGCGTAGGGATTTCCTTGAGCATAATTTACTTGGTCTGGTGGGATTCCGGCTAGCAATGGGCATTCGGGCGCATTATGAGTGGTGCTTCCGCATAACTCGCAATTTGGAGTTACGGCAACGACGGTTGCAATGGGGTTAACGGTCAGACTATCAATCTTCTGTGCTAGAGCATCTACTTTAGCGTTGAACTTTTCAAGGCTGCTGATCTCGTACATCCCACCTTTCGCTGTGGTTTTCTCTGTTGGAGTGCGTTCACCTCCCCATTGGTAGTGGTTCTGAGACATGTTTTCGATTAGTTGATAGGCTTCGTCGTATGGCTTATCTATAAGTGCACCGCCCGCAGCAGCGTCTATTGTCAATCTGGTATTGTATAAAAGCCCATTATAAAAAGTATGGATTGTCACCCAGTCTTCTAAACCGTGGTGAGGACATGTTCTCATCATATCTTTGAATCGTTCCTATGCTTCGTAAAGAGATTCAGTATCTTTTTGTCGAAATCCGTTGATTTGAGCTCTAAGCATAGCAGTTTTGCTTGGCGGAAAATATCTCGCTAAGAAGACGTTTTTCAATTGTTCCCACGTCGTAACAGAGTTGGATGGTAAGGATTGTAACCATGTCCACGCTCTGTCTCTAAGAGAGAATGGGAAAAGACGAAGTCTTATCGCGTCTGGAGTTACTCCATTTGCTTTCACTGTGTCTGCGTATTGCACAAACTTCGTTAGATGTTCGTTTGGATCCTCAGTTGCATTTCCTGAGAATTGGTTATGTTGTACAGCTGATAGCAATGATGGTTCCAGCTCAAAATCGTTTCGAGTAATAGCTGGGGCAGCAATGCTACTTCTAGGCTCCATCTGAGAGGGCGTAGCGTATGCCTTCAGCGGTTTGTTTGGAGGTCCTTCAGCCATGTTTGATTCTTCTTCGGATTTGGGAATGGGAGTGAGAGGATCGGGAATGTTATGTTTGAGTTGGTACTCAATGATTCGGCTTCTTAGATGTAAGAAGCGTTCTAGTTCTGCGACTGAAGGTTTCAAGATATCGCCTTATGGGCGATTACTTGGCATACAATCGACAGCACTAGTAAAGGAAAAATGAAAATAGTTAACCTAGTCTATACGGCGTAACAGAAGGTTACACTATTGATTAACGGGTCCCCGACAACGACGCCAAAAACTTGATCGCGACTTTCTATGTCTAATACAACCTAACTGCAAGTGCACAATCTATCGCGTAGTAATAATAGATATCGATCCCACAGGGACTCGTAATCAAACTAGTGTTCTCGGGAGTTACTATGTTTAGCTAGGTAGATAATGTTTAAGGGAATAAGATTGTCACTAAAGGGAACTAAGAATGTTAATTAAATTATAATTGATTGAATCGATATGCAGTAATTATGTTCTTCAGGGATTTGACAAGTTACCAGTATACGAAATATTTTTCAGAGTTTATTTAAGCAGAAAATGGTGATCTGAAGACTCTCGCCTCACGATGGTTATTGACGCTAATCATAATTCTAAGGGCCAAACGTACGCTTTCGTGTCCCATTCGGGGTTAAAATTATTTTTTGGAAATCTCTAAGTTCTAATTCATTTTAAAGTGCTTTCACTGTTATTAAAATGAATGACTAGTGTTTACTATCTGGTCTTGTCGCAGCTTTCGCTTGTTGGTTCGTACCTTAATTAATTTCCCACTTTCGTGGCAAAACTACTTTTAAATAAGTTCTCGCTTTCGCGACGAAGTTTATTCAGTAAATTAATTTTAAACACTCAGACCATAAACAACTTTTGAAAAAGACAGTTTTCAGCCGGTTATTATCAAATCCCTTTCGAATTATTACTACATATCGATTACTTAAATTTAGCTAGACATGGATTTGGGAAAGGTAAAACATAAATGAAAACGATAAATAATAGCATGCATCATAATAAAAACTGGAATTACGATTAAAATGAGAAACCTGTAAATATTCCAATTGACCTTTGGGCAGATCCTCCACAGATGTTGGCAGGATTCTGGTCTTTTTGCCAATTGATCGTACAAGGGAAATAAGAATTACAGAAGAAATGAAAGGAATGTAGAAAAAGAAAAGAGAAACAAATAAGAATATTAAAAACTGGAAAGGTTGCTCTGAAGATAAATTGGCAGCACTTCGTTGTATGAATGCGGCTCCCTTTCTCTGCTCCCCTTCTTCCCCTTTTATAGAAATGGAATTCTAACGGTTATAACTTGAAGAAGGTGGACTTTGAGGCAGAATTATCAGGGAGTAGTGGTCCACTATTTGGGACTTGGAACTGCTTCTTTCACGTGCATTTGAAGTGGGGCGTTTTTGCCTGCATGACGGTCGTCACAATGTGTGACGGTCGTCACCCGTGTGACGGTCGTCATGGAGCTGTGACGGTCGTCACAGCAGCAAAATCAGCATTCTGCACTTTTCATGATGTTTTCATCCGGTTTTCGTCCATATTTCATCTAAGATTGCTTCCTTCCTTCATATTGCCTTGTTTAGACATGATCATCAAATACCTGCAAAACATCAGACAAATAACATGGAAATAACCCGAAATCGGATCGAAAACAGTTAAACTTTAGTTGAATTATTCATCAAAATATATATACGATTTCGTGTTATCAGCATGTCCTTAGATTTTTTTGAGTACTAGAACTCATCCATTGGGTTTGTGGAACTCAAGTTATGATGCCAACAAGTTATAGGTCTTAGATGAACATACTTTTTGGTCAACACAATTCAACTCACTTCCAAGACACTTTTGACCTAGAATCATGTTTCTCCTCAACTTTAGGTGAACATGAAAGTTTTTTCTCATGATCTTAGCTTTTCAAAAAGTCCTATAAGTCCTTGATATCATTTGTGGAACTCAAGTTATGGATCTTACAAGGCAAGGGTATATTGGGAAAGTTTAATTATAGGTCATTTGTTACATAAGCCATTTTCATGCACTTGTGTACTTCAAATGAACTTTCAAGAACATGAAAGTTGCTCCTAGAGACCTCTTTTACATCATGAAACTCAAGGATTGTGTGAATTATGATTGATTATGGACATTGGGTGGAAATTTCAAGTGAAAAATGAACTTTAAAATGTGATTTCAATTGAATACATTATAGGTCATTTACATGTCTTATTTTGGTCCAATTCTCTTCATGGCACATTAATAAGCAAAATGCACAAATTGGTTTGGCACATGATGAGCAAAAACACGTGCATTTTGGCATTTCTTCACAAATAAGTTTTACTTCAAAACTTTTTAATTGGATCACATACAAGGCCCATTCCAATTCCATTCTGAATATTAACTCACCAGCTGCAAAACCAAGTGAATTCCATGAGCGTATGCAAGCATTTTCACGTGTGAATGAATCATTTCCATTTTGGGCATTTTTTCAAATTCACCCAAACAAGGCTTCACGGGCCTTCCAATTGATCAGATATCCAACATATATAAGTTCAAAATTCGTTCCAAGGGCTCATAAGTGCAAATTAAGCTTGGAGAGGCAAAATTAAGGCAAATTGAAGTGCAAATTCTCAAGAGAAATTCAAAATCGTGTTTCCTTTTTCTCTGCAAATCAAGGCAAATTGAAGTGCAATTCATCTTCCTTGTGCAATTTGGAGTGGATCTGGACGATTGGAAGCAAGCTTGCAAGCATCTGAAGCACCAACGAAGTCTCTCCGTTCAATAAGCTTCTTCTCCATAATTCTCTCATTCGAAGCCATGATCTAGGTTCATATTGGTTGCATCTGAAGCCCTACCTCGTGTAGGCCATGTTTGATTCATTATTGTTCATGTTTGCTTGAGTTTTCAGATGTGCATCTCAAACTTGTTGGCTTCGATTCTCTTTATTTATGAAGGATATGGATGATTGGATCTTGGATTCATGACGTACGTGACTTCAGATTTAATTTGGTACCAATTTTGTCAAGTTTGGTTAAGGTTGATGATCTGAGCTTTGGCCACCTCGCTGGAGAAGACGACCGGAGCTAGGGCTCTGACGTCTGGTTCATAAACCCTCAAATCTAACGTGTTTCATGTTGGACCTTTTGACCAGGCGCGTGTTCATCTTTGATTGGCTTGACTTGCTTGTTTGGAGTGTTGACTCCACGCTGGATTAATGAAACGCTACGTTTCATTAATCTGGCGGAGGTTGGTTTGGATCTGGGCCTAGAATGCTATTGGCACCCCTCTCTTATTGAGCCCAAACACGTTTGAACTACATCCTTTGCATTCTGAGTTTACTTCGTACACCTCCCTTGGCTTACTTTTTATTTTCTTTTTATTTTATTTTATGTTTAGCTTTTTGATTATTAAAAATACTTCCAAATGTCAAAAAATTCAACAAAAAGTATTTTTCAACACTTTAAAGTCTTAATTAATTTTTCATAATTTTTAATTTTTAATTTATTTTATTTTTCAATTTAATTTGAATTTTATGATTGGAAGTATTTTTAATATGGTTTTCATTTGTTCTTGCTTGATTTTTGGACCATTTGCAATCACCTATGAGTAAGGCTTCCTCTCCATTTTGATTATGGATTAAGGTGCCTTTGAGGCTGATTTTGGTCAAAGTTTGACCTATTTTTGTTTGTCTTTGGTTTGTATTTGTTTGATCCTCGATAAATATCCTTTAAGGTGGAGCACCCTAGTTGATCAATTCATTTGGTGATGCCTTGATTGGAATTTGGTTTGGTTGCTTTAGTCTCTGGTTTTCAACATGCTTAAGAGCTTTGTGCATTTTAATTGGCATTTATTGAACCATTCTTCTATTTTTGGTGAACCTTGCAAGTCAATTCACCCTAATTGAGGTTCATATAAACTAGTTGACCTAATTCTTTTGGGAGATGACCTTTGTGGATCTCATAGGCATCCTATGCCTCTTGATTCACATTCTTGACATGTTTACGATGCTGGTTTCAATTTTATAGGTCACACATTTGTTTGGTTTGTGTTGCAAGTTACTTTTAATTAGGGCTTTCCATTTGCATTTGAATGTTGAAAGTGTTTTGAACTTTGGTTCTTTATCTTGCCCTACTTTGTAACTTGTCTTAGTTTTAACTCTTCTTTGGTTTTTGAACCTTCTTCTCTTGTTCTCACTTCTGTACCTTGGACTTTGGAACTCATTCAAGGTGATTTGGTACTCTTTGTTTGTACTTTGAGTTTGCCTTGAATGAGATGCCACTTTGAGAACTTGTTTGTGCTTTCTTTTTGCATGGTCAATGTGAGGCTTTTTGGTTGAGATTCTTCTCATGTTTCTTGCTGCCCAAGCCTATTCTTCCATCCTCATCTTGATCATGGTTTCATCTCTTTCTTATTTGCTTGCCTTTTGGTTTGGTGATTGATGTTTGAATGATTGTAGGAGTTGTAACTTCTCCCATTTCATCTCACTTTTGCTTTGACTTGTTTAAGAATTTTTGCTTGCATTTCTCTTTGGTTTTGCATCTCTTTGCTTGCTTTCAAGAGGTTGAGATGTGCTTGTGGTGGTTGCTGCCCCACACTTTTTTCCTCCCTCTTTTGCTTTGTGTTGCATTTCATGTTTGCATCCCTTTCTTCCTTTTCATTTGTGATTGATTTATCTTGTGTTTACTTGGTTTTCTTTGCCATGATCCCTTAGGATTCCTAGTCCCTTGGGAGTAGAAGAGACATTAGGTGTTCAATCCAAGCATGATAACATTAGGATAGAATTTCCCTCTTAATCTCAATCATAGGAGCACATTGCATGATAACATTAGGGTTGAGTTAGTTTCCCCTTAGTTGTGTCTTCTCTCTTCTCATCTCAAAACTTCTTCAAGACATGTAATAAAGGATAATGAGTGTTGTAAGCTACGAGCCTTACGCATTTGGGAAATGATGATTGGGGGCCTCCTCTCAATTGTCTAGAGTGTTTAGCGTATCCCTTTTGGGCGATATGCGACGCATTCGCTCCTAAGTCATAGTCTTTAGTGCAACATGAATTAAAAATACAATTCAATTCACTTTTTCTTCATAAAAGACTCAAAAACAAATATCAAACTTTTTTATCCTTCGGGATTAATTGAAAACCATTTTCAAAGAGAGTGTTGTTAACTCTTGGTTCTACCGCAAACAGGTAACGCCTAAGTCTCCAATGGTCGAGCAGCAATACACCTAACTGCTAGAACTTAGGTTTAACCCTACTCGGTTAAAACACTTGAACTAACCTGTGGTTGTGTTAGTCCAAACTACGTTTGCTCTGATTTCTCATACTAGATGAGGATACGTAGGCACAATACGACGATGTCTTGGCGAGCAACCTTCCCCACCTTCACCCGTAGTTTTTTGAACTACGTTGACTCTGACTTTCCCATTGCACGAGGGAGTACGTAGGCATAGAGCTGCGATGCTCTATCGAGTCTCTTTTCTTTTCTTTTGTCCCTATGGCCTGTAGCTTAGATAGATTAGCACCCATAGATTTAGACAACAAGCATGGATCCCGTCGAGTACGACGGACGTGAGGGGTGCTCATACCTTCCCCTTGCATAACCGACTCTCGAACCCAAGATTTGGTTGCGATGACTTGTCTTTTCCCTTTTTCGTAGGTTTTCTCTGATTGTTTCCTTTCCCTCCCTTTGGGATAAATAACGAACGGTGGCGACTCCTCTGTCCTTGTTGGCCCTTCTTCGTAGCACTGCGACAGCTGGCGACTCTGCTAGGGACATTTCCCATTGCCAATGCGAGTCAACCCTAGCGCTTGTGTGTTTATCTTAGGGTGTACATATATGTGTTGTACTTTATCTGCATTTGCATTTTACTTTTCAGCATTGTTATATATTTTTATTGCTGTGCTGGTGGGTGGGAATGTTCCGTAGTATGATAAGCCAAAACCCAGGCTTGAGTATAACCATAACATTAGAAGTGGAAAGTAGTGGCGAACCTGTATGTTTGGCATGCACTAGTTCCCACGAAATTCGCGCTCAGACGAGATCCTCTTTGATGACTACCTTTCCAGTCTGTTTTGGACAGTTGAGAGGATGTTGGATATGAGGATTGTCGACTTTGGGGACCGATCATTTGGAAGTCAGCTAAGTGAGGCCGCTTCGCTAGACTATGATGCCAAACCAGAAACGGTGAATGTATCATCGTTTCTCGAAAGTCTGTGACGCTGATGACCACATAGGATGTCAGACCTTATCAGAGATTGGTTCATACTTGTGAGTGGGGAGGGTTATGCAGGAAACTTTGACCTTCAACCTACCCGGTTTTCTCGTCAGTGTGAACTTTTGATCATTGATACAGTGGTTCCTTATATATGTGCTGTGTTATGTTCTCGCCAAAGCGAAGCGCTGATTCTTCTCAGTCAACAGCACAACAATCTTGATCCCCTGTTGCATCTGTATTTTCATTTGCGTTTAGCATTGACATGTATTTATGTTGCAGGTGTATATTTTCTTCTCGATTCTAGTGAGCTTATTCCACTTATGACATGGAGCCCAGTTTGAAGAAGACTGTTGTGTACAAGTTTCCTACTCTTGACCTAGCGCCTCTGCTCAGTTTGATTTCTGTTGCTGATCGTAATGTAATGGAAGATTTCAAGAAGTCATATGGGAAGCTTTTGGGTTGTGTCTACAAAGCTTCAGTATTTGAGTTGGGATGTCCCCACACCTTGCTTCAGTTCTATGATCCATAATTGAGGTGTTTCACATTCCCGAATTATGTGCTGATGCCTACTTTGGAGGAGTTCTCTATGCTGCTAGGAGTTCCTATTCTGGATCAGATGCCCTTTTATTATACTGAAGCAGATCCTAATTTGACTAAGCTCGCTAATGCTCTTCATCTAGATGCTTCAGAGTTAGAAGGAAAGTTGGTTAGAAGAAATGGGATGCCTGAATTTCCATTATCTTTCTTGGTTGGTAAAGCTCAACACTTTGCGAATGAGGGTTGTTGGATTGTCTTTAATGCAATCTTAGCTCTGTGCATATATGGTGTAGTTTTGTTTCCGAATATTCCTAAATTTATGGATTTGGATGCTTTCCACATATTCATCTCAGGAAATCCTATGCCTACACTTCTGGGAGATGTTTATCATTCTGTGCATTACAAGAATGAGAATCAGAGGAGAAAGAATGTGTCTTATTGTGTACCTCTTTTATATAGATGGTTTGTGAGTCACCTTCCCAAGGTTGGTCCTTTTGTTGACACTGCAGGTATCTCTGAGTGGTCAGAGAGACTTATGGGCTTGACTTCTGAGAACATCGTGTGGTTTGACAGAGATCAGTTGGGCATAAAGATTATCTTTAGATGTGGTGGTTTTCCTAATGTCCCGTTGATTGGAAGGAAATGAGGTATTAACTACAACCCAACTTTTGCAATGAGGCAGTTTGGGTATGCTCTAAGGGAACCTCCGAAGGAAGAGGAAATACAAGAATCTCTGTATTTCACTGGCTTGCTTGAGAATGAGACCCTGATCAGAATGGAGAAGTTTTGGAACAAGATTCACCGTAGAGGGAAGGTTTCTTTGGGTAAGAGCAACAGTAGAGCTTATGAGCCTTATATGGTTTGGATTTAGGAGAGAGCTAGGAGGTTATTGATGCCATTTCCAGCTTGTGAGCCTTTATATCCTTTGACGATTGAGGAGCCGACCACTGTTGATATCCAGAGATATAACCAGCTATGGTTCGAGAAGGAAGAGTTGCGTAAGGCAAACGAGGAATTGGAAAAAGAGATTATTCAGCTCCGAAGCGAGAGAAATCAAGCCACTTTTTCGTCTAAGAAGCAAAATGAATTGGTGAATACGTTGGGTAGAGAGCTAACTGCAGAGATTCACGCTCGAGAGCGTGTGGGCTTAGATATGAAGAGCGTCAGTGATGTTCTTAGTTCCAAGAAGAAAGAGCTGAACATAGCATATTGTTGCACCCTAAAATTTGCTCAACATTTCTTTACCTAGCTTATGTTTCATTTCATTCACATTAGCATTATCATTTGCATTTCATTGACATGTATGCAGGAGATCAAGAAGTATGATTACCAATCAAGGGCTACACAAGACTATGAAGCTAGCTAAGAAGGTTATTTAGATGTTTAAGGGTTGATATCCTTATCAGAGAAGTTAAAAGATCCTCAGAGAGAGTGGTTGAAGCCAAGTGGGTAGGTCCCCTAACTTGAGAGTTGTGGGAAGCCATCAGATGATTCTGAAGCCAAGTAGTTGGACTTGAGGTCTTGAGAGAGCTCATGAGAAGTGTTGAAGGTCACTTTGAGGCCTAGACAGGTCATTGTGCAAGATTAAGAAGCCTCAGCCATGAGTGGTGCAATTAGGGTTTGACTGGGTCAACCCTAGGTCAGTTGATGATTTGAAGGAGGTTGAGACCTAACTCAAAGGCCATGTGATCATGGATTGATGCATTGAGATGCTATAAGGATGATTCCAAGGTCAACTCATCATGATTGAAGAGTTTGAGAAGTTTCAAGCTAGGGTTTCTAAGGCTTGACAGTGTAAAATCCCCTAGTTTGACCCCTATCTTCAAGGCAGTTTAGCTCAAGATGGGAGTGTCATCTCATCTTGCCCCCAACATGATTGTTGTATATCATGGCCTTAGCTTTAATTTGAGTTCTAGAAGTCCTTGATAGGATTTGTAGAACTCAAGTTATGACTTTGACAAGTTACAGGTCATCTGAGGTATGTGAATTTGGGGGCTTGAAAGTTGTCCAACTTGCATGAAATTTTTTCCCTAGAAGGATGATTCCTATGAACTTTTGGTCAACTTGAATGTTGTTCATTATCCTCTTAGCTTTCTAGAGAGTACTAGAAGTCCTTGATAGGATTTGTAGAACTCAAGTTATGGCTTTGACAAGTCAAGGGCATTATGGTCATTTGGAGATTATAGGTCATTTCAACCATAAGGCCATAACTCCTATTTCCAAGCTTCAAATGGGAAAATGTTCAACATCAAACTTGTTCAAAATGATGTTTTAAGGCTATTCAAGAGGCACTATGGTGATCAATTCCAGATCAAATTCGAGGCACTGTGGTGGAAGAATCGTGAAGTAGCCATTGGAGAGTGAAGCTTGCAACTCAGAATCGGATTTGATAATTCAAGAAGAATCAACTCTTTTCTTTGCATACAGAAGATTGGTTGTGATTCAGTGAAGGATTCTGCAAGTTCTTGAAGGCTGATTTGAAGATTCAACCCTTCTGTTTGCTCAAGTTTACCAGGTATGCAACTCTTGTGCTATGGCTTAAATTAGGTAGAATTAAGATGAATTGTTATGGTAGATGCATAGTAGAATGGTGTAGGAAGATTTCTGGATCATCAATTTGGAGATTAGTGACCAATTAGGGTTCATGGAATTTTTGATTGAGATTGTTATTCTTGGATTCTTGAACTGTTAGCATGATTAAATCGCATAGGAAGATTCCTTGTGAAAATTGGAGTGAGTTTCATGTAGAGACCTCTTGGAATGGAGGCCTGTGGATAGAGTTAGGGTTGGAGACGATAACCGGAGCACCACCAGCGACGACCATGGCTGCGCGCGTGTTTCAGGATTTCAAATGAAGAAGATGACTTGGTAGCCATCAGATTGGGGTTGAACTTTGACTGGGGGCATGATCCAATGGCCACGAATGTTTCTCATTTTGTGAAGGATTCTGAACTAATGTGAAACGCGGCGTTTCACTTAAGTTGTGTTTTGGGCTTAATGCATTAGCTACTAACCACACCCCCTTTTTGGGCCCAACCCTGAATTGAATTGATTTTGCTTACTACCTGCACCGTGTGTTTGTTCATTTTATTTTGATTTTCTTTAATTTTTCATTTTATACATGGTTATTGATAAAATCATAAAAAATGGAAAAATGATTCAATTGATCCCATTCTTTTTGCATTGAATTCATGATTGAATATAGTATTTTTTAGATAAAAATATTTTTATTTCATGCATTTTCTGATTTTATGGGAATTTTCACATTTTAATTGATATTAAAATAGTCATGTTTGATGCTTGATTTTGTGGAATTTGGTTTGATCATGTGATGATGATTTTGATCTTGATTTTTTGTGAGTAGTTAGAATAGATATGCATGCTCCCCATAGATTTTTATAACATTTTTGTGATGAAAATAAGTGTTAGTTTAGGTTGAAACCTTAGAAGCTCCATTTTTAAGGTTTATGGTTGATACCTTTGTATTTAGGACTTAATTTTAGGACTTAATAAATGATTTAGTCCCTGGTTTTTGTATGAGGCATTCTTAATTGAATTAGGATCCCTTAGGAATTTTGTAGAAATTTATAAGGTAGTTTACTATTTTTGCTTGATTTTAGATTAAGTACTAGTTTTAGATGATTCTAATGCACTGATTCAACTAGATTAACATCTTTAGTTCCCTTAGATTAGGGTTTTGCTTTGCTTGTTCTTGGATGATGATGGAGGCAAGTTGAAGATGCATTGGATTGCTTGAACATGCTTGGATGTGAAGATCTTCCCTTCTTGTGGTGTAGTTTTGATTAGGTTAAGATTAGGGTTTTGTAGGCAGAGCTTCTAGATAGTTCTCTTCCTTCATAAACATGGATGATGTTGATCACTTCCATTCTTCCCTATGATGAAAGGTCCCTTTGTAAAGGCCTCATCCCTCCTTTGGTAGGATGTGTGGCTCTTTGAAAATTGGTAGAACCTTTGAGGGTCCCTTTCTCTGATGACAGGATGCTTAGTGGTGACCTTTGGTCTTCACTCTGCTACCAATCATCCCAACTTTTCTCTTGATAGATGCATATTTCTCCCTTGTTAGAGGATGGAGTTCCTTGCTTGTTAGAAGATTGAAGAGGATGAAGTGGATACTTCTTTGTGATTGAAGATTACTCTGAGAAGCTGAAGCTTGTAGATCAGGAAAAGCTAGTTGATACTGGTAAAGTAGAGAGATCTGAAGCTTATAGATGAAGAGAACAAGTTGAAACTTGTGAAGAAGATCAAATTGAGATTGAGTGAAGAGCTGAGGCTTGAAGAATAAAGGATAAGTTGACACTTATGTTGATACATTGAGAGCCTGAAGGAATCAAGTTGATACTTGCAGTTAGGAGTGAAGCCTGAAGGTGGGATTTACTGAAGATCTGAAGCTTGAAGAAGAAAGAATGAGTTGATACTTATGTTTGAGGTGTTAGAAACTTGGAGAGGCAAGTTGATACTTGCTATTGAAGATGATAGCCTTGAAGGGTGGTTGAAGTCTGAGGACTGAGCTGCTGTCCAAGTTGGTTTAGTTGTAGGAGTTGTTGATCTGTTTTCTTTTCTGTACTGATGTGCATTGTTTGACTTGCTTGATGCATTAGAATAAGTTCATATCTAGATTTAAGCTAGGAGCATGATTGCACTAGAGGTTGAGTTGCTCCCTCTGCTTGTATTTTTACTGTATGGCTTTGCTTGCGGGTATTCGGTAGAGCTCTGCTCCCTTGCCTATGTGGTTTGTCATTTGCTTGATGGCATTTTATTTCATTCCTTCTGTATGATTACAGTCACTCATTATGATTTGCTTGATAGCATGTTATTTCTTCTGTATGTTTGCAGTTATTCATATCTGGCTTGAGGTTGAGATGAGCTTGTGGAGGCTGACACCCCACACACATTTCCTCCCTCACTTGCATTGCATGCATTTTACAGATGTATATCTGTTTACTGTTTAAGCTGATGTTTTATTTGTTTCTGTTTATCATTGACATGATCCCCTAGGAATCTCACTTCCTTTGATAAGGAAGTGATGATTAGAACTTTAGGTTGAAACCTATGCATGATAACTTCTAGGAGTTCCCTGTTTCAAACCTCAACCATAGGATGAATCCTTGGCATGACAACATTAGGACTTGATAGTCTCCCCTTAGTTGAACCTGTTCGTTCTCTCTTCTCATCTCAAAACAAATTAAGATACAGTAATAAAGGTTAACTTACGTCGTACATTACGAGCCTTAAGCTATCTGAGAAAGGGTTGTCGAAGAGTTTCTTTTCAACAGCTTGGATGTTTAGTATGGTACCCTTTGGGTGACATGCGACGCGTTCATTCTCAGGTCATAGTCTCTAGTGCGATATTGGTTGCAAACATCCATAAAAAATAGTTCTTCCGTAAAAGACAGAAAACAAACTTCAAACCTTTTTGCCCCGTGGGCCCATAATTCAAAGGAAGCTTTTCTGAAGAAAAGAGTGACGTTAACCCCCAGTTTTACCGCAAACGGTAACGCCTAAGTCTCCAAGGGTCGAGCTGCGTACATCCAACTGCTGGAACTGTTTGTTAACCCTACTCGAAAAAATAGATGAATCTGAATCCCCGTAATCCGTATTATCCCGAACTACGTAAGCTCTGATCTCTCATACCTGTTGAGAGTACGTAGGCACAATACTGACGTATTGGCGAGCCACCTTCCCCGTAATCCGTAGTTAGCCGAACTACGTTGACTCTGATTTCTCATTCTCTGATGAGAATATGTAGGCATAAAGTGTGACGCTTTGCCGAGTCATTTTCTTTTTCTTTTTAAGCCAGCCTTGATAGGTAGATAGAAAACCAACCCGTCCAGTAAACACAACAAGCGTGGATCCCATCGAGTACGATGGACGTGAGGGGCTAATACCTTCCCCTTGCGTAACCGACTCCCGAACGCAGACAATGGTTGCGATGACCTTGTCTTATACCTTTTCGTCAGGTTTTTCCGATCGTTTCCTTTCCCGTTCTGAGGGATAAATAACGAAAGGTGGTGACTCTTCTGTTTTGCCGGCACCTTATTTTCGCAGTAGTGACAGCTGGCGACTCTGCTGGGGACTTGATAGTTTCCTGGGATCCAACGTCCCGTATGCAAGTCAGTTTGGGGATCCAACGTCCCCTGCGAGAGTCAATCCTAGCGCTTGTATGATTACTTGTTGGGTGGTGTTTATTTATCGCATTTTACTTCCCGCACTTTATTTTCAGTATGATATGATTATCTGTGCTGTTGTGGGAGGGGCATTCTGATGAGTGAGAAGCCAGACCCAGGCTTGAGTGTACTTAGTATTAGTTGTGGAAATTAGTGGGCGCGTGCTTGCTTTGCAGGCACTAGTGTCTCATGAAATCCACGCTCAGACGAGGTTCTCCCGGTTGACTTCTTTTTCAACCCTTTGGGTTGAGGGGGTTGTTGGTTTGGAGGATTGTCGACTCTGGGGACCGATCATTTGGAATTCAGCTGAGTGAGGCCGCTTCAGGAGCTGGTGATGCCACACCTTCTGGGTATCGTATCACCCCTCTTGAATGTCTTTGACACTGATGACCGCATAGGATGCCGAACTTGTGTCAGTTTAGGTCCATACCTGTGAGCAGGGTTGGGTTTGTTGCAGGAAACCTTGACCTTCAGACCACCTGGTTTTCTTGATAGTGAATCAGTTTTATTGGTGTCAGAGGTTCTCATCATCCGATGTGTATGTTGTTCTTGACGGAGCAGGTTTATGGTTGGGATCAGAGGATCTCATCAGCAGATGTATGTTTGTTCTTGACAGAGCAGAGTTTTGGTCCCGTATCAGAGGTCCTTATTATCAGATGTTTGTTCTTGACAGAGCAGAGTTTTGGTCCTGTATCAGAGGTCCTTATTATCAGATGTTTGTTCTTGATAGAGCAGATTTATGGTCCTGGATCAGAGGATCTCATCAGCAGATGTGTATTTGTTCTTGACAGAGCAGGTTTATGGTTGGGATCAGAGGATCTCATCAGCAGATGTATGTTTGTTCTTGACAGAGCAGAGTTTTGGTCCTGTATCAGAGGTCCTTATTATCAGATGTTTGTTCTTGACAGAGCAAAGTTTTGGTCTTGTATCAGAGGTCCTTATTATCAGATGTTTGTTCTTGACAGAGCAGATTTATGGTCCTGGATCAGAGGATCTCATCAGCAGATGTGTATTTATTCTTGACAGAGCAGGTTTATGGTTGGGATCAGAGGATCACATCAGCATATGTATGTTTGTTCTTGACAGAGCAGAGTTTTGGTCTTGTGACAGAGGTCCTTATTATCAGATGTGTGTTTGTTCTTGACAGAGCAGATTTATGGTCCGATATCTGGGTTTTCTTCTCATCAGATCTATGGTTGTTCTTGACAGAGCAGTGTTGTGGATTTGTTGATACAGAACCTTCATATCTTCAACAGCACAGTCGCCTTGATCTCCTGCTGCATGATTGCATTTTACATTGCTTTGCATACCCATTTGCATTTCATTAACGTGTGTCTGTGTTGCAGGTACCGTTTCCCCCGATTCAGGTTTTCTTGCCTTCCATTGTGCTATTATGGGTTCTCTGAGGAAGACCGTGGCTTACAAGCTCCCCACTTCTGATGTTGTTCAGCTGACTGGTTTGATAGCTTTAGCAGATGATTCTGTGAGAGATGAATTCAGAAAGTCCTACGACAAACTGCTCAGTTTGGTTCATAAACCCTCTGTGTTTGAGTTAAATGGGTTGCACGCCCTGCTGCAGTTCTACGATCCTCCATTGAGATGCTTTACTTTCCAGGATTTTGTTCTCGCACCCACATTAGAGGAGTATGTTGATTTGTTAGGTGTGCCTATCAAGAGTCAGATGCCCTTTGTCCATATGGATGCTGAGCCTAATCTGGCTAGTCTAGCTCCCTCACTTCACCTAGATGCCTCCGAGTTGGTCTTGTCTAGTTGGAACAGGGTTCCCAGTTTCTCCTTGAGTTCTTAGTGGGAAAGGCTCAGCAGTGCGCCAAAGACGGTTGTTGGATCGTGTTCAACACCATCCTTGCTCTGTGCATATATGGCATCATTCTGTTCCCCAATATGCCCGACTTTGTGGACTTCGACGCCTTCCACATCCTTGCTTCAGGCAACCCAGTCCCTACCTTGATAGGAGACGTCTACCATTCCGTCCATTACAAAAACGAGAACAAAAGGGGTAAGAATGTCTCGTGCTGTGTACCCCTGCTCTATAGATGGCTTGATATTCATCTACCCAAGAGGGGTCCCTTTGCGTCGTCTGCAGCCACAGCTGAGTGGTCCGAGCGTTTGATGAGTCTGTCAGCGGAGGATATTGACTGGTTTGATAGAGATAGGTTGGGTACTGAGATTATCTTCAGCTGCAGCGGGTTTCCGAACGTGCCTTTGATAGGCAGGAAGGGCTGTATAAACTATAATCCATCTTTGCTGGTCCAACAGTTTGCTTATGCTTTGAGAGCTCCGCCGAAGGATGAAGAGGTGCAGGAATCTCTGTACCTCACTGGTATTCCAGAGGGGGATATGTTGTCCAAGCTTCAGCACGCTTGGAATGGTATCAGTAAGAAGGGAAAATCGTTGCTGGGAAAGAGTAATAGCCAAGCCTACGCTCCGTATGTGACCTAGATCAGAGCCAGAGCAGATGCTATAGGGATGCCATTTCCTCCTGCCAAGCCAGAAAGCCCTCCAGTGATTGAATAGCCTACCACTGTTCCTATTCAGCAGCACAATCAGGTGCTAGCTGAGAGAGACGAGCTGAAGAAGGAAAATGAAGAACTGGAGAAAGAATTGGCGCAACTCAGAAGCGAGAGAAGTGAGGCCGTTCATTCCTTCAAGAGGCAGACAGAGCTGGTGAACCAGTTGGGGACAGATCTGACTAAGCAGATAGCTGAGCGTGAGCGCATGGGTCGAGACTTCAAAGCTGTCAACAATGTACTGGCCACTAAGAAGCAGCACTTGGATGAAGCGTATCGGAGGATATCCAAGTTTAATCAACATTGGAAGGCTACCCTAGCCAACAGGAAAGAGCGGGAGATAAGCTGATGCAGCAGATCTCCAAGTTGAAAGCCCAGGTGAAGGCTAGTGAGAAGAGGTTTGATGAAGAAACCGCTCGCAGATATGCCACCGAAGGCCAGCTCAACAGGGCTTTCGCTAACCTGAAGGAGTCAAACTGACATTTGAGTCCAAGAAGCGGAAGCTAGAAGATTGTTTCGGCGAAAGAGCATGGGAAGATTCGGTCGAAGGTCTTCAGTACACCATTGTGTAGAGGGAATTACTCGTCGAAGGGTTGCTCACTCGGCCTGATCATCCAGAAACGAAGGGGTTGTTAGAAGAGTTTCGCGCTCGTGGCCGTGCTTGACTATTTGTAATCCTTTTGTGTTGATCATTGTTGTATGCTGACCATCACCAGGCTTGTTGGTTGAGGTCATGCTATTGATTCAACTTGTATTCAGTGACGTTATGTACTGCCTTGATGGGCTTTCTTCGTATATATGAGATGTTATTTCCATGATTGGACTCGGACTTCTAATTATCAGCACTGGCACTCAGGCACTAGGATCGGGGGATACCTCCCTAACGTACAGACACACGTTTGCATTTGCATGAAGCATTTGCATGACGAGCACTTTGTCGTTTTTCCTAACCCTTTTGTGTTTTCAGGTTGTTTCAGGTTGTTCCAGGATTGATCAGAGACCTATCCACCGCTATCCGACCAGAGCAAATCAAACCAGAATCATGGAGCAAGTGCAAACTGATGTTCAATAACTCCGCGAAATAATGGACCGTTTCATGGAGCTCATGCAAGCGGTCGCCAATGGCCAGGATCAGCTCAGAACCTTGGTTCAGCCTCTGATTTCAAGGGTCGATAGCAATGGCGTACTCCATGGCGGGACCGTGCCTACCCCTCCACCAGTTGTAACTCCTCAGAATGGCGTCCCCGTGACCAGGGGGAATGGCAGTACCAACAGCAATGTGATAGCTAACATGGGACTCAACGGTAATACGACGGGCGTCGGTAATGGGAATTTTGAGGCTAACGTCAATGTTGGACTGGGCAACGGCAATGCGGGTGTTGGAAATCTGCTTGGGCCTCAGCCGTGGTTAGAAGACCGTCTAGACGATGTGTTCTCTCAGAGAGGTGCTGAAGGGGAGCTGACTGCTGAAGCACGACTTAGGTTCAAGGCACTCGAGGATAAGATGAGGAATATCGAGAACCAGAACACCCTGGGTGTTGATATGTCCAAGTTGGGACTGATCGCTGATTTCAAGGTGCCTCCCAAGTTCAAGGTACCTGACTTTGAAAAGTACAAGGGCACCACTTGCCCTCGCATCCACCTGAGATCATACTACAGAAAAATGTCCGCTCATTCTGAGGACGAGAAGTTGCTGATGCACTTCTTTCAGGACATCCTGTCCGGGCCCTCCCTCGAATGGTACATGAGTTTGGAACCTACTAGTATGCGCACGTGGAAGGAACTTGCTGAAGCATTCGTGCACCACTACCAATATAACAGTGACTTGGCTCCGAACCGAGTCCAACTGCAGAATCTGTCGCAAAGGAACAACGAAAGGTTCAAGGAATACGCCCAGCGGTGGCGTGAATTGGCAGCCAGGGTTCAGCCGCCGATGGTTGAACGTGAGCTTGTGGAAATGTTCGTAGCCACCCTCCCAGGGGTTTATTATGAGAAATTGGTCAACAGTATGTCCGGAACCTTCTCAGATCTCATTATCACGGGTGAGCACATTGAAAATGGGATCAAACTGGGGAAAATTCAAGGTGATTCATCCTCAGTTGGGGGAGGCGGAAAGAAACCTTATGGTGGCAAAAGGAGGGAAGGAGAGACGAGCGTCGTGTCCAATGCTCGAAGGAAAGGTAAAGGCCCTCACCAACAGGTGGCCAGCATAGCTATCCCGGCAGTTCAACAGCCACAGCATCCGCAGCAGCAGCAGCAGCAACCGAATCAACAAGGGTACAGAAAGTATCAGAACAGGGCACCCCTGTCGAGCCGTCACCTCGAGACACCGCCCATGTCTTATGCGCAGCTGTTACAGACTCTGCTCCAGCTACAGTTGATCCAGAAGAGAACCCTGGCTCCCTTGACAGGGGCACCTCCGCCAAGTTATGATGCGAATGCAACTTGCGAATTTCACTCAGGGGCACCAGGCCACACGATAGAGAATTGCAAAGCCTTCAAGCATAAAGTGCAGGACATGGTGGACGCTAAGATCATCAACTTCTCAGATAATGTGCCAAACGTCACGAAGAACCCTATGCCGAATCATAGGGGAGGTGGAGTAAACGCCATTATTGAAGACGAGAGCTTGGATTTGTTAACCAACGTCAGAGATCTGAAGACACCGCTTAGCTTCGTTAAAGCTAAGCTGATGAAAAGGGGTTTCTTTCCAGGTTGTGGAGAGCTGTGTATGGGCTGTGCGACTCGTCCTGATGGATGTGAACAGTTGATAGAGGGGATTCAAAGTCTGATGACCGAGGGAATCCTGCAATTCAGCCGGAGGGCCGAAAGCGGATCAGGAGAGGTAATGCTGAAGCAAGATGATGAGGTTGCCACCATCACCATCCCTCGCCGGACGATAACTATTTTTGCACCCAGGCCGCCCACGATTACTATCACCAAGGCTGGGCCGATACCATTTGAAAGCACTAATGCTGTCCCATGGCATTATGGGGCAGAGGTCTACTGCAACAGACAAAAGTTAGAATTAGAACCATCAGGGTCATGCGCGGAAAACCTAGCAGGCATTAGCGGAATTACTCGCAGCGGAAGAGTATTTGCACCACCTGAGGTCGTGGCGGACAAAGCGGACAGAGCTGATGCAACTTATAAAGGTAAAAGTAAAGTCGTTGAAGAAATCCCTTGTGGGATAGAAAAAGACTTACTTGTTAAAGACGCCGAGGAATTTATGAGGTTGATTAAAAAGAGTGACTACAAGATCGTGGATCATCTCCATCAAACTCCCTCAAAAATCTCCATTCTGAACCTGTTGCTGTGTTCTGAGGCATATCACAACGCGCTGCTGAAGGTGTTGAATGCCGCGTACGTGCCGCAGGAAATATCGATAAACCAGTTGGAAGATGTCGTAGCCCACGTGAATGCTGGAAATGGGTTAGGGTTCACTGACCTAGAGCTGACGCCGAAGGGGAGGAACCACAATAGCGCCTTGCACATCTCGATAGAGTATAGGGGAATGATTATGTCTCACGTGTTGGTAGACACAGGGTCATTGCTCAATGTTCTTCCGAAGAAGGCATTAATGAAGTTAGATACTCGCGGAGTGATTTGCACACCCAGTGATCTGGTGGTGAAAGCGTTCGATGGAACCAAACGCCATGTTTTCGGGGAGGTGACGTTGCCAATCCAGGTCGCGCCGGAAACATTCGACACGGTCTTTTACATTATGGACATCATGCCTGCCTACAACTGTCTCTTGGGCCGGCCATGGATCCATTCAGCTGGAGCCGTGACCTCCACGTTGCACCAGAAGCTCAAGTACGCTGTCGGAGGTAGCATCGTGACTGTGTGTAGCGAGGAAGACATAATGGTGAGCCATTTGTCGTCCTTCAAATATGTTGAGATGGATGGGGAAATCCACGAAACCCTATGTCAGGCGTTTGAAGCTGTTAAAGTCAAGAACGTAGCTCCTGTAATCACTGAGAAGCCAGAGATGACTCTCTCTTCCTTCAAGGAAGCCCGGGCCGTTGTTCAAGCCGGATCTACCCCAGGCTGGGGGCGAATTTTGGAGATACCTAACAAGCAAGACAAGTTTGGTTTGGGATACTCTCCTACGAATGAAGCCTCTTCTTCTCACAGTGCGTCACGAGGTAAAGGGCCGATCCAGTTTACCAGTGGCGGGGTGATATTCGAAAGCGTCAACGCAGTGTCTGAAGACAGCGGAGATAGCGACTGCGACTTAGACTCTTGGATCCAGCCAAGCAAGCCAGGCGAGAGCCTCAACAACTGGTCTGTCAGGGATATCATCCAGATGACAAGCAAAGAGTAATGATTTACTTTTTCCAATCATTGTACAACCCTATGTCCTACCCGGGGCATAAAGGTTTTATTGTCAGGGCCTCGTTTGATTATGTACATGCATTTTATCAATAAATCAAAAGGCGTTTTTCTTCGTATTCAAATGTTGTGATCTCTGTTATTCCTGTTTTATATTTGTTTTGAAAAACAATAAAATGGCAATGAGGTTTGTGCTAACCTACATATCCTTGTTTTAAGCTTAACCCTTGTTATTGCAGGATCCACATAGCAGATGACATCGACTCTGGACCTTCTACTACTCACTTCGACTTCGATTGCCCGATCTATCAAGCCGAAGAAAAGATTGATGAAGACGAAGACCTTCCCGAAGAGTTGGCCCGCTTGTTGAAACAAGAAGAGAAAGTTATTCTGCCTTACGAAGAAGAGATTGAGATTGTGAATCTGGGTTCTGAAGAACTCGTCAGGAACGTCAGGATAGGGGTTGCGTTGCAGAGTGATGTCAAGTAGAGATTGGTCGAGATGCTAAGAGAGTATAGTGACGTCTTTGCTTGGTCATACGAAGATATGCCTGGACTTGATACTGACATCGTGGTCCATCACTTGCCGCTGCGAGAAGATTGTCCTCCCATTAAGCAGAAGCTTAGGAGGACACGACCAGATATGGTCGTTAAAATCAAAGAGGAAGTGCAGAAGCAGCTTGATGCTGGCTTCTTAGCGGTCACTACTTACCCTCTGTGGGTCGCCAACATAGTGCCTGTACCGAAGAAGGACGGTAAGGTGCAAATGTGCGTCGATTATCGGGATTTGAATAGGGCGAGCCCTAAAGATGACTTCCCACTCCCTCATATTGATGTGTTGGTCGACAATACAGCTTAGTTCTCCGTGTTTTCGTTCATGGATGGCTTCTCCGGTTACAATCAGATCAAGATGGTATCGCTTACGCGAAAATAAGGTGCCGGAAGAACAGAAGAGTCGCCACCTTTCGTTATTTATCCCTCAGAGCGGGAAAGGAAACGATCGGAAAAACCTGACGAAAAAAAAGGGTAAGACAAGGTTGTCGCAACCATTGTCTGGGTTCGGGAGTCGGTTACGCAAGGGGAAGGTATTAGCACCCCTCACGTCCGTCGTACTCGACGGGATCCTCGCTTGTTTGTTTACTTGGACGGGTTGGTTATAATCTATCTACCTATCAAGGCTGGCTGAAAAAGAAAAGAAAAATCGACTCGGCAAAGCCTCGCGCTTTATGCCTACGTATTCCCGTCTGGAACGAGAAATCAGAGTCAACGTAGTTCGGCTAACTACGGGGGAAAGGTTGCTCACTAGGATATCGCATCCTATGCCTACGTACTTTCATCTGGTATGAAAGATCAGAGCAAACGTAGTTCGGGAAACTACGGGTTATCTCCTAAAAAAAGTGTCTTTTATTGTGTTTGCGATTTCAACCGCACTAGAGACTATGACCTGAGAGTGAATGCGTCGCATGTCACCCAAAGGGTACCATACTAAACATTCAGACTGTGAAAAAGAAACTCTCCCACAATCCCTTCTCAGATAGCTTAAGGCTCGTAACGTACGAAAGAAATCATTCATGATTACTGTATCTTAAACTGTTTTGAGATGAGAAGAGAACAAGCCCAACTAGGAGGGAGACTATCAAGTCCTACTGTTGTCATGTCATGGATTCATCCTATGGTTGAGGTTTGAATAGGGAACTCCTAGATGTTGTCATGCCTAGGTTTCAACCTAAAAGTCTATCATCAAATCCTTATCAAAGGAAATGAGAGTCCTAAGGGATCATGTCAATGATACACCAAAACAGGTAAAAGCATCAGCTTTAACAGTAAAATGCATGCAATGCAAGTGAGGGAGGAAATGTGTGTGGGGCTTCAGCCTCCACAAGCTCGTCTCAACCTCAAGCCAGTCATGAAATAACAGTAATCATACTGAAAATAAACAACATGCTATTAAGCAAAAACAGTAAACTGCAGTCATACAGACAGAAGATGAAATGCTATCAAGCAGAATAAACACATGGGCAAGGGAGCTGGGCTCTACCGAATACCCGCAAGCAAAGCCAAGCAATAACAATACAATCAGATGCATTCATGCTCTTAGACTGAACTTATTCTAAATGTGCTTAGTCTAATGCAGCAGACAAATCAGACAAAACACACAATACATCAAAGAAAACAGAAGAAAGCCTCAGCTCCTCCAGCAGCAACCCAGTCTTCAGACTTCAATAATCTTCAAGGAATCATCCTCTTCAAGGCCTCAGCTTCTATCTTCAATGGCTCCAATGCTCCAGCAAACAAGATTCAGTCAACAAGATGAGTGGGGGATGTTATAGTACTCACTGACTTCCAAAGGATGCCATTGAGGACTTAACATCAAAGGAGAGGCTCTCTCAAAGTTCTACCTTATAGGGCAAGGTCACTAATCCCTCTGAAGAAGGGAGGTGAATACCCTTAAGGGACTCTATGTCACAGAGAAGAAAAGAGGTGAACAAGACACTCCTTGTTTATTGAACAAAGTATTCTATCTAGGGCTCTGCCTATGCACCTATAAACCTATAAACAAAACAACAAAAGCTATGCTAAACTCCTCTGCAAGGTCTTCAAAGCTTCTATGATGATCCACAAGGTCTTCAACTCAATCTTCAAAGCTCACACACTCAAAAAGAGAGGGAAGGAAAACACAACAATACAACTTATGCCTTTAAGCAACACACATACTATCCATACATTCAAAAATCAATGAAAAATACTAAAACACCATACCATATTCTAGCAAAATTCTAGGGAATTCTATACATACTTACCCTTAACCCATTTATTCCCCATACACTAATTTGGTCTATAAACCCCAAAACAAATTTGTTCAAGTCTACCTATACAACCTAAAACCCTAATTAGAGCACCTAAATGTCTAACAATCAAACTACATCAAATTTTAACCTAAAAATCAAGAATTAAATCCTATGGGGAACTATGATTCAATATATAATTACACAAAAAAGAATGGATTAAAAAGACTACAGGAAGGTCATAAAAGAAATTCTACAAAATCATGATATCAACCCAAACATTATAAAAGCTATTTAAAAGAAAAATC
This sequence comes from Lathyrus sativus, assembly GCA_963859935.3. Taxonomy (NCBI): domain Eukaryota; kingdom Viridiplantae; phylum Streptophyta; class Magnoliopsida; order Fabales; family Fabaceae; genus Lathyrus; species Lathyrus sativus. The sequence continues at coordinate 177,768,986 of OZ012740.1, forward strand.
TATTAAAAATATGAAAAGAAAATAAAATGGACATTTTATTTATTTAGAATTTTCTAGACATGATTATGAACACATGAAAAAAACAAGAATTAAAAATTATTAAATTTTCTATTTTTTATGAATTTTATAAAAGACAAACAACATTAAAAGAATTAAAAAGAAAAAGAAAACAATTAAAGGGGAGGGGGGTGAAAATAGCAGGACGCGCTAGTTCAATATTCAATGGGCCAGAATATGGGGGGTTTTAATAGAAATCTGAGCTAGGCCCACACACGCTCCATTAAACAAAACGCCGCGTTTTGCTTATGGTCTTTCCCTCCGTTTTAAGTTCAAATGCTGGCCGTTAGATGAGGTGAATTGGTCAAGCCCTGGGACTAATCCAACGATGGACAGCCATCGTCCCCAAAATGCATTAGGGTTTTCAGGTTTCACGAGCTTCCTGCATGGATTTTCATCACCATCGTTCTCCTTCGTTTCTCAACGGAAATCAAAAGTTCCAAAAGCAAAGTTGACCTATTAATCCCCAGGAACACCACTATGCTCATATTTTCCATTGAATCTTCTCAAAACTCTCAAACAGAATGGATGAAGTTCTTGGTTCCACCATTTTCACTGATATTGATCATGAGGATTCTCAACTCTAATGGTATAATTCTCTTCTACATGCTATGCTTATCATAATGAGCCATCAATCGTACACTAAAACCTATTATCCAGCTTGCTATCAATCATAACAGATTCTTGTACCTGCCATCAAAACCCCACGAAATTCCCCCTAATGCTCAGGATTTAATCAACTAACCTAGCTTAACAGTTCTACACCTAAGATCTAACCTAACTATGCATGATTAAGGAGAAATGAGTGAATTCACCAACCTGTTACACTTTAATGGAGGCTATGGTTTCCTTGCAATTCAGTGCCTGAAACCTTCCTTGATTACTCTCCAATGCCCACTATGACTTCTGTATGCAGCAGGATGAATGATCAAGGCTTGAAACTCGTGTTTGATATCAAAATGCAATTCTTGCAATTTCTTCAAAACAGCCTCAAACTTCCATGGATCTTCTTCTATCTCAGCATGTGGTCAATCACAATGATCAGAAGAATAGGTTTGTGGAGGAGAAATGAATGGAGATTGGAGAGAATGAAGGTTTGATGTGAAATTTCCAATGGAAGAATCTTGCTTTTCACACTCTAATCTCACCTCTCATCAACAATGATCACCAACCTTTTACCCTCCATGATTCACTCTTCTTATAATGATCAATGGAAACTCCTAGATCTTTCTAGAATGAGCTAGAAAGTGCTTGGAATCTCATATGATGGTAAGTTGAAAATCTCATGCATCATGCCTTAAACCTTGCAAATTGGTGTCAAATTCTCCTTATGTGAGATATTGAGAAGGAATGTACAAAAACAAGCCCTTTTCTTGCCTTGTGTTATGATTTCCAAAGGTGCCTTAATATGCAAGTTTCAATTTTCCAAAGCATGTCCCATTTTAAAGCTTCAAATCAAAATTCTATTTAAACCAATGTTCTCAAAATGATGTTTCCAATCAAAATGATATATTGGATGACCTATTTTGGATTCCTAGATCTTCCAAACCAATTTTCAAATTCAACTTTTTAAACTTATAAGCCATTTTTAGTTCATTTTTGACCAATCATGCAAATCCATGCTATGAACTTTTCCAACAATCCATGACCTTCTTTCTAGACTTAAAATCACATTTTGAACAACTTTCATGTTTTGAGTTTTTCCATTTGAGGCTTGAAAATAGGAGATATGGCCTTTGCTTAAAATGACCTATAACTGACAAATGACCAAAATACGCCTGTCTTGTTCAAACCATAAGTTGAGTTCCACAAATCCTATCAAGGACTTCTACCACTCAAATTAAAGCTAAGAAGATGCCCTACAACATTAATGTTGACCAAGAGATCATAGGAATCATCCTACTAGGGCAAAAGTTGTCTGTAAGTTGGGTGACTTTCAAGGACCCAGATTCACACACCTCTGCTGACCTGTAATTTGTCAAAACCATAACTTGAGCTCTGAAACTCCTATCAAGGACTTCCACCACTCAAAGTAAAGCTAAGAACAAGATCTACAACATTCATGTTGTGGGGAATATGAGATATCAATCACATCTAGAGCTAAAACTGCCTGGAAGGTAGGGATCAAATTAGGGCTTTTCACTGACAACCCTTGGAAACCCTGACTTGAAACTTCTCAAACTCCTCAATCATGATGAGTTGGTCTAGGAATCATCTTTATAACACCTCTATGAATCATTCCATGATCTCATGGCCCTTGGATTAGGTCTCAACCTTCTCCAAATTTTCAGCTGATCTAGGGTTGACCCAGTCAAAACCCTAATTCTACCATTCATGGTTGAATCTTCTGAATTCTTGCACAATGACCTTTCTGGGCTTTATGATGGCTATCAAGACATCTCATAGGCTTTCTCAAAACATCAAGTTCATTCTCAAAGTTTCAGAATCATCTGAGGAGCACTCACAACTCTCAAGCTATGAAGCACACAACCCTGGTTTCAACCAATTCCTCTGAGGATCTCTTGAACTTTCTGATGAAGGTATCAACTTTCAAACACTCAATGAATAAATAATTGTTGGTCAAATTTTGAAGTGCAACAGCTGCCCCTATTCAAACGGCTTGAACCTGACTGGGTGAGAAGCGAACGACTCTCAACCAATCAAGGTGCGAGACGATTGAATACCGGTAAACCCGAAAATATGCCAACTGCACGAGCACACGGTACTCTGCGGGGAACAAATCTTCGAATACTGCAATGCTAGCCGCACGACAACTAGCTGGAGAAATACTGAACTGACATCACCGTCAGTCATCCACATTAACTTCTTCTGATATTGCCTTCAGACACCCAACCTCGCCGCTGGAGAACTGAATCTGACATCGCCGTCGGAAACAAACATCGCTCTGAGAGACACTCGACATCGCCGTCGTACAAACATCATCTCTGATGGGGATTTAAGGAGTCTGACCTCGCCGTCAAACAAACATTCAACCTCGCCGTCGAACACATTCAACATCGCCGTCGAATAAACATCCAACCTCGTCGTCGGACAATACATGATCTGACCTCGCCGTCAAATCCAAACGCTCAACCTCGCCGCCGGACAAATGATGATCTGACCTCGCCGTCAAATCCAAACGTTCAACCTCGCCGTCGAACAAACATCCAACCTCGCCGCCGGACAAATGATGATCTGACCTCGCCGTCAAATCCAAACGTTCAACCTCGCCGTCGACCCAACATCCAACCTCGCCGCCGGACAAATGATGATCTGACCTCGCCGTCAAATCCAAACGTTCAACCTCGCCGTCGAACAAACATCCAACCTCGCCGCCGGACAAATGATGATCTAACCTCGCCGTCAAATCCAAACGTTCAACCTCGCCGTCGAACCAACATCCAACCTCGCCGCCGGACAAATGATGATCTGACCTCGCCGTCAAATCCAAACGTTCAACCTCGCCGTCGAACAAACATCCAACCTCGCCGCCGGACAAATGATGATCTGACCTCGCCGTCAAATCCAAACGTTCAACCTCGCCGTCGAACAAACATCCAACCTCGCCGCCGGACAAATGATGATCTGACCTCGCCGTCAAATCCAAACGTTCAACCTCGCCGTCGAACAAACATCCAACCTCGCCGCCGGACAAAATACAACCCTGAACAATTCTGACCTGGGGTTCACCCCTGGTGAATGGAACAAAAGGTACACTTGCGTATTTGAAACTACTCCGCTGGGAATGAGAGACTTAACCGAGCACACTCTGATCTGGGGTTCACCCCCAGAATCGGAATACTGCTGCACAACTGACCCACCGTAGAACTTCAACATTAAAGATATATGAAACCCTGGCCCCTGGCCACTCCAGATCCGCTGGAAAAAATATTCAAGTATTTCTGAATATGAATGGAACCCTGGCCCCTGGCCACTCTGCAGGAGGTATCTTCGACTTCAGTCTGAAGAAATGGTCCTTGGCCTTCAAGGATACATGGGTATGCCTTCAGGCAACTCCGCCTCTGCTATAGAGCATCCGAGACTTCAGTCAGGGATATACTTCGGCCTTCAGTCCGAAAAATGAATCCTAGGTCATTCATGACCTTGGGGATAACCTTGCCCTTAGGCACCTTCGCTTCAGCTTAGGAAATCTGCGACTTCAGTCAAGGAAATGGTATCCTGATCCATTCATGACTCTACAGGGATGCAAACACTTTGCCTTCAGGCAAAACTCCGCTTCAGCTGGAGAAACATCTTCGACTTCAGTCAGAAGAAACACTATTCACTCGACCGCGATCAATCATCACCTCAGGACAGCTGACTTGGTCTTCAGACCAATGCGGATCATCTTGAATACAAAATTTGGAACCTCGTCTTCAGCCACACGTTGATTCATGAACAAGGACATCTGAACTCACAGGAACCTTCTGATACTGCCCTCAGGCGTTTACGAAGTCAATCTTCAGATTAGACATCACTGTTGGAGCAGACATATCACGCTGCTAAGGACTTCAAGAATCATCTTGAACAAACAGCTCCGTCGGGCACCTTCAAGAATCATCCTGAACCGATAACCATTCTGGAGACTTTATTCTGCTGGGTATTCCAGGAATCTTCCTGGGCAACTCTTGCTGGGGATGCTACCGGGGAGCTCAAGAATCATACTAAGCAAACAGCTCGGGAAATTGCGCTGAGGTCTTAAGAATCACCTTAAGCAAACGGCCCTGCTGAGGAATTCGAGAATCATCTCGAACTGAAGACTTTGCTGGGGATCTCAAAAATCATCTTGAGCGAGCGACCGTGGGGATTACACCGGGGTCTTTAAGAATCATCTTAAGGAAGCGACCTTGTTGGAGAGAATATCAGGAATCGTCCTGAGCAACTGGTCTCTTGGTGGAACACCTGTAAGGCAAGAATGATAGTAACCTGGATCATGCTTATGATGCATATGCTTCTGCGCCATGCCCCACACGGTGGGAATGCTATGCGTTTTATGCTAAATGCTATGCAATCCTGTACAATGCTATGCAATGCTAAATGCCATGCAGTCATGCACAATGATGCGATCCCGTCCGCAAAATAAATGCCGGGAGGAGGAAACCCTTTTGTCAAGGAGACAAGAACTACTCAGGTAGAGGAATCATCCTGCTGAGGAGAACATGGACACGCTGGTATCAATCGGCTCCGTCTGGGGAAACGATCTTCTGGCTGACTGCTGTAGGGAAAACAACTTCAGTTGATCTGCTGCTGATATCAATCGCGGGAACGAGCTGCGCGGCCGTCTCGGCTACTCTTCTGGGGATAACCACTCTGTGGGAAAACAACTTCAGCTGCTCCCCACTCCACTGGGGAAAATCAGTCCTGATCTGATCAACCTCCGGGGACTCGGCTCTCCTGGACATCTGCAAGCTCGGCTGAGGAAGGAGTAGTCATTCTGCTTTGCTGGAGAGAGTGCGACTCTGGGGAAAATACAGCATCAGCTGCTCAATATCTGCTAGGAAAACCACTCACGGTCTCAACTACTTCCAAGGATTCTGCTTTTCTGCGGACTCAGCCGGGGAGAGAAATCATTCTACTTCACTGGAGAGTACGACTCTGGTGCGGAATTTCAATTTCGCCGGGGAAGAAAGAATCATCTGACTTCGGGGGGAGAGTACAACTCTGCAGGGGAACACACCATCAGCCGTTCCAACACTCTACTGGGGAAGAGGGAATCATCCAACTTCAGGAGAGAGCATGACTCTGGTGAGGAATCTCAATTCCATTGGAGACTTTACTGGGGAAACACGAGCTTCGGCACCCGAACACTTCTATGAAATCTGCACTTGTGACCCGGTGTTGGGGAAAGACGACATCATTCTTCGGTGCTTGGCGCAGCTGATGAGGCGACATTCCTTCAGGATGCGTCTGCTTGGGGAAGAGAATCATCTCTGCATGGGGAGACATATCAATGCTCACTATCTTGCGTTCAGATTCTACGGAGGAGAGACTACCGAACTCTGCTGGAGAAGGAGGGCTCGCCCTGCTTCGGGGATACGCACGGCATATCCTCTGGAAGGTGCTACACCTGCAACAACACAAACAAACAGACAAGATACCCTCCTCAAAGGGGCCTATCAAGGTTATTATCTCGTGACAATATTCAGTTAATTAACTGTTTCAACAATCAATGGGCCTAGGCCCGTGAGTTTATGTATGCGCATTTTATTAAAAAAAACATCGGCGTTTTCATTCGCAAACAAAACAGATAAATGCTAAACAGGCAAGCAGAATTGCTGAATAATGTGCATTTTATTGATGATGAACCCCTGAATGGGCAAAAATGTTTTACAACAGAGGCAAGCTCCTGGAATGAGGAAGCCGCGCAAAAAGAAAACATAAATATACATCAGTATATACAAATGTCGGCAACGAGGCGTAGACGAACACCATGAGTTGATCCCTCTAAGACCCACTCGACTTCGATACTTCTCCGATGCTTCAGCTTCAGAAGAGATTGATTCAGATAAATGGCCCTCAGGTCCTCCAAACCACTAAACAATGAAAGTCCACACGCGGAACGCAGTCATTTGCTTATTCAAATCCCTAACTTTTGCGTGAACCGCCCTTTACGGGTTTTCAGTTCACCGGGATACCCTTTTTTGCCGAAGCCGCCCAGTGTAGGTTTTCGACTTCGCGGGTGTACATTTTTTTAATATATCCCTAATTTTTGCCCGAACCTTTTATTCTGTTTTTGGTTCGCCGGGATGCCCCTTTTTTGCCTGGACTCTTTCTTTTTTGTCCAGCGGGTCTCTTTCAAGCAAAGTATTTTTTAACTGCGTCCGCGTTCACCGGGGATGCAAAATCTTCACCATCCATCGTGGATAACAACAAATCTCCTCCTGAGAAGACCTTGCTGACGACATACGGCCCTTCGTAATTCGGAGTCCACTTGCCCCGGTGATCGGAGTGTGGCGGAAGAATCTTCTTCAGGACGAGATCACCCGTCTGAAAGCTTCTAGGACGTACCTTCTTATCATAAGCTTTCTTCATTCGGCTTTGGTACAGGCGACCAAATGCAATCGATGCTAACCTCTTCTCGTCCATCAGGCTGAGTTGGTTCAAACGATTCGTAATGGATCGTCGAGTTTCACATCAACCAAAACTCGCAAAGAGGGAATCTCCACTTCTAACGGTAGGACAACTTCCATACCGTATACCAAGGAGAAAGGAGTTGCCCCGGTCGACGTACGCACCGTCGTACGATAACCGTGCAAGGCAAACGGCAGCATCTCGTGCCAATCTTTGTACGTCACAACCGTCTTTTGAACAATCTTCTTTATGTTCTTGTTGGCCGCTTCGACAGCGCCATTCATCTTCGGCCGGTAAGGAGATGAGTTGTGGTGTTCAATCTTGAAGCTCTGGCACAGCTCCTTCATCATCTTGTTATTCAAATTCGAACCATTATCAGTAATGATCCGCTCGGGAATTCCATAGCGACAGATGATGTCCTTCTTTATGAATTTAGCTACCACCTGCTTGGTCACATTAGCGTACGAGGCTGCCTCCACCCATTTGGTGAAGTAGTCGATAGCTACCAGAATGAAACGATGACCATTGGATGCAGTGGGCTCGATCTTGCCTATCATGTCGATGCCCCACATGGAGAACGGCCAAGGGGAGGACATGACATTCAATGGGCACGGCGGCACATGAACTTTATCAGCATAAATCTGGCATTTATGACATTTCTTCGCGAATCTGAAGCAATCCGATTCCATAGTCAGCCAGTAATATCCTGCTCTCAGGATCTTTCTCGTCATGGCATGCCCGCCGGCGTGCGTACCAAATGTGCCCTCGTGGACTTCTTCCATGAGCATACTCGCCTCTTTCTCATCTACACATCTGAGTAGCACGAGATCGTGGTTTCTCTTATACAGCACTCCATCAGGATTGAGATAAAAGTTTCCAGACAGCCTCCTCAGAGTCTTCTTATCCTGGGTTGACGCACCCGCAGGATACTCCTTAGTCATAAGGAAGGTCTGGATGTCGTGGAACCATGGCTTGCCGTCAGTGGCATCCTCGATTGCAAACACGAATGCCGGTCTATCAAGACGCGAAAGTACAATTCTTGGAGCCTCATTCCAATAATTGACTTTATACATTGAAGCCAGCGTGGCTAAGGCATCAGCCATCTGATTTTCAGCCCTGGGTACATGATGAAGCTCTACTCGGTCGAAGAACGGAAGCAGCCTCCTGGCATAATTCATGTACGGCACCAAATTCGCTTGACGAGTTTCCCGCTCCCCTTTAATCTGATTGATTACAAGCGCTGAGTCGCCATATATGTCTAGATTCTTGATTCTCAAATCAATTGCCTCTTCTAGACCCATAATACATGCTTCATACTCGGCTTCGTTGTTGGTAACTGGGAACGTCAGTCTTGCAGTAAACGGGATGTGGGATCCGTGAGGAGTCGTGATGATAGCCCCGATACCACTTCCATAGGAATTAACCGCTCCGTCGAATATCAACTTCCACTGAGACTTCCTATCTGGCCCCTCATCGGGCAATGGCTCATCGCAGTCCTTCGCTTTGAGAAACATAATATCCTCGTCAGGGAATTCGAACTTCATCGGCTGGTAGTCTTCGATTGGCTGCTCGGCAAGGTAATCAGACAATACGCTTCCCTTAATGGCTTTCTGGGAGACGTACTGAATATCATATTCTATTAACACCATTTGCCATCTGGCAATCCTGCCCGAAAGAGCCTGCTTCTCGAAGACGTACTTGATCGGATCCATCTTCGAAATTAGCATAGTGGTGTGGTTGAGCATATACTGTCGTAGACGTTTGGCGGCCCAAGCTAATGCACAACACGTCTTCTCCAGCATCGAGTATCGAGATTCACACTCAGTGAACTTTTTACTCAAATAATAAATGGCATGCTCTTTTCTGCCCGTCTCGTCGTGCTGACCGAGAACACACCCCATGCTATTCTCCAGAACCGTCAGGTACATGATTAATCGCCGTCCAGCCACAGGGGGTATCAAGATTGGAGGTTCTTGAAGATACTGCTTTATTTTGTCGAATGCCTTCTGGCAATCCTCATTCCAAGTAATCGCCTGATTTTTCTTTAAAAGCTTGAACATCGGTTCACAAGTGGCCGTGAGCTGAGAGATAAACCTTGCAATGTAGTTTATTCGGCCCAAGAAACCACGAACTTCTTTTTCTGTTCTCGGCGCTGGCATTTCTTGGATAGCTTTTATTTTCGCAGGATCAACTTCAATACCTCGTTCACTAACGATAAACCCCAATAACTTTCCGGACCGCACTCCGAAAGTGCACTTGCTAGGATTCAGCCTCAGCCTGAACTTCCTAAGCCTTTCAAACAGCTTCAATAGGTTGACCAGGTGCTCTTCCTCCGTTTGGGACTTTGCAATCATGTCATCAACATAGACCTCGATCTCATGATGAATCATATCATGAAACAAAGTTACCATTGCTCGCTGGTAAGTGGCCCCTGCGTTCTTCAGACCGAAGGGCATTACCTTGTAGCAAAATGTTCCCCAAGGGGTAATAAACGTCGTTTTCTCCATGTCCTCCGGTGCCATCTTAATCTGATTGTAACCGGAGAAGCCATCCATGAACGAAAACACGGAAAACTGGGCTGTGTTGTCGACCAACACATCGATATGAGGCAACGGGAAATCATCCTTAGGGCTCGCCCTATTCAAATCCCGATAATCGACGCACATGCGTACCTTACCGTCCTTCTTCGGTACAGGCACTATGTTGGCGACCCACGGAGGGTAAGTGGTAACGGCTAGAAATCCCGCGTCCAACTGCTTCTGGACTTCTTCCTTGATTTTTACAGCCATGTCTGGTCTCGTCCTCCTAAGCTTCTGCTTGACTGGAGGGCAATCTTCTCGCAACGACAAGCGATGAACCACGATATCAGTGTCAAGTCCGGGCATATCTTCGTATGACCAAGCAAAGACGTCACTATACTCTCGAAGCATCTCGACCAGTCTAAGCTTGACATCATTCTGCAGCGCAGCCCCTACTCTGACATTTCTGACGAGCTCCTCAGAACCCAGATTTACAATCTCAATATCCTCCTCGTGAGGCAGAATAACCTTCTCCTCTTGTCTCAACAAGCGGGCCAACTCTTCCGGAAGGTCTTCGTCTTCATCAATCTCATCCTCGGCTTGATAGATCGGGCAATCAAAGTCGTAGTGAGCTGTAGAGGGTCCAGAGTCGATGTCATCTGTTACGTGGATCCTGCAATAACAAGGGTTAAGTTTAAAGCAAGAATATGCAGGTTAGCACGAACCCTGTTGCCATTTTGCTGTTTTTCGAAAATAACCATAAAACAGGAATAACAGAGAACACAATATTTGATTACGAAGAAAACGCCTTTTATTTATTAACAAAATGCATACACATAATCCAACAAGGCCCTGACAGTAAAACCACTATGCCCCGGGCAGGACATAGGGTTGTACAAAGATTGTAAAAAGCAAATCATTACTCTTCACTTGTCAGCTTGATAATCTCCTTGATGGTCCAATTGTGGAGGCGCTCGCCTGGTTTGCTCGGTTGAATCCAGGCGTCAAGATCACAATCACTGTCCCCGCTGTCCTCGGACGCAGCGTTGATGCTCTCGAAAATTACTCCCCCCTTGGTGAATAGGATCGGCCCTTTCCCACGAGACGAGCTGCCAGAAGAAGATGAAGCTTCAACTCCAGGAGAATACCCCAATCCAAACTTATCCTGCTTGATTGGTATATCCAAAACATGCCCCCAGCCTGGGGTGGAACCGGCTTCGACAACGGCCCGAGCTTCCTTAAACGAGGAGAGATTCATCTCCTGCTTCTCTGCGACGACAGGAGCTACCTCCTTCACCCTGACGGTTTCAAATGCTTGGTAAAGCGTTTCATGGATCTCGCCATCCATTTCGACATATTTAAAGGACGACAGGTGGCTCACCATGATGTCCTCCTCACCACAGACGGTTACTATGCTGCCCCCGACAGCATATTTAAGCTTCTGATGCAGCGTGGACGTCACGGCACCAGCGGAATGGATCCATGGCCGACCTAAGAGGCAGCTATAGGCGGGCATGATATCCATGATATAGAAAACCTTATTGAACGTCTCTGGACCAACTTGAATCGGCAGGGTCAATTCTCCGAAGACGTGGCGCTTGGTTCCGTCAAAGGCTTTCACGACCAGATCACTGGGCGTGCACAGCAGTCCACGGGTATCCAACTTCATCAGTGCTTTTTTCGGAAGCACATTAAGTGAGGAACCCGTATCCACCAGGACATGTGACATAATAGTGCCTCTGCACTCTATTGAGACGTGCAAGGCGTTGTTGTGATCTCTTCCTTTAGGAGTCAGTTCCAGATCTGTAAATCCCAGCCCATTACCAGCATTAACATGGGCCACCACCTCCTCGAGCTGATTTACTGATATCTCCTGCGGCACGTATGCAGCATTCAATACCTTCAGTAATGCGTTGCGGTGCGCTTCAGAACACAGCAACAAGTTAAGAATCGAGATCTTTGACGGAGTCTGATGAAGATGATCTACAATTTTGTAGTCACTTTTCTTAATTAGTCGCATGAACTCTTCAGCATCTTTAACCAGCAAGTCCTTCTCTGCCCCTGCAGGGACCTCTTCGACAGCTTTACCTTTACCCTTATCCACAGCGTCAGCTCGGACCACTTTCTCTGCTGCAACCTCTGCTGGCGCAAACACTCTACCGCTTCTAGTGATACCACTGACTTTGGTAAGATTCTGCACAGTCGATCCGAATGGCTCAAGCTCTATCTTCTGACCATTGCAGTAAACTTCGGCGCCGTAATGCCATGGAACAGCATTAGTACTCTCGAATGGGATTGGTCCGGCCCTGGTGATAGTGATAGTAGGCGGACGGGGCGTGGAAATAATGATAGGGTGACGAGGAATAGTAATGGTAGCAACTTCATCTGCCTGCTTCAGTACGACTTCCCCTGATGCACTTTCAACGCTCCGGCTGAATTGCAAAATACCCTCGGACATCAGACTTTGGATACCTTCGATCAGCTGCTCACACCCATCAGGAAGTGTAGCACAAGCCATACATAACTCCCCACACCCAGGGAAGAAGCCCTTCTTCAGCAACTTAGCCTTGACAAAACTCAACGGCGTCTTCAAATCTTTGACATCAGTCAGCAAGTCCGCACTCTCCTCAGTGATAACAGCATTCACTCCGCCCCCCTTATGATGAGGCATCGGGTTTTTAGTGACGTTGGGCACGTTGTCAGAAAAGTTGATAACCTTGGCGTCCACCAAGTCCTGGACTTTGTGCTTAAAAGCTTTACAATTCTCAATCGTATGGCCAGGTGCCCCAGTGTGGAATTCACAAGTAGCACTGGCGTCATACCCCGGTGGTGGTGCCCCTGTTAAGGGAGCCAACGTCCTCTTTTGAACTAATTGGAGCTGAAGCAACGTTTGCAGAAGCTGTGCATACGACATAGGTGGAGTATCAAAATGACGGCTTGCCATAGGTGCCCGATTCTGATATCTTTTATACCCCTGCTGATTCTGCTGCTGAGGCTGCTGCTGCTGCTGCTGCGGAGCAGCTGGGATATTTATGCTAGCAATCTGAGGCTGAGGGCCCTTGCCCTTTCTCCTAACATTAGTGACAGCACTGGCATCTCCCTCTCGACGCTTGCCAGTGTAGGGTTTCTTACTACCTCCTCCAGCTGAGGATGATTCGCCCTGAATTTTTCCGATCTTTATACCGTTCTCAACATGCTCGCCCAGAGTGATGAGAGCCGAGAATGTTCCAGACATGCCACTGACCAGCTTTTCATAATAGATTCCGGGAAGGGTAGCCACGAACATTTGCACTAGCTCACGCTCAACCATCGGCGGTTGAACCCGAGCAACCAATTCACGCCACCGCTGGGCGTATTCTTTAAAGCTTTCATTGTTCCGCTGTGAGAGATTCTGAAGCTGAACTCGGTTGGGAGCCAAGTCGCTATTATATTGATAGTGGAGGACAAACGCTTCTGTCAGATCTCTCCAGGTGCGCACAGCAGCGGGCTCCAAACCCATATACCATTCGAGCGATGGACCAGAAAGACTATCCTGAAAGAAGTGCATCAGCAACTTCTCATCGTCAGAATAGGCGGACATCTTTCTATAATAAGATCGGAGGTGGACCCGGGGGCAAGTAGTACCCTTATACTTCTCAAAGGTAGGCACCTTGAACTTGTGAGGTACTTTAAATTCAGCAATCAACCCGAGCTTGGACATGTCAACGCCCAATGTGTTCTGATTTTCTATGTCTCTCATCTTGTCTTCCAGCGCCTTGAACCTGAGTCGAGCTTCAGCATTCAACTCTGCTTCTACACCTCTCTGAGAGAATATGTCATCCTGGTGGTCCTCCAGCCACGGTTGAGGCACCAACAGATTTCCTGCACCAGCATTGCCGTTGACCGGCCCTATGTTAACATTGGCTCCCAGACTGCCATTGCCGACGCCTGCCGCATTGAGTCCGAGATTAGTCATCAAATTGCCGTTAGCACTGCCGTTGCCCCCGGCAGCAGGAACAACGTTCTGTGGAGTATCCACTGGAGGGGGAGTGGGCACGGCCCCGCCGTGCAGTATGCCATTACTGTCAACCCTGGAGATCAGAGGTTGAACCAAAGCACGAAGCTGGTCTTGACCATTCGCGACCACCTGCATCAGTTCCATGAAACGATCCATCCGTTCACGGAGCTCTTGAACATCTGACTGTACCTGATCCATTATCCTTGTCTGATTGGCGCGAGTTGAGTAGCGGTGGATAAGTCTTTGATCAATCTTGGAGATCGAAAGCAGCTCGGAACCTGAAAAACCTGTTAACAATAAAGGTTAGGAAAAGCAATAAGATATACACCATGCAAATATGCTTCATGCAGATGCATGCGTGTGTCTGTGTGCGTGGGAGGTTTTTCCCCGATCCTAGTGCCTTAGTGCCAGTGTTGGTAATAATAATAGGAAGAAGAAATCCGAGCCCGATCATGGAAACATCAATCTCATCATATATATATGGAAAGGCCTGTCAAGGCGGTACACAGTATCAGCGAGTACACATCAACAACATGACCTCAGCCAACAAGTCTGGTGATGGTCAGCATACATCAAAGATCAAAATCAACAGGGATATAACTAGTCAAGCACGGCCACGGGCGCGATACTCTGCTAATAACTCCTTTGCCTCTGAATGATCTGGCGAAGTGAGCAACCCCTCGACGAGTAGTTCCCTCTGCCTGATAGTATGCTGAAGCCCCTGAACTGAACTCTCCCAAGCGCCTTTGCCAAAGCAATCCTCCAGCTTCCGCTTCTTAGACTCAAACATCAGCTTATGCTCCTTCAGGTTAGCAATAGCTTTGTTGAGACGGGCTTCAGCGGAGTACCTGCGGGCGGTCTCTTCATCAAACCTCCGCTCACTGTCTTTTACCGCGGCTTCTAGCTTAGAAATCTGCAGCGTCAGCTTGTCTTCTCGCTCCTTCCTGGTGGCCATGGAAGTCTTCTAATGCTGGTCGAACTTAGATATTCTCCTATATGCTTCCTCCAAATGCTGCTTCTTCGTAGCTAGCACATCATTAGCAGCTCTGAAGTCTTGACCTAAGCGTTCCCGATCAGCAATCTGCTTTGCCAAGTCTGCACTCAGCTGGCTCACCGACTCTGTTTGCCTTTTGAGAGCATGCACGGCTTCGTTCCTCTCACTTCGAAGCTGAGCTAACTCCTTCTCTAATTCTGCATTTGCCTTCTTCAGTTCATCATGCTCAGCTAATACCTGGTTGTGCTGATGAATGGACACAGTGGTAGGCTCTTCAACTGGAGGAGGACTCTCTGGTCTGACATGAGGGAATGGCATCCCTATAGTGCTGGCTCTGGCTCTGATCCAATCTGAATAGGGAGGGTAGGCTTGGCTGTTGCTCTTCCCCAACAAAGGCTTTCCTCTCGTGCTGATATTGTTCCACGCATACTGAAGCTTGGACAACAAATCCCCCTCTAGAATACCCGTGAGGTACAGAGATTCCCGTACCTCTTCTTCCTTCGGTGGAGTCCTCAAAGCATATGCAAACTGACGAACTAGCAATGATGGATTGTAGTTGATGCAACCCTTCCTACCTATCAGAGGTACGTTAGGAAACCCACTACAACTGAAGATCATCTCGGTGCCTAACCTGTCTCTGTCAACGAACCAATCAATGTCTTCTGCCGACAAACTCATCAGACGTTCAGGCCACTCAGTTGTGGCTGCAGACAAGACAGAAGAACCCTTCTTAGGCAGATGACTGTCAAACCACTTGTACAACAACGGCACGCAGCATGAAACATTCTTCCCTCTCCGGTTCTCATTCTTGTAATGCACTGAATGGTAAACGTCTCCGATCAGAGTAGGGACTGGATTCCCTGAGGCAAAGATATGGAATGCATCAAAGTCTACGAAATCAGGCATGCTGGGAAATAGGATAATGCCATATACGCATAAAGCAAGGATGGCGTTGAAGGCGTCCCAACATTTGTCCTTAGCACACTGCTGAGCCTTAGCTATCAGAAACTGCAGGGAGAACCCTGGAACCTTGTTCCAATTCGTCACCACTAACTCCGAAGCGCTCAAATGGAGTGAGGAAGCCAAACCAACCAGATCAGGCTCAGCATCCATGTGGACAAAAGGCATCTGCCTTTTGATAGGCACACCCAGCATATCAGCATACTCTTCCAATGTCGGCGCGAGAATGAAGTCATGAAAGGTGAAACATCTCAAGGGAGGGTCGTAAAACTGCAGAAGAGCATGCAACCCATTCAACTCGGACGTAGAAGGTTTGTAAACCAGGTTAAGCAACCTGCCATAAGACTTCCTGAACCTATCCTTCACTGAATCCCCTGCCAGGGCTATCAAACCGGTCAGCTTCGACACATCGGGGGTCGGGAACTTGTATGCAACAGTCTTCCTGAGAGAAGCCATAATAACAGCAGAAGACGAGAAATCCGGGATCGGGGAAACGGTACCTGCAACACAGACACACGTTAATGGAATGCAGATGAATGCGCAAATTAATGCAAAATGCAGGTATGCAATAATATATCCAGGTGGCTGCTGTGGAGATTCGGTATCAACAGTCACTGATGAGAGGGAAACCCCGGTGTAAGACCACTAATCTGATCTGCTGAGAATAACCATCTGATGGGACCGAGATCAAAATTCTGTTCTGACAAGAGTAAGTGACTGATAATAAGGACCCCGGGTGCAAGATCAAGGAACCTGTTGAAGTCTTCAGACCCCAAAATCAAAATCTGCCCTATCAAGAACAAACACACAGCTGCTGATGAGATCTTCAGACCTCGCTCAAAATCTGCCCTATCGAGAACAAATAACATCTGCCGATGAGGCATTCAGCCCTCACTCAAAACCTGCTCCATCCAGAACAAACCACTGATGATAACACACTGATCAAAGCCTGCTCTATCAAGAACAGACAAACACCCGGCGACAAGATCCTCTAATCAAAAACTGGCTCTGTCAAGAACAAACATATCTGTAACTGAGAACCCAACATAACTGATTTACTGTCAAGAAAACCAGGTAGTCTGAAGGTCTAAGTTTCCTGCAATAAACCCAGTCCCACTCACAGGTATGGACCTAGACTAACTCAAGGTACGGCATCCTATGCGTTCATCAGCGTCACAGACTTTCAAAACTGATGATACGATTCCCAGAAGGAGTGGCATCATCAAGTCCTGAAGAGGCCTCACTTAGCTGAATCACAAATGATCGGTCCCCAGAGTCGACAATCCACCAAACCAGCAACCGTCTCAACCCAAAGGGTTGAAAGTGAAGCCAACCGGATGAACCTCGTCTGAGCGTGGATTTCATGAGACACTAGTGCCTGCAAAGCAAGCACGCGCCCACTAATTTCCACTCTAAGTCTATGGTGCACTCAAGCCTGGGTCTGGCTTCTCACTCAATCAGAACTCCCATCCCACAACAGCACAAATAATCACATTATACTGAAAATAAAATGCGGGAAATAAAGTGCGAGAAGTAAAAATGCGATAAATAAACGCAACCCAACAATCAAACACACAAACGATAGGATTGACTCGCAGGGAACCGTTGGAGTCCCCAGCAGAGTCGCCAGCTGGTGAACCTGACGTGAAAATAAGGTGCCGGCAGAACAGAAGAGTCGCCACCTTTCGTTATTTATCCCTCAGAGCGGGAAAGGAAACGATCGGAAAAACCTGACGAAAAAAAAGGGTAAGACAAGGTCGTCGCAACCATTGTCTGGGTTCGGGAGTCGGTTACGCAAGGGGAAGGTATTAGCACCCCTCACGTCCGTCGTACTCGACGGGATCCTCGCTTGTTTGTTTACTTGGACGGGTTGGTTATAATCTATCTACCTATCAAGGCTGGCTGAAAAAGAAAAGAAAAATCGACTCGGCAAAGCCTCGCGCTTTATGCCTACGTATTCCCGTCTGGAACGAGAAATCAGAGTCAACGTAGTTCGGCTAACTACGGGGGAAAGGTTGCTCGCTAGGATATCGCATCCTATGCCTACGTACTTTCATCTGGTATGAAAGATCAAAGCAAACGTAGTTCGGGAAACTACGGGTTATCTCCTAAAACAAGTGTCTTTTATTGTGTTTGCGATTTCAACCGCACTAGAGACTATGACCTGAGAGTGAATGCGTCGCATGTCACCCAAAGGGTACCATACTAAACATTCAGACTGTGAAAAAGAAACTCTCCCACAATCCCTTCTCAGATAGCTTAAGGCTCGTAACGTACGAAAGAAATCATTCATGATTACTGTATCTTAAACTGTTTTGAGATGAGAAGAGAACAAGCCCAACTAGGAGGGAGACTATCAAGTCCTACTGTTGTCATGTCATGGATTCATCCTATGGTTTAGGTTTGAACAGGGAACTCCTAGATGTTGTCATGCCTAGGTTTCAACCTAAAAGTCTATCATCAAATCCTTATCAAAGGAAATGAGAGTCCTAAGGGATCATGTCAATGATACACCAAAACAGGTAAAAGCATCAGCTTTAACAGTAAAATGCATGCAATGCAAGTGAGGGAGGAAATGTGTGTGGGGCTTCAGCCTCCACAAGCTCGTCTCAACCTCAAGTCAGTCATGAAATAACAATAATCATACTGAAAATAAACAACATGCTATTAAGCAAAAACAGTAAACTGCAGTCATACAGACAGAAGATGAAATGCTATCAAGCAGAATAAACACATGGGCAAGGGAGCTGGGCTCTACCGAATATCCGCAAGCAAAGCCAAGCAATAACAATACAATCAGATGCATTCATGCTCTTAGACTGAACTTATTCTAAATGTGCTTAGTCTAATGCAGCAGACAAATCAGACAAAACACACAATACATCAAAGAAAACAGAAGAAAGCCTCAGCTCCTCCAGCAGCAACCCAGTCTTCAGACTTCAATAATCTTCAAGGAATCATCCTCTTCAAGGCCTCAGCTTCTATCTTCAATGGCTCCAATGCTCCAGCAAACAAGATTCAGTCAACAAGATGAGTGGGGGATGTTATAGTACTCACTGACTTCCAAAGGATGCCATTGAGGACTTAACATCAAAGGAGAGGCTCTCTCAAAGTTCTACCTTATAGGGCAAGGTCACTAATCCCTCCGAAGGAGGGAGGTGAATACCCTTAAGGGACTCTATGTCACAGAGAAGAAAAGAGGTGAACAAGACACTCCTTGTTTATTGAACAAAGTATTCTATCTAGGGCTCTGCCTATGCACCTATAAACCTATAAACAAAACAACAAAAGCTATGCTAAACTCCTCTGCAAGGTCTTCAAAGCTTCTATGATGATCCACAAGGTCTTCAACTCAATCTTCAAAGCTCACACACTCAAAAAGAGAGGGAAGGAAAACACAACAATACAACTTATGCCTTTAAGCAACACACATACTATCCATACATTCAAAAATCAATGAAAAATACTAAAACACCATACCATATTCTAGAAAAATTCTAGGGAATTCTATACATACTTACCCTTAACCCATGTATTCCCTATACACTAATTTGGCCTATAAACCCCAAAACAAATTTGTTCAAGTCTACCTATACAACCTAAAACCCTAATTAGAGCACCTAAATGTCTAACAATCAAACTACATCAAATTTTAACCTAAAAATCAAGAATTAAATCCTATGGGGAACTATGATTCAATATCTAATTACACAAAAAAGAATGGATTAAAAAGACTACAGGAAGGTCATAAAAGAAATTCTACAAAATCATGATATCAACCCAAACATTATAAAAGCTATTTAAAAGAAAAATCTATTAAAAATATGAAAAGAAAATAAAATGGACATTTTATTTATTTAGAATTTTCTAGACATGATTATGAACACATGAAAAAAACAAGAATTAAAAATTATTAAATTTTCTATTTTTTATGAATTTTATAAAAGACAAACAACATTAAAAGAATTAAAAAGAAAAAGAAAACAATTAAAGGGGAGGGGGTGAAAATAGCAGGACGCGCTAGTTCAATATTCAATGGGCCAGAATATGGGGGGTTTTAATAGAAATCTGAGCTAGGCCCACACGCGCTCCATTAAACAAAACGCCGCGTTTTGCTTATGGTCTTTCCCTCCGTTTTAAGTTCAAATGCTGGCCGTTAGATGAGGTGAATTGGTCAAGCCCTGGGACTAATCCAACGATGGACAGCCATCGTCCCCAAAATGCATTAGGGTTTTCAGGTTTCACGAGCTTCCTGCATGGATTTTCATCACCATCGTTCTCCTTCGTTTCTCAACGGAAATCAAAAGTTCCAAAAGCAAAGTTGACATATTAATCCCCAGGAACACCACTATGCTCATATTTTCCATTGAATCTTCTCAAAACTCTCAAACAGAATGGATGAAGTTCTTGGTTCCACCATATTCACTGATATTGATCATGAGGATTCTCAACTCTAATGGTATAATTCTCTTCTACATGCTATGCTTATCATAATGAGCCATCAATCGTACACTAAAACCTATTATCCAGCTTGCTATCAATCATAACAGATTCTTGTACCTGCCATGAAACCCCACGAAATTCCCCCTAATGCTCAGGATTTAATCAACTAACCTAGCTTAACAGTTCTACACCTAAGATCTAACCTAACTATGCATGATTAAGGAGAAATGAGTGAATTCACCAACCTGTTACACTTTAATGGAGGCTATGGTTTCCTTGCAATTCAGTGCCTGAAACCTTCCTTGATTACTCTCCAATGCCCACTATGACTTCTGTATGCAGCAGGATGAATGATCAAGGCTTGAAACTCGTGTTTGATATCAAAATGCAATTCTTGCAATTTCTTCAAAACAGCCTCAAACTTCCATGGATCTTCTTCTATCTCAGCATGTAGTCAATCACAATGATCAGAAGAATAGGTTTGTGGAGGAGAAATGAATGGAGATTGGAGAGAATGAAGGTTTGATGTGAAATTGCCAATGGAAGAATCTTGCTTTTCACACTCTAATCTCACCTCTCATCAACAATGATCACCAACCTTTTACCCTCCATGATTCACTCTTCTTATAATGATCAATGGAAACTCCTAGATCTTTCTAGAATGAGCTAGAAAGTGCTTGGAATCTCATATGATGGTAAGTTGAAAATCTCATGCATCATGCCTTAAACCTTGCAAATTGGTGTCAAATTCTCCTTATGTGAGATATTGAGAAGGAATGTACAAAAACAAGCCCTTTTCTTGCCTTGTGTTATGATTTCCAAAGGTGCCTTAATATGCAAGTTTCAATTTTCCAAAGCATGTCCCATTTTAAAGCTTCAAATCAAAATTCTATTTAAACCAATGTTCTCAAAATGATGTTTCCAATCAAAATGATATATTGGATGACCTATTTTGGATTCCTAGATCTTCCAAACCAATTTTCAAATTCAACTTTTTAAACTTATAAGCCATTTTTAGTTCATTTTTGACCAATCATGCAAATCCATGCTATGAACTTTTCCAACAATCCATGACCTTCTTTCTAGACTTAAAATCACATTTTGAACAACTTTCATGTTTTGAGTTTTTCCATTTGAGGCTTGAAAATAGGAGATATGGCCTTTGCTTAAAATGACCTATAACTGACAAATGACCAAAATACGCCTGTCTTGTTCAAACCATAAGTTGAGTTCCACAAATCCTATCAAGGACTTCTACCACTAAAATTAAAGCTAAGAAGATGCCCTCCAACATTCATGTTGACCAAGAGATCATAGGAATCATCCTACTAGGGAAAAAGTTGTCTGTAAGTTGGGTGACTTTCAAGGACCCAGATTCACACACCTCTGCTGACCTGTAATTTGTCAAAACCATAACTTGAGCTATGCAACTCCTATCAAGGACTTCCACCACTCAAATTAAAGCTAAGAACAAGCTCTACAACATTCATGTTGTGGGGAAGATGAGATATCAATCACATCTAGAGCTAAAACTGCCTGGAAGGTAGGGATCAAATTAGGGCTTTTCACTGACAACCCTTGGAAACCCTGACTTGAAACTTCTCAAACTCCTCAATCATGATGAGTTGGTCTAGGAATCATCTTTATAACACCTCTATGCATCATTCCATGATCTCATGGCCCTTGTATTAGGTCTCAACCTTCTCCAAATTTTCAGCTGATCTAGGGTTGACCCAGTCAAAACCCTAATTCTACCATTCATGGTTGAATCTTCTGAATTCTTGCACAATGACCTTTCTGGGATTTATGATGGCTATCAAGACATCTCATAGGCTTTCTCAAAACATCAAGTTCATTCTCAAAGTTTCAGAATCATCTGAGGAGCACTCACAACTCTCAAGCTATGAAGCACACAACCCTGGTTTCAACCAATTCCTCTGAGGATCTCTTGAACTTTCTGATGAAGGTATCAACTTTCAAACACTCAATGAATAAATAATTGTTGGTCAAATTTTGGGGTGCAACAGATGGCGCCGGAGGACATGGAGAAAACTACGTTTATTACGCCTTGGGGAACATTCTGCTACAAGGTAATGCCTTTCGGTCTGAAGAATGCAGGGGCCACTTACCAACGAGCAATGGTTACTTTGTTTCATGATATGATTCATCATGAGATTGAAGTCTATGTTGATGACATGATTGCGAAGTCCCAAACGGAGGAGGGACATCTGGTCAATTTGCTGAAGCTTTTTGAGAGGCTTAGGAAGTTCAGGTTGAGGCTGAATCCTAACAAGTGTACTTTCGGAGTACGGTCCGGAAAGTTACTGGGGTTTATCGTGAGTGAAAGAGGTATCGAGGTGGATCCTGCGAAGATTAAAGCAATACAAGAGATGCCAGCGCCAAAAACAGAAAAAGAAGTTTGTGGTTTCCTGGGCAGGATAAACTACATTGCAAGGTTTATTTCTCAGCTCACGGCCACGTGTGAACCGATGTTCAAACTACTGAAAAAAGATCAGGCGGTTGTCTGGAACGAGGATTGCCAGAAGGCATTTGATAAGATAAAACAGTATCTGCAGGAACCTCCGATCTTGATACCCCCAGTGGCCGGAAGACCCCTAATCATGTACTTGACAGTTCTTGAGAATAGTATGGGGTGTGTTCTCAGTCAGCACGACGAGACGGGCAGAAAGGAGCATGCCATTTACTACTTGAGTAAAAAGTTCACAGACTGTGAATCTCGTTACTCGATGCTGGAGAAAACGTGTTGTGCACTAGCCTGGGCTGCCAAACGTTTGCGACAGTACATGCTCAATCACACCACCATGCTAATTTCGAAGATGGATCCGATCAAGTACGTCTTCGAGAAGCAAGCGCTTTCGGGCAGGATTGCCAGATGGCAAATGGTGTTGACGGAATATGACATTCAGTACGTTTCCCAGAAGGCCATCAAGGGAAGCGTATTGTCTGAGTACCTTGCCGAACAGCCGATCGAAGATTATCAGCCGATGAAATTTGAATTCCCTGATGAGGATATCATGTTTCTCAAGGTGAAAGATTGCGATGAACTGTTGCCCGACGAGGGTCCAGACCGGAAATCCCAGTGGAAATTGATATTTGACGGGGCGGTTAATTCTTACGGAAGTGGCATTGGGGCAATCATCACGACTCCCCACGGATCCCATATCCCGTTCACTGCGAGACTGACGTTTCCAGTCACCAATAACAAAGTGGAGTACGAAGCATGCATCATGGGTCTAGAGGAAACAATTGATTTGAGAATCAAGAACCTAGATGTATATGGTGACTCGGCGCTTGTGATCAACCAGATTAAAGGGGAGTGGGAGACTCGTCAATCGAATTTGGTGCCGTACATGAACTATGCCAGAAGGCTGCTTCCGTTCTTTGATCGAGTGGAGCTCCATCATGTGCCCAGGGTCGAAAACCAGATGGCTGATGCCTTAGCCACGTTGGCTTCGATGTATAAAGTCAATTTTTGGAATGAAGCTCCGAGGATTGTCCTGTCTCGTCTTGATAGACCTGCATTCGTCTTTGCGATCGAGGAAGCCTCCGATGGCAAGCCATGGTTCCATGATATCCAGACTTTCCTTATGACTAAGGAGTATCCTACGGGAGCGTCAACCCAGGATAAGAAGACTATGAGGAGGCTGTCTGGAAATTTTTATCTCAATCCTGATGGAGTTTTGTATAAGAGAAACCACGATCTCGTGCTACTCAGATGTGTAGATGAGAAAGAGGCGAGTATGCTCATGGAAGAAGTCCATGAAGGCACATTTGGTACGCACGCCGGCGGGCATGCTATGACAAGAAAGATCCTAAGAGTAAGATACTACTGGCTGACGATGGAATCAGATTGCTTTAAATTCACGAAGAGATGTCATAAATGCCAGATTTATGCCGATAAGATTCATGTACCGCCGTGCCCGTTAAATGTCATGTCCTCCCCGTGGCCGTTCTCCATGTGGGGCATCGACATGATAGGAAAGATCGAGCCCACTACATCTAACGGTCATCGCTTCATTCTAGTAGCTATCGACTACTTCACCAAGTGGGTGGAGGCAGCCTCATATGCTAATGTGACCAAGCAGGTGGTGGCTAAATTCATAAAGAGGGACATCATCTGTCGTTATGGGATTCCCGAGCGGATCATTACTGATAATGGTTCGAATCTGAATAACAAGATGATGAAGGAGCTGTGCCAGAGTTTCAAGATTGAACACCACAACTCATCTCCTTACCGGCCAAAGATGAATGGCGCCGTTGAAGCAGCCAATAAGAACATTAAGAAGATTGTACAAAAGATGGTTGTGACCTATAAGGATTGGCACGAGATGTTGCCATTTGCACTGCATGGTTATCGTACAACGGTACGTACGTCAACCGGGGCAACTCCTTTCTCACTGGTGTACGGTATGGAAGCTGTCCTACCGTTGGAAGTTGAGATTCCTTCTTTGCGAGTTTTGGTTGACGTGAAACTCGATGAGGCAGAATGGATTAAGAATCGACTAAACCAACTCAGCCTGATGGATGAGAAGAGGTTAGCATCGATTGCATATGGTCGTCTGTACCAAAGCCGAATGAAGAAAGCCTATGATAAGAAGGTGCGTCCTAGGAGCTTTCAGACGGGTGACCTCATCCTGAAGAAGATTCTTCCTCCACACTCCGATCACCGGGGCAAGTGGACTCCCAATTACGAAGGTCCGTACGTCGTCAGCAAGGTCTTCTCGGGAGGAGCTTTGTTGTTATCCACAATGGATGGCGAAGATTTTGCATCCCCGGTGAACGCGGACGCAGTTAAAAAATACTTTGCTTAAAAATGACCCGCTGGAAAGAAAAAGAATATCCAGGCAAAAAAGGGGCATCCCGGCGAACCATAAAAAAGGAAAGAGGTTCGGGCAAAAATTAGGGATATAGAGAAAAGAATGTACACCCGCAAAGTTGAAAACACGGATGGGCGACTTTGGCAAAAAAGGGTATCCCGGTGAATCGAAAACCCGAAAGGGTGATTCAGGCAAAAGTTAGGGATTTGAAAAAGCAAATGATTGCGTTCCGCGTGTGGACTTTCACTGTTTAGTGGTTTGGAAGACCTGAGGGCCGTTTATCTGAATCAATCTCTTCTGAAGCTGAAGCGTCAGAGAGGTATCGAAGTCGAGTGGGTCATAGAGGGATCAACTTATGGTGTTCGTCTACGCCTCATTGCCGACATTTGTGTATATACTGATGTATATTTATGTTTTATATTTGTGCAGCTTCCTCATTCCAGGAGCCTGCATCTGTTGTAAAACATTTTTTCCCATTCAGGGGTTCGTTATCAATAAAATGTATACTATTCAGCAATTATGTTTGTTTGTTTAGCATTTATCTGTTTTGTTTGCGAAAAAGAACGCCGATGTTTTTGATAAAATGCGCATACATAAACTTACTGGCCTAGGCAACTGATTGTTGAAACAATGAATTACTTGAACATTGTCACAAGATGATAACCTTGATAGGTCCCTTTGAGAAGGGTATCTTGTCTGTTTGTTTGTGTTGTTGCAGGTGTAACATATACCAGGTAGTACGCCGTATGCGTCCCCAAGCAGGATGATTCCTTCTTCTCCAGCAAAGTTCAGCAGCCTCTCCCCACAGAGTCTGAACATGAGATCGTAAAGCATTGATATGTCTCCCCAGGCAGAGAAGATTCTCTCCCCTATCAGAGGTATCCTGAAGGATCACCATCTCCTCAGCTGAGTCCTATACTGAAGTGTGCAACAATTGATAGTTCCAGACTGAAGTCTCCAGGAGAATTGAAATTCCCCACAGGTTCGTACTCTCCCCAGCAAGCAGGATGATTCCTTCTACCCCAGCCGAGCTGACGAATCCCCAAAAGAGCCGAGTCCTTGGAAAGCAGTTAGGACCATGATTGGTGCTCCCCAGTAGAATGTTGAATAGCTGATGCTGTATTTCCCCACCGGAGTCGTTATCTCCAGGAAAGTTTTGCTGCGAATGCCGTGCAGTTTATTTCTGCGATTAACATCGTTTTCCTCAGCAGTTGTGGTTTTGAATACCTAGATGAGCATGTTCAGGTTCTCGTAGAGCTTTATTCCCCTGCGGCAGTCGACTGAAGATCATTTCCCCAAGCGGAGACCAATTGATATTGGCGTGACTTCTTCTCCTCGGCAGGATGATTCCTTTCCCCACCAGAGTGGTCCTTTCCCCTTGACAGGAGGATTCTCCCTTCAACATTTATTTTGCTGATGGGGTCGTAGCATTTGGCACGATTGCATAGCATTTATCCTAAACGCGTAGCATTTCCACCGTGTGGAGCATTGCGCCATTGTCGATTATATGCATATGAAACATGAGCTAGGTCATTACCGTTCTTGTTTTGCAGGTGCTCCCCAGCGGGGTGTTTGCTTAGGATGATTCCTGAAATCTCAGCAAAGTCGTTTGTCCAAGATGATTCTTGAATTCCCCCAGCAATGTCGCTTGCCCAAGATGATTCTTGAATTCTCCAGTGAAGTGGTTTGCTTTAGATGATTTTTAAAATCCCCGGTGAAGTCGCCAGAGTTGGTTGCTCAAGTTGATGCTTAGAATTCCCGGCAGAGTGTTTGCTCAGGATGATTCCTGAAGTCTCCGGCAGAGTTATTGGTTCAGGATGATTCTTGAAGCCCCCGGCGGAGTTATTTGTCCAAGATGATTCTTGAAGTCCTCAGCAGAGTCGATTCACCCAGAATGATTTCTGGATCCCCGAAGCAGAGTTACTTGATAGTTCTCCAGAATCCCCAGCGGAGATGTGTCATCCCTAGCAGGTTTGAACAGAGAAGCTGAAACTTCCCTTGAAGACTTGATGATTGAAGTCTGGCAGTAGTGCCAAAACCCCTGACTTACTGATGAAGTCTAACTACAAGGTCAAAGCAGTCCTCCCCGCCGACGCGGAATGCCTGATGGCAATGGCTTAGATACCCCTATTTGGTTCATGATTGACCAAGAATCCTATTCCCGACTTACTGACGAAGTTCGGATGACGCCCAAAAAACTTCTTTGAATGCCCGACGACATAATTAACTTGATTGTTAAAAAGTCCCTAACGACCTGATGAGTCCCGAGGAATCCTTCTGCCGCTATGACGCAGAATGCCTGACGGCAAAATCAGCCCTCCTTCACCAGTTACCGAGTAACCAGTGATCCCTTATTGACTTACTGATGAAGTCCGACAAAGATGTTGTCGACGTGCCTAGCGACACGATGAGTCCATAGGTGACGATAAGGAATTCTTCTGCAGTGGCGTAGAATGCTTGACGGCAGAATCAACCATCATTCACCAGTTACCGAATAACCGGTGATCCCTTATTGACTTACTGATGAAGTCCGACGAAGATGTTGTCGACGTTCCTAGCGACATGATGAGTCCATAGGCGATGATAAGGAATTCTTCTGCTATGACGCAGAATGCCTGACGGCATGATCGACCATTCATTACCAGTTACCGCGTAACCGGTGATCCCTTGATGACTTGAGGACGAAGATCTACAGCAAAATCAGATGATCATCCTGACGGAGATTTGAGATTAGACCCTTCACCGGTTACCGTGTGACCAATTCCCCAGTAAGTTGTCGTGCAACTGGCATCCTCAGTTTTGGAAGATGTTCCTACCAATCAGAGTATCATTTACCTGTGCAGTTGGCAAATCACCAGTTACCGTGTAACCGGTGATCCCTTGATGATTTGAGGATGCAATGATATCAAATAAATCAGAGAATCATCCTGACGGAGATTCAGATTAGTATTTCTCTAGCTAGTTGTCGTGCAACTATTATTTCAGTTTCCGAAGATTTGTTCCCATCAGAGTACCGTGTACTTGTGCAGTTAGCAAATTTCCGGGTTTGTTGGTATTCAACCGTCTTTTACCTTGATTGGTTGAGAGCCGTTCGCTTCTCACCCAGTCAGGTCCAAGCCGTTCAAATAGTAGCAGTTGTTTCACCCCAAAATTTGCTCAACATTTCTTTACCTAGCTTATGTTTCATTTCATTCACATTAGCATTATCATTTGAATTTCATTGACATGTATGCAGGAGATCAAGAAGTATGATTACCAATCAAGGGCTACACAAGAATATGAAGCTAGCTAAGAAGGTTATTCAGATGTTTAAGGGTTGATATCCTTGTCAGAGAAGTTAAAAGATCCTCAGAGAGAGTGGTTGAAGCCAAGTGGGTAGGTCCCCTAACTTGAGAGTTGTGGGACGCCATCAGATGATTCTGAAGCCAAGTAGTTGGACTTGAGGTCTTGAGAGAGCTCATTAGAAGTGTTGAAGGTCACTTTGAGACCTAGACAGGTCATTGTGCAAGATTAAGAAGCCTCAACCATGAGTGGTGCAATTAGGGTTTGACTGGGTCAACCCTAGGTCAGCTGATGATTTGAAGGAGGTTGAGACCTAACTCAAAGGCCATGTGATCATGTATTGATGCATTGAGATGCTATAAGGATGATTCCAAGGTCAACTCATCATGATTGAAGAGTTTGAGAAGTTTCAAGCTAGGGTTTCTAAGGCTTGATAGTGTAAAATCCCCTAGTTTGACCCCTATCTTCAAGGCAGTTTAGCTCAAGATGGGAGTGTCATCTCATCTTTCCCCCAACATAAATTGTTGTAGAGTATGGCCTTAGCTTTAATTTGAGTGCTAGAAGTCCTTGATAGGATTTGTAGAACTCAAGTTATGACTTTGACAAGTTACAGGTCATCTGAGGTATGTGAATTTGGGGGCTTGAAAGTTGTCCAACGTGCATGAAATGTTTTCCCTAGAAGGATGATTCCTATGAACTTTTGGTCAACATGAATGTTGTTCCTTATCCTCTTAGCTTTCTATAGAGTACTAGAAGTCCTTGATAGGATTTGTAGAACTCAAGTTATGGCTTTGACAAGTCAAGGGCATTTTGGTCATTTGGAGATTATAGGTCATTTCAACCATAAGGCCATAACTCCTATTTCCAAGCTTCAAATGGGAAAATGTTCAACATAAAACTTGTTCAAAATAATGTTTTAAGGCTATTCAAGAGGTCATGAGATGTTGGAAGTGCTTGTAGCTCAAAGTTGCAAAAATGACCTAAAATAAGGGCATAAGTTAAATGAACCAAAGTTGGAAATTAATACTTTTGATCTACATGTCCAAACCAAGGCATGTAATATATCATTTTGATTCTAAAACACATTTTAAGAATATTGGTTTAGCCACAATTTTGAATTGAAGTTTAATTTGTGGCTTGCTTTGAAAAGTAGTTACTTACATCTTAAGTAACATTTGCAAAACCTAGAATCAAGGCATAACCAAGGTCCTTTGCAAGCCAAATACTTCCAAAATGTCATGAGGGGAGAAATTGGAAGGAATTGGGATTGATTTCAAGCTGTTAGCAGAGTTGTGCATACCATGGCATATCATGAGAATTCAAGTGACATGAGAAATTGAATTTCTCATTAGAAGGATCTAGAGCTTTCTAGATCATCCCTACACACTCTATATATTGAATAGAAGTGGTTCATATCATTTTTTTGGTGATGATTGAGAGAGAAAACTGAGCTTGCAATTTGAACTTTCTCATTGCAAATCAAAATCAGTTACAAGGTTAGAGGCCATTTCAGTCCAAGAAATTGCTCTCAATAGCTTGCTCTGAGGTTGGTGATCAATTCCAGATCAAATTCGAGGCACTGTGGTGGAAGAATCGTGAAGTAGCCATTGGAGAGTGAAGCTTGCAACTCAGAATCGGATTTGATAATTCAAGAAGATTCAACTCTTTTCTTTGCATACAGAAGATTGGTTGTGATTCAGTGAAGGATTCTACAAGTTCTTGAAGGCTGATTTGAAGATTCAACCCTTCTGTTTGCTCAAGTTTACCAGGTATGCAACTCTTGTGCTATGGCTTAAATTAGGTAGAATTAAGATGAATTGTTATGGTAGATGCATAGTAGAATGGTGTAGGAAGATTTCTGGATCATCGATTTGGAGATTAGTGACCAATTAGGGTTCATGGAATTTTCGGTTGAGATTGTTATTCTTGGATTCTTAAACTGTTAGCAAGATTAAATGGCATAGGAAGATTCCTTGTGAAAATTAGAGTGAGTTTCATGTAGAGACCTCTTGGAATGGAGGCCTGTGGAGAGAGTTAGGGTTGGGGACGATGACCGGAGCACCACCAGCGACGACCATGGCTGCGCGCGTGTTTCAGGATTTCAAATGAAGAAGATGACTTGGTAGCCATCAGATTGGGGTTGAACTTTGACTGGGGGCATGATCCAATGGCCACGAATGTTTCTCATTTTGTGAAGGATTCTGAACTAATGTGAAACGCGGCGTTTCACTTAAGTTGTGTTTTGGGCTTAATGCATTAGCTGCTAACCACACCCCCTTTTTGGGCCCAACCCTGAATTGAATTGATTTTGCTTACTACCTGCACCGTGTGTTTGTTCATTTTATTTTGATTTTCTTTAATTTTTCATTTTATACATGGTTATTGATAAAATCATAAAAAATGGAAAAATGATTCAATTGATCCCATTCTTTTTGCATTGAATTCATGATTGAATCTAGTATTTTTTAGATAAAAATATTTTTATTTCATGCATTTTCTGATTTTATGGGAATTTTCACATTTTAATTGATATTAAAATAGTCATGTTTGATGCTTGATTTTGTGGAATTTGGTTTGATCATGTGATGATGATTTTGATCTTGATTTTTTGTGAGTAGTTAGCATAGATATGCATGCTCCCCATAGATTTTTCTCACATTTTTGTGATGAACATAAGTGTTAGTTTAGGTTGAAACCTTAGAAGCTCCATTTTTAGGGTTTATGGTTGATACCTTTGGATTTAGGACTTAATTTTAGGACTTAATAAATGATTTAGTCCCTGGTTTTTGTATGAGGAATTCTTAATTGAATTAGGATTGCTTAGGAATTTTTGTAAAAATTTATAAGGTAGTTTACTATTTTGGCTTGATTTTAGATTAAGTACTAGTTTTAGATGATTCTAATGTACTGATTCAACTAGATTAACATCTTTAGTTCCCTTAGATTAGGGTTTTGCTTTGCTTGTTCTTGGATGATGATGGAGGCAAGTTGAAGATGCATTGGATTGCTTGAAGAGGCTTGGGTGTGAAGATCTTCCCTTCTTGTGGTGTAGTTTTGATTAGGTTAAAATTAGGGTTTTGTAGGCAGAGCTTCTAGATAGTT
Source organism: Lathyrus sativus (assembly GCA_963859935.3). Taxonomy (NCBI): domain Eukaryota; kingdom Viridiplantae; phylum Streptophyta; class Magnoliopsida; order Fabales; family Fabaceae; genus Lathyrus; species Lathyrus sativus. The sequence goes on from OZ012740.1 coordinate 177,800,249, forward strand.
CTCTTCCTTCATAAACATGGATGATGTTGATCACTTCCATTCTTCCCTATGATGAAAGGTCCCTTTGTAAAGGCCTCATCCCTCCTTTGGTAGGATGTGTGGCTCTTTGCAAATTGGTAGAACCTTTGAGGGTCCCTTTCTCTGATGACAGGATTCTTAGTGGTGACCTTTGGTCTTCACTCTGCTACCAATCATCCCAACTTTGCTCTTGATAGATGCATATTTCTCCCTTGTTATAGGATGGAGTTACTTGCTTGTTAGAGGATTAAGTGGATACTTCTTTGTGATTGAAGATTACTCTGAGAAGCTGAAGCTTGTAGATCAGGAAAAGCTAGTTGATACTGGTAAAGTAGAGAGAGCTGAAGCTTATAGATGAAGAGAATAAGTTGAAACTTATGAAGAAGATCAAATTGAGATTGAGTGAAGAGCTGAGGCTTGAAGAATAAAGGATAAGTTGACACTTATGTTGATACATTGAGAGCCTGAAGGAATCAAGTTGATACTTGCAGTTAGGAGTGAAGCATGAAGGTGGGATATACTGAAGATCTGAAGCTTGAAGAAGAAAGAATGAGTTGATACTTATGTTTGAGGTGTTAGAAACTTGGAGAGGCAAGTTGATACTTGCTATTGAAGATGATAGCCTTGAAGGGTGGTTGAAGTCTGAGGACTGAGTTGCTGTCCAAGTTGGTTTAGTTGTAGGAGCTGTTGATCTGTTTTCTTTTCTGTACTGATGTGCATTGTTTGACTTGCTTGATGCATTAGAATAAGTTCATATCTAGATTTAAGCTAGGAGAATGATTGCACTAGAGGTTGAGTTGCTCCCTCTGCTTGTATTTTTACTGTATGGCTTTGCTTGCGGGTATTCGGTAGAGCTCTGCTCCCTTGCCTATGTGGTTTGTCATTTGCTTGATGGCATTTTATTCAATTCCTTCTGTATGATTACAATCACTCATTATGATTTGCTTGATAGCATGTTATTTCTTCTGTATGTTTGCAGTTATTCATATCTGGCTTGAGGTTGAGATGAGCTTGTGGAGGCTGACACCCCACACACATTTCCTCCCTCACTTGCATTTCATGCATTTTACAGCTGTATATCTGTTTACTGTTTAAGCTGATGTTTTATCTGTTTCTATTTATCATTGACATGATCCCCTAGGAATCTCACTTCCTTTGATAAGGAAGTGATGATTAGAACTTTAGGTTGAAACCTATGCATGATAACTTCTAGGAGTTCCCTGTTTCAAACCTCAACCATAGGATGAATCCTTGGCATGACAACATTAGGACTTGATAGTCTCCCCTTAGTTGAACCTGTTCGTTCTCTCTTCTCATCTCAAAACAAATTAAGATACAGTAATAAAGGTTAACTGACGTCGTACGTTACGAGCCTTAAGCTATCTGAGAAAGGGTTGTCGGAGAGTTTCTTTTCGACAGCTTGGATGTTTAGTATGGCACCCTTTGGGTGACATGCGACGCGTTCACTCTCAGGTCATAGTCTCTAGTGCGATATTGGTTGCAAACATCCATAAAAAACAGTTCTTCCGTAAAAGACAGAAAACAAACTTCAAACCTTTTTTCCCCGTGGGCCCACAATTCAAAGGAAGCTTTTCTGAAGAAAAGAGTGACGTAAACTCCCAGTTCTACTGCAAACGGTAACGCCTAAGTCTCCAAGGGTCGAGCTGCGTACATCCAACTGCTGGAACTGTTTGTTGACCCTACTCGAAAAAACAGATGAATCTGAATCCCCGTAATCCGTATTATCCCGAACTACGTAAGCTCTGATCTCTCATACCTGTTGAGAGTACGTAGGCACAATACTGACGTATTGGCGAGCCACCTTCCCCGTAACCCGTAGTTAGCCGAACTACGTTGACTCTGATTTCTCATTCTCTGATGAGAATACATAGGCATAAAGTGCGATGCTTTGCCGAGTCATTTTCTTTTTCTTTTTAAGCCAGCCTTGATAGGTAGATAGAAAACCAACCCGTCCAGTAAACACAACAAGCGTGGATCCCATCGAGTACGATGGACGTGAGGGGTGCTAATACCTTCCCCTTGCGTAACCGACTCCCGAACCCAGACAATGGTTGCGATGACCTTGTCTTATACCTTTTCGTCAGGTTTTTCCGATCGTTTCCTTTCCTGTTCTGAGGGATAAATAACGAAAGGTGGCGACTCTTCTGTTTTGCCGGCACCTTATTTTCGCAGTAGCGACACATATGTAGAGATCTCCAAGTTTAATGACCAATGGAATTCCATTCTAACTAACAACAAGGAGCGAGAAGACGGACTGCGGCAACAAATTTCTAAGTTAAAGGCTCAGATCCAGGTGAGAGATGAGAAGGTTATAGCTGAATCCTCACACCGATGCGAAAGTGACTGCAGACTGAATGAAGCTCTTGTAACCTTTGAGGACTATAAGGCCAGAGCAGATGTGAAGAGATCTAAGCTTGAGGAAGCATTTGGTGAAGGCGCTTGGGAGGATTATGTTCAGAGTTTACAGAATATCATTAGTCGGAGAGAGTTGCTCATTCAGAGGTTGATAGACAGGCCATAGCATTCAGATACAAGAGAGTTGTTGGAGGATTTCCAGGCTCGCCATCGTATTTGATGTTTTTCTCTCTTTGTAGTTTGTTGTTATGATATAGCTTGACCATCACCAGATTTGTTGGCTGAGGTCACTTTGATTCCGTTGTATCCAGTGATGTGATGTACATTGATGTTGGAATGATACCGACGAAGATATGACGGTGAGGTCAGGTGTTTCTTTTTGGTAAGGTTATCCGACGATGATATTGGCATATTAGCAATAGAGTCATGACAGTGACGTTAAATGTTTACCTAGATTGTGGTTCTCCACTCGTCTGGAGGTGATGTCAGTAGTTGTTGAACAACTTTATGGAGGCCTGAAGATGAGGTCAGAAACAGTGTCCCCAACAGATGAGTGACGGTGAGGTCAGATTTTTCCCTTCGACTTGAGGTCGATACTTGACGGTGATGTCAGATTTTTCCCTTCAACTTGAGGTCGATACTTGATGGTGAGGTCATATTTTTCCCTTCGACTTGAGGTCGATACATGGCGGTGATGTCAGAATTTTCCCTTGGACTTGAGGTCGATACTTGACGGTGATGTCAGAATTTTCCCTTCGACTTAAGGTCGATACTTGACGGTGATGTCAGATGGGTCCTTTCGACTTGAGGTCGATACTTGACGGAGTTACTTAAGGAAGTTCTCCAGAATCCCCAGCGGAGTCAAAAATTTCCCTTAGACTTGATGAGGAGGTCAGACGGAGATGTCAAGAAATGTTATCCTCAGCAGGATTTAGACGGTGATGTCAGGAAATGTTATACCCAGCAAAAGAATGGACGGTGAGGTCAGAAGAGTCTTCCGTTTGATTAGTGAATCTTGGCGGTGAGGTCAAGTGTTTATCCGAGAAGTGATTGTTCGACAACAAAGTCAGATGCCCTACCCCGACGATGATGTTGTGTGTCCGGTGAATAGGCGATGACGTTAGAAAATTTCCCGCAGTGACATGATGACGAAGTCCAACCACGAGGTTTCTTATAGACCTGATGACGAAGTCTGACCATGATATCAGAAATTTCCTTAACAACTTGATGACGAAGTCCAACAATGACTTGATGACGAAGTCCGACTATGATGTCCATATATTTCTAATGACTTGATGATGAAGTCCGATTACGATGTTAGAGATGCACCTTATAGACTTGATGACGAAGTCTGATAGCGACTTGATGACGAAGTCCGACAGCGATGCCAGGTGTTCCAATGATTTGATGATGAAGTCCGACAACGACGACGGTTTTCTCCTAGACTTGATGATGAAGTCAGACTAGGATGTCTACAGAAAATTTCTTCCCAACTTGATGACGAAGTTCAACAGAAGATGTTTTCCTTCCAGACTTGATGGCGAAGTCAGACTACGATGTCAACAAAAATTTTCTTCCTGACTTGATGACGAAGTTAAACAGAAATTTTCTTTCGACTTGATGACGAAGTCTGGCAGTGATGTCAAACGTTCTTCTAGACTTGATGATGAAGTCCTACAATGACATGATGAGGAAGTCAGACAGAGATGTCAGAGTGTTTCTTACCGGCTTGATGAAGAGGTTCGGAGGCAATGTCAGAAATTTATTCTAGACTTGATGACGAAGTTCAATAGAAATTTTCTTCCGGACTAGATGACGAAGTTCGACAAAAATTTTCTTCCAGACTTAATGATGAAGTCAGGCAGTAATGTCAAATTTCCTTACCGACTTGATGAGGAAGTCCGGATGCGATGTTAAGAAATTCTGCCAGTTGATACAGAGTGCCTGACGGCTAAATCAACTCTCCTTTATCAACGATTGAATAGTCAGTGGTTTCTTCCCGACTTAATGATGAAGTCTGATGGCGAAATCAGATAATCCTCCCGACTTGATGACGAAGTCGGACAAAGATTTGAAATAGTAATTCACCAGCCTGTTGTCGTGCAACTGTCATTTCAGTCTCCGAAGATTTTTCTACCAATCAGAGTACCGTTTACTTGTGCGGTTGGAAAATTTCTGGGTTTATTGGTATTCAACTGCCTTTTACCTTGATTGTTTGAGAGTCGTTCGCTTCTCACCAGTCATGTCCAAGCCGTTTGAATAGGGGCAGCTGTTGCACCCCAAAATTTGCCTAACCTTTTTCTTTACCTAGCTTATGTTTCATTGCATTCATTGTAGCATTAGCATATGCATTACATTGTCATTTATGCAGGGGATCAAGAGATGTGCTTATCAAGGAAGGGATACCACCATGTTCTAAGATTCTTCAAGAGTCTTTATTCAAGTGTTCAAGGGTTGATATCCTCATCAAAGAAGTCAAGAATCCCCAGAGAAGTGGTGAAGCCAAATGTGCACAGTTCCTAACTTGATGGTTGTGGGAGATCATCAGATGATTTTGAATCCATTGATATGGATGTAAAGCATTGAGAGAGCTCATGAGATGTCTTGAGAGTCATTATGGAGCTTGGGTAAGTCATTATGCAAGGTATAAGAAGCTGCCACCAAGATTGGTGCAATTAGGGTTACATCTGGTCAACCCAAAGTCAACAGGTGAATTGAAAGAGGTTGAGACCTAATTTCAAGGCCATGTGATCATGGAACGATGTGTTGAGATGCTCCAGGGATGATTCCAAGACCAACTCATCAATAATCAAGAGTGTGAGAAGTTCCTAGGCTAGGGTTTCTAAGCTTGACAGTGTAAAATCCCCTGGTTTAGTGCCTAACTTCAAGACCACATAACTCAAGATGCAAGTGTCATCTCATCTTGACCCTAACATGAAACATGTAGAGAATGTTCTTAGATTTCTTTTGAGTACTATAAGTCCTTGATAGGATTTATAGAACTCAAGTTTTGAAGCAGACAAGTTACAGGTCATCAGATGAATGTGATTTTGGTACTTGAAAGTCAACCAACTTCCATGCCATTTTTGACCAAGAAGGAGACCTCATCTATCCTTGACCCAAACATGAACATTGTTCCTCATGATCTTAGCTTTCCAAAGAGTACTAGAATTCCTTGATTGGATTTATAGAACTCAAGATACGAAGCTTGCAAGTCAAGGGTATTTTGGGAAAGTAAAATTATAGGTCATTTTGGATTATAGGTCCATTTCACCACTTTGCATACCTCAAATTCAAATTTTTCCAACTTGAAAGTTGCTCAAAATGGGGTTATTTACTCAATAAAACACCAAGGATTCATTGATATGGATTGGATTGAAGATTGGTTGAAGAAAATTTCATAAAAAGAAACTTTAAAGGCATTTAAAGTCAAAAATTTAAATAAATGCAAAATGGATGATTCCAAGTCATGTTTGTGCATATTTTGTGCACAAAACACATTCTAAGAACATTGGCATTGGTATATTTGAGAATTGAACCATAAAAACACCCCATTTTGCATGTTGCTTAAGCTTGAAGAAACACAATCAATATCCACCATTGATCCAAAACAAGGAAGCAATCCTATCCATTCATGATCACCGCATTACCAGCAAGTGAATTGAACCAATGTTGAAGCTTGGAAGCTCTGCTTTCATGCATATTGAGAAGCTTCAAAGTGAAGATTTTAGATTTTTCATTGGGCCAAACCAGCCACAATTGGGCTTCAATACGTATCCAAAATGATTCTATATAAGTTCTAGATGATTCTCAGATGAAGATTGATGAAGTTTTGTGGCAGTTAGAGCAGTTACAGTTGCAACAAACTCAAGAGAAGAGCAAAATCGGATTTCAAGATTGAAGCATTTTCCAAGCGAATTTATCATTCAAGAAGCTTCCTCAGGGATCATTGAAGCTTTCTGCATCGGTTTGATCAAGAATTGTCACCTGAATCCACCTCTGTACAAGCTTCTACACAGGTTTCTTTCTCTTAAGATTTCTCTTGATTTATGGCGAATTAGTATGTAACATGCATGTGGTTAGGATCCTGGTAACTCCTAGATGAATTTAGGATAAGTTAGAGGATTGATTATGACAATTTTTAGGAGAGCATGTTTTGTTTAAGCCTTCAGTTTGGTTGATTCTTGAGAGAAAAATGGATTTAGAACCTAAAATGTTGTTTTACGTGAAGAGAAGAAGAGATTGATATAAAGAAATCCAAGTTTCGTGAACTTTTTACAACTGGTACGGTGGCGTCCCACCGGAGAAGACGACCAGAGTCTTCTCCGACCACCACTGGTTCGTTCCCCCCTTTATTCCAATTTGAATTATCAGATGCAATGCTGGCCGTTAGATCCTGATGGATCCTTGACATTTTCCCCTCATCCAATGGTCGTGAGTTGATTTCATGATGTATTGACTTTTTAATTGACGTGGCTGTGTATCATGCGTAGGATTTGATTACTTAGATAATGGATGGTTTGGATTAAGACGTATCATAGTACACTTTGACTGAAGCGCATGTGATTACTTTGGATTCCTGATGGACTTGGGCTGGATTTGATACGCACACCCCCCTTTAGGGCCCATAGGAGATTTTGGTATTCTTGCTATTTGCCACAAGCATTTATCTTTTTTCATTCTATTTTCATTATTTTTTTTATGTTTTGAAGCATGATTGTTTTAATCCATTAAAAATAGTAAAAAGCATCCATAATTCCTGATTTTTTCCCCATGATTCCTTAATGTGTTAATTGATTTTACATGTAATTGGATTAATTTTTATGCTTTTTTTCATTTAATTTTATATTTTCCATGTTATGTGCTTTTAATAAATATGAATTTGACATGTTCATCTAGCTGATTTTATTTCTTGATAGATACTTCAAATGAATGTCTAATTTTTTGCATGCTGATTCTAGGCACAATGTATGATGCTGTAGTATTTTTCTCCTTATTTTTAGGAGCTGTTTGATTAGGATTTAAGGTAGATTGTTAGAACCTTTCCCATTTGCATTTTCCCATAGAACACTTTGTGGTTTAGCTCCCTGTTAGTGTACCTAGACTTAGAATCTTAACCTGAAATTTTGACCATAGATTCCTAATATCTTGAGGATCCTTTAGGAAATTTATTAGGAGTTTAGGACTTGTTTTCCTATTTTTCATGGATTTTACATTCTGGCTGATGTTAGGGTGTTCCCAATTTAGCATTCCACCTAGTTTTGCGTTTAAGTGATATTTTAGCAAATCTTAAGCATTCAACCATTACATGAACCCTTAGTACCTTGGTTGAGACCTTTGTAGGGTAATTTTCAAGCCTTTAATAGGTCATTAGATCCCTTAGGATTGACTTCCTTTAGAGTTTAACTATTGTGGTTTCTTTAGAAGCTTTAGGTGATTGATTTTTTCCTTCCCCATTCCTTGTCCTATGATTTAGGGTTCCTTTGTGGGAGTCTAGTCTTCCTTTGGAGGGAATAAAGGCATACCATGAATGATAAAACCTTTAAGGATACAATCTTTGAGATGATTGGTTGAGTGCCATGGTGGATTCCTTTGGTCTTCCCATGCTTCCCTTCATTATTCAATCTCTGTCCATTGATCTGAGGATCTCTCTTGTGAGAGCCTGGACTTCCCTTTGGGAAGTCTAATATGCATTCCATAAAGAGGTCGAGCCTCAGAGGACTCTTGTGTTGATACACAATGAACCTAAAACCCTAGTTGTTTATTAGGTTCCACCTTTCAATCTATGTCCACTGATCTGAGGATCTCTCTTGTGAGAGCCTGGACTTCCCTTTAGGAAGTCTAATGTGCATTCCATAAAGAGGTCGAGCCTCAGAGGACTCTTGTGTTGATACACAATGAACCTAAAACTCTAATTGTTCATTAGGTTCCACCTTTCAAGTCTCTCTGTCCATTGATACGAGGATCTTTCTTGTGAGAGCCTGGACTTCCCTTTAGGAAGTCTAATGTGCATTCCATAAAGAAGTTGAGCCTCAGAGGACTCATATGTTGATACACAATGAACCTAAAACTCTAGTTGTTTATTAGGTTCCACCTTTCAATCTCTGTCCATTGATCTGAGGATCTCTCTTGTGAGAGCCTGCACTTCCCTTTGGGAAGTCTAATGTGCATTCCATAAAGAGGTTGAGCCTCAGAGGACTCTTGTCTTGATGCACAGTGAACCTAAAACCCTAGTTGTTTATTAGGTTCCACCTTTCAAGTCTCTCTGTCCATTGATCGAAGGATCTCTCTTGTGAGAGCCTGGACTTCCCTTTGGGAAGTCTAATGTGCATTCCATAAAGAGGTCGAGCCTCAAAGGACTCTTGTGTTGATACACAATGAACCAAATACCTTAGATTGACATCTAGGTTCTACCATTCTCATCTGTCCTACACTCTTAGGATCCCTTTTGTGAGAGCCTGGTTCTTCCCTTGGAAGAATTAAAGTGCATTCCAGAAAGAGTTTGAACCTGGGATGGAATTTTGTGTTGATAGACATCCAACCTGATGTAGCCTCTGAATGATTTCCTTGCTACTCTTCTTGTTTGCCTCTCTCCTGATGGATTGTTTTCTTGATTGCTTGCCTAATGGATTGCTTGATTGATTCAGTGTTTGTTGTGATGCATTAGGATAGACTTTCATGAGTAGATACTCTTGCTTAGGTGCATGATTGCATTAAAGGTTGAACTAGTCTCCCTTTGCTTGATTATTTCTTTTCCTTTTTATCATGTATGCATTTAAAGGTTGAAGTGATCCTCCCTTTGCTTGGATGTTTATCTGTCTTTCATACTTGCTGTGTTTGCATTTAAAGGTTGAGCTTGCCTCCCTTTGCTTGTGTGCTTTCTCTGTTAGCATCCCATGTTGGCATCTAAGGTTGAGGTGTTCCTCCCTTACTTGTATTGCTGCATTATATGAATTTTATCTGCTTGATAGCTTTATTCCTTCAGCTTAATGATTTTTGTTGTTGCTGTTGTTTCCCTTTGGCATGTTCCCTTAGGGCTCTCACTTCCTTTGATAAGGATAGTGATGATAGACATTAGGATGAATCCATGCATGATAACATATAGGGTAGATTCCCTTTCAAACTCAACACTAGGACCACTTTGCATGACAACAGTAGGATGCTTGATAGTTTCCCCTGTAGAGTCCTTCTCTCTTCTCATCTCCAAACAACAGTAAAATACTTAATAAAGGCAAGTTTGTATTGTACGTTACGAGCCTTAAGCCACTTAGGAAATGGTTATTGGAGGGTTTCCTTTCAGTAATCAGGATGTTTAATGTGGTACCCTTTGGGTGACATGCGACGCATTCACTCCTCGGTCATAGTCTCTAGTGCAATATGAATTACAAACAGTCATAAAAAACACTTCTTCTCGTAAAAGCCAAAAACAAACAATCAAACTTCTTTTGCCCTCTGGGGGCCCTTTAATTCAGAAAACCTTTTCAGATGAAAAGAGTGTTGTTAAGCTTCAGTTCTACCGCAAACAGGCATTGTCCCTAACTGCTGGAACTGTAGTTTAACTTTACTCGGGTAAAGACAGATGAACAAGCCTGTGTTCCGTTTTATCCTAAACTACGTTCGCTTTGATCTTTTATACCAGATGAAAGTACATAGGAACAAGAGGCAATGTCTTAGCGAGCAACCTTCCCCCATCACCCGTAGTTAGCCGAACTACGTTGACTCTGACTTTCCCATTACACGAGAGAATACGTAGGCCCAGAGCAGCGACGCTCTGTCGAGTCATTTTTCTCCTTTTCTTTTCTTTTGAACCAGCCTTGATAGGTAGATAGATAAACAACCCGTCAGATAAACACAACAAGCGTGGATCCCGTTGAGTACAACGGACGTGAGGGGTGCTAATACCTTCCTCTTGCGTAACCGACTCCCGAACCCCGAGATTTGGTTGCGATGACTGATCTTATCCCTTTCCGCTAGGTTTTTCCTGATCGTTTCCTTTCCCTCTTTTGGGATAAATATCGATAGGTGGCGACTCTTCTGTCTTTGCCGACACTTTTTTCGCAGTAGCGACAGCTGGCGACTCTGCTGGGGACTCCAATGATTCCCTATGTGAGTCAATCATAGCGCTTGCTTGGTTATCTTTTTGGGTTTGTACATACGTGTTGTACTTTAGCTTTACTTTCCCGCATTTTATTTTCCCGCATTTTATTTTTCAGCATTATATTATATCATTATTGTGCTGTTGTGGGAGGGGACTGATTCTGATGAGTGAAAAGCCAGACCCAGGCTCGAGAGAAAACATAGCTTTAGTAGTGGAGAGTAGAGGGGCGTGCATGCCTTGCATGTACTAGTTTCCTATGAAATTCACGCTCAGACGAGATTCTCCTGGATGATTTCTTTTCCAGCCCCTTGGGCTTGAGGGGATATTAGACTTGGAAGTTGTCGACTCTGGCGACCGATCATTTGTGACTCAGCTAAGTGAGGCCTCTTCAGGAGGTGATGATGCCAAACCAGAGATGGTGAACGTATCATCATTTCTTGAAAGTCTGTGACGCTGAGGAACGCATAGGATGTCGAACAGTATTAGTGGATAGGTCCATACCTGTGAGCGGGACTGGGGTTATACAGGGAACCTTGACCTTCAGACAACCTGGTTTTCTCTTGACAGTATGAATCAGTTACATCGATATCAGAGGTTTCTTTATTATCAGAGCTGTGTTATGTTCTCGTCAGAGCATAATTTTGGTCCTCTATAACCAACAGCACATCACTCTTGATCTCCTGCTGCATTTCGCATTTGCATTTGCATTTTTATTTCTGCATCTCATTAACACGTGTCTATGTTGCAAGTTCGTATTCACCCTTTGATTCTAGTGATCTGGTTTCTTATCTCCAGCATGAAAGCTTTGAGGAAAATTGTTGCTTACAAGTTGCTCACTCCAGATGTCAGTGTTCTGTCCAGCTTGATTGGTATGGCTGATAGGAAGGTCCTTGATGATTTCAGGAAGGCTTATGGGAAGTTGATCAGTATTGTTTGCAAACCCTCAGTGCATGTTTTGAATGGTTTGTATGCCTTATTGCAGTTTTATGACCCCCAGCTCAGGTGCTTTACGTTTCCAGGTTTTATCCTTGAGCCCACTTTGGAGGAGTACTCAGCATTGCTTGAAGTGCCCATTCGTGATCGGATGCCATTTTATCACACCGACGCTAAGCCTGACATGGCTAAGCTAGCTGCGGCCCTTCACCTGGATGCGTCAGAGTTGTAGGAGAAATTCACGAAATTGAATGGAGTTCCTGGTTTCTCTCTACAGTTTCTGGTTGAGAAAGCCAAAGTGTATGCCAAGAATGGTTGTTGGGTCGTCTTCAACGCTATTCTCGCTCTTTGTATTTATGGCACTATTCTGTTTCCCAACCTGTTAGACTTCATTGATTTGGATGCTTTCCACATATTTGCCTCGGGTAATCCTGTGCCCACATTACTCGGTGACATGTATCACTCAGTGTATTACAAAAACGAAAACAGGAGAGGGAAAAATGTATCGTGCCGCGTTCCTCTACTGTACCAATGGTTTGATAGCCATATGCCCAAGGTGGGCCCCTTTATCACTTCAGCAAGTACTATGGAATGGTCAGAACGCCTAATGGGTTTGACAGCAGAAAGTATTACTTGGTTTGATAGAGAGAGACTGGGTGCTGAGCTCATATACAGTTGCAGTGGTTTTCCCAACGTTCCTCTTATCGGAAGAAAGGGTTGTATCAATTACAACCCGTCCTTGTTGATTAGGCAGTTCGGGTATGCATTGAGAGACACTCCCAAAGAAGAGGAGGTGCAGGAATCTCTGTACCTCACCGGGCTATTGAGTAGTGACATGTTGGCCAGGCTTGAGCACGCTTGGAACAACATTCTTAGAAAGGGAAAAGCGTCGCTAGGGAAAAGCAATAGCCGTGCCTATGCACCCTACTTGAGTTGGATTCAGGAAAGAGTGAAGATGATTCTAATGCCGTTTCTTCCAGCTACACCTCCTTGTGCCCCCAGAGTTGAAGAGCCAACAACGGTGGACATTCAGAAATACAATCAGCTTCAAGCCGAGAAAGAAGCATTAGTGAAAGCCAGCGAATCATTGGAGAAGGAAATTGCTCAACTCCGCCATGAGAAGATTGAAGCAGTGTATTCTTTTAAGCAGCAGACCGAGCTGGTGAACCACTTGGGCACAAATCTAACCAAGATAACTGATGCTAAGGAGCGTCTTAAATTAGATATGAAGGCTGTGAGCAGCGTGTTGGCCACTAAAAAGAAAGAATTGGATAAGGCGTATCTGAAGATCTCCAAATTCAACCCTCAGTGGAATGCCACCCTGACTAATCATAAGGAATAGGAAGAGAAGCTGAAGCAGCAAATAGCCAAGCTAGAGGTTCAGATTGGAATCAAAGATAAGAATATTGAGGCTGAGGCATCGCTTTGACGCGACGCTCAATACCAGTTAGTTAAAGCTACGACAAACCTGAAGGATTGCCAACTCAGAGCTGACTCCAAGAGGAGCAGGTTGGAAGACTGCTTCGGAGAGGGTGCCTGGGAAGACTTTGCTAAGGGTCTCCAGGACACCATCAGGAAGAGAGAGCTACTTATCCGGGGTTTGCTCACTAGGCCTGATCATCCAGATACGAAGGAGCTGTTAGAAGATTTCCGCGCTCGCAGCCGCACTTGATTTCTATTGTATTCCCTTGTATCTTTTTATGCATTGATATGATGACCACCACCAGACCTGTTGGTTGGGGTCACACTTGTTGCTTCAGTTGTATTCAATTACAGTTGTACGCTGCCTACGTGGGCTTTTCAGATATATATATACACGAGGTTTTCTTTCCATAATTGGATGTTGGACTTTATTTGTCCTGGAAACTAGAATCAAGGGGGGACTCTCCCTAATGCACAGAAACGTGTTGGCATTCACATAAGCATTTTTCATAGCATGTGCCTCGGTTTATTTATCTATCCCCCTGTGGTTGTTCAATACAGTTGGTTTCAGGATTGACCGCGGGACAAATTAGATCAGAGCTATGGAGAAGGTACAGGCAGAGCTGAGCGAGGTTCGAGACCAAATGGAGCAGTTCATGAGGGACATGCAAGAGTTGCGTTCGAACCAGCAGGTACTCAGAGAGGAGAACCAGCAGTTGAAGACTCAGGTGAACTTGGTCATGGAGATAATAAGAGGCGTGCTCAGACAAGAAAGTGACTGAATGTCTGAAGCTGCGACCAAAATGCTGGCTCCACTGACGACTGTGGAACCTGTAACAAGGAATGATAGGCCTGAAAGATCCTCTACACAGCTTAAAGCTCAAGACTTTTCCTGTCAGCGGCCACGTCAGGATTCTCAGGATAACCCTAGAAGATGTGGTCAAAGGCCGAAGCTAGTTGACAGAATCTTTGATAAAATCCATATGGATTATGGGCATTTTGTGCGACTCTTGCTCCAACTTCAGTTGGTTAAACCTCGGACATTGGCTCCATTGACTGGACAACCACCACCAGGCTTTGACGTGAATGCCCATTGCGACTTCCACTCAGGGGCACCAGGGCATAACATCGCGAACTGTAAAGCTTTTAAGCATAAGATTCAGGGCTTGATAGACTCTGGTACACTCTCTATCGCACGTCAAGGAATCCAGATTAAGGATCTTCCTTCATCCAGTCGCGGGATCTCAACAGTTCACGCCAATGAACAGTTCTAAAGATGTCTGGAGCCCAATTACCGAAAGCTGACAATTTGCGTTTTGTCCTGTTATTTCTTTGCATTTGTGGTTTCTTTCTTGTCTAAATGCAAATCTTGTTTGTAAACTTGCTGTTTTTAAATTGATATTGATAAATGAAATAAATATGCATGTTTTTGAATTAATCCATTCGTGTTCACTCTAATGCTTTTATTTCTTTCAAACGCTTGTCTAAGTGGAATCCGGGGAGGATGACGAAATCGAAAGACGCGTAAGCTTCCGATTGTATGCTTTTGAGTAAAAACCCGTTGATGATGTACATGCATTATTTCAAATCCACAAACACCAAAGATATAAGGAAGATAATCCCTTGTCAACCCCTTTGAGCCTAGTAGTAGGAGTTTCTTTCTGAAAATGAAAAATCCTCAATCTTAACCTGGGGCAGGGTAGATGTCAGCTAATTTGACCAAGCGTTCAAATCGTAAAAGGAGTGTTCCTGTTCAAGGATAAATCACACCTGTATAGGTCGTACCTAAAAAACCACAATGGTCAAACCTTGTCGATAAAGAGTGAAGCAGTCATAATCTCTTTTCAAACAAGTCATACGAGTCGGTGTCACGCGATTTGTTCAAAAAAAAAAGAGAGAGAAAGCAAAAAAAAAGAATCAAAACGAAAGCCCGCTAAGTCGAATCTTGCGAACAAGCGACTTAGGCAATAATTAGGGCACCACGCTGGGCTTCAAAATCAAAGAAACTCAAAAGAGTTAGTCCAGGCAAAAGTTAGGGGAAAACGAAAAATGAAAAGCGAAACGGATCACAAAAGAAAAATCCTCAAACATAAACGAAATCGTGTGACTCCAAGCACCGAATGACGAAAAGCGAGAGACTGTCATTTGAAAAAAAAAGGTGTGATTTCTTGAACTGCCACTCAACCTTTGAAAGGTGAGCGCTAAGGTCGAATTAGCTGAACGTAGGATTGGAGAACATCAAGGAGAATAGGTGGGTTAAAATGAATTTTGAGCCTTATATCCTTCCTTGTTAACCGTGAACCTGGCCATGTTACAACTTTTAAAACGCCTAATTAAAATAGGTTTGTTTCGAAAGCATACTTCAGTAAAGATCGCATTGAAACTGACTCCTAGAAAGGATCCCTCTTATAGCGTTGTATTAATTTTGACATTTTGATAAATGATTCGTTCATTATGTGTCATAAACTTTTTCCAGTGAACCGAATTGGATTTTGAAAACTGTCATATGCATTGCAGTTAATATATCTTTTATGCAGAACAATTTGTTTTACTTGCGAGTAAGCGCTTGACAGCAGGAAAGTTTCCATAATGGAAAGATTTGATCAGGATAGAACGCAGAACGCCTGAATATTCCGGTGAACCAGGGCAAGCTATATCAAATGATCACAGCATGGGAGTCAGCCATCCAAAAGTCAGTTAATCTGGGGCAATCAGGTCAAGATTTGATGAATCTTTCGCAGCCAAGGGTACTGCTCCACAAATCTGCCAATCAGGGGCAAAGTCATCGCAAGGCTGGGGCAGGCCACCCCGAGAGCGCCAAAGCTATCCTTATCCTAAAGACAATTAACTTGAAGCACCTCTGTGAGGTTCAAAGCGCTAAGGGCGTTCATATCAAACCACTAGAGTATAGAGATCTCAGGCTTCCTTTCAAGAGGATGTTACGAAGATCCCACGGGCTGGGGCAAAAGGGAAAATACATGAATTATTCCTCTCCGTATCTGCAGAGTTTATCAAAAGTTATTATAAATTCTGGGGCAAGCAATCTCGAGTTTGTTTCATGGCAAATTTTTTCTGTTCAGGATAAAATGTCCCAGAGATCATTTTGCAAGGTCATAACCCTTGGGGCATCTGACAGAAGTGTATCCTCGTCATATCTTCAGCAGAAGCACATGCGGAGTATTGAGCCTACTCCTCAGCAGATTCAATTGTGTTTCTCCACAGAGTCTAAACATTGGACTGTGAGCATTGATTTGTCTCCCCAAGCGGAGATAGATTCTCCCCAACCAGAGTTCATTCCCCAGCAACTGGAGTTGATATCAATATCCCCAGTAGAGTGGTATGCAAGATAGAATGAGCAGTTAAGGGTGTGCCCATATCCCTGGTATTTGGATAGTTGTTGTTATATTCCCCTAAGAGAGCCGAATCCCGGAAAGCCGTTCAGGCCATTGTTTGTCTTCTCCGGCAGGAGAGAGTAGTTGAATAGCTATCGCTATATTTCCCCATCAGAGTCCGTATCTCCAGGAAAGTTCTATCTGCGAAGGCCGTGCAGTTTATTTCTGCGGTTGGCATCTTTTTCTCAGCAGTTTGTGGTTCGTATACTCAGTTGAGCAAATACAGGTTCTCGAAGAACTTTGTTCCCCAGCGGAAAGTTGTTTGAGGTTCATTTCCCTAGGTTAGGTCCAATTGAAATTGGTGTGGTTCACTTCCTCAGCAGGATGATTCCTTCTCCCCGTCAGGATGGTTCCTTCTCCTTGACAGGAGGGTTCTCTCTTCAGCATTTATTTTGCTGATTTGGTTCCGTAGCATTTTTGCATGCATGCATATCATCTACCCTAAACGCGTAGCATTTCCACTTTTGTGTGGAGCATTACGCCACTATCGAACATATGCATGTGAAACATGAGCTAGGTGGGTACTGTTCTTGTGTGCAGGTGTTTCTCCATACAGAGTTACTCAGTTAAGTTTTCCAGAACTCCCAAGGCAGAGTTGGTTAGTAATTTGGTGGCTATCCAGTTCAGATGATGTGTTTATGGATATTTGACGGTGATGTCCAAAATTTACTAAGGATGGTGACTCTCTATTTGTATGACGGTGATGTCAGGAGGTTATCAGAGAATATTGCTTGACGACAATGTCAGAGATTTATCAGCTTCATGCTTTAGTTGGCGGTGATGTCAGTAGTTGGTTACCAACTTCATAGATGACTGGTGACGAGATCAAGAATGTTATCCCCAGTAGAGGATTGACGGTGATGTCAGATGATTTTCTCCTATTGATTAGTGAATCTTGACGGGGAGGTCAGGTGTGTATCAGATATTTGATTGTCTGACGATGAAGTCAGATGCTTAATCTTGACGGTGAGGTCAGGTGTGTATCAGATATTTGATTGTCCGACGACGAAGTCAGATGCACAATCTCGACGGTTAGGTCAGGTGTGTATCAGATATATGATTGTCCGACAACGAATTCAGATGCTCAATCTTGACGGTGAGGTCAGACGTTTCTTGATAGTATGATTATTCAGCGGTGATGTTGGACTGTTATCGACAAAGATATGACGGTGAGGTCAGACGTTTCTTAATAGTATGATTATCCAGCGGTGATGTTGGAAGGTTATCGACAAAGATATGATGGTGAGGTCGGGCGTTTCTGGTGATATGATTATCCAGCGGTGATGTTGGAATGATACCGAAGAAGATATGATGGTGAGGTCAGGTGTTTCTTGTTGGTAAGGTTGTACGGCGATGATATTGGCATATTAGCAATAGAGTCATGACGGTGACGTTAAATGTTTACCTAGATTGTGGTTCTCCACTCGTCTGGCGGTAATGTCAGTAGTTGTTGAACAACTTTATGGAGGCCTTACGTTGAGGTCAGAAACAGTGTCCCCAACAAATGAGTGACGGTGAGGTCAAATTTTTCCCTTCGACTTGAGGTCGATAGTTGACGGTGAGGTCATATTTTTCCCTTCGACTTGAGGTCGATAGTTGACGGTGAGGTTAGATTTTTCCCTTCGACTTGAGGTCGATACTTGGCGGTGATGTCAGAATTTTCCCTTCGACTTGAGGTCGATACTTGACGGTGATGTCAGAATTTTCCCTTCGACTTGAGGTCGATACTTGACGGTGATGTCAGATGGGTCCTTTCGACTTGAGGTCGATAATTGATGGAGTTACTTAAGGAAGTTCTTCAGAATCCCCAGCGGAGTCAGAAATTTCCCTTAAACTTGATGAAGAGGTCAGCGGAGATGTCAGGAAATGTTATCCCCAGCAGGATTCAGATGGTGATGTCAGGAAATGTTATACCCAGCAAAAGAATGGACGGTGAGGTCAGAAGAGTCTTCCGTTTGATTAGTGAATCTTGGCGGTGAGGTCAAGTGTTTATCCGAGAAGTGATTGTTCGACAACAAAGTCAGATGCCCTACCCCGACGATGATGTCGTGTGTCCGATGAATAGACGATGACGTTAGAAAATTTCCCGCAGCGACTTGATGACGAAGTCCAACCACGAGGTTTCTTATAGACTTGATGACAAAGTCTAACCATGATATCAAAAATTTCCTTAACGACTTGATGACGAAGTCTAGCAATGACTTGATGACGAAGTCCGACTATGATGTCCATATATTTCTAATGACTTGATGATGAAGTCCGATTACAATGTTAGAGATGCACCTTATAGACTTGATGACGAAGTCTGATAGCGACTTGATGACGAAGTCCGACAGCGATGCCAGGTGTTCCAATGATTTGATGATGAAGTCCGACAACGATGACGGTTTTCTCCTAGACTTGATGATGAAGTCAGACTACAATGTCTACAGAAACTTTCTTCCCAACTTGATGACGAAGTTCGACAGAAGATGTTTTCCTTCCAGACTTGATGGCGAAGTCAGACTACGATGTCAACAAAAATTTTCTTCCTGACTTGATGACGAAGTACAACAGAAATTTTCTTTCGACTTGATGACGAAGTCTGGCAGTGATGTCAAACGTTCTTCTAGACTTGATGATGAAGTCCTACAATGACTTGATGAGGAAGTCAGACAGAGATGTCAGAGTGTTTCTTACCGGCTTGATGAAGAGGTTCGGAGGCAATGTCAGAAATTTATTCTAGACTTGATGACAAAGTTAAATAGAAATTTTCTTTCGGACTTGATGACGAAGTTCGACAAAAATTTTCTTCCAGACTTGATGATGAAGTCAGGCAGTAATGTCAAATTTCCTTACCGACTTGATGAGGAAGTCCGGATGCGATGTTAAGAAATTCTGCTAGTTGATACAGAGTGCCTGACGGCTAAATCAGCTCTCCTTTATCAACGATTGAATAGTCAGTGGTTTCTTCCCGACTTGATGATGAAGTCTGATGGCGAAATCAGATAATCCTCCCGACTTGATGACGAAGTCGGACAAAGATTTGAAATAGTAATTCACCAGCCTGTTGTCGTGCAACTGTCATTTCAGTCTCCGAAGATTTTTCTACCAATCAGAGTACCGTTTACTTGTGCGGTTGGAAAATTTCTGGGTTTATTGGTATTCAACCGCCTTTTACCTTGATTGTTTGAGAGTCGTTCACTTCTCACCCAGTCATGTCCAAGCCGTTTGAATAGGGGCAGCTGTTGCACCCCAAAATTTGCCTAACCTTTTTCTTTACCTAGCTTATGTTTCATTGCATTCATTGTAGCATTAGCATATGCATTACATTGTCATTTATGCAGGGGATCAAGAGATGTGCTTATCAAGGAAGGGATACCACCATGTTCTAAGGTTCTTCAAGAGTCTTTATTCAAGTGTTCAAGGGTTGATATCCTCATCAAAGAAGTCAAGAATCCCCAGAGAAGCGGTGAAGCCAAATGTGCACAGTTCCTAACTTGATGGTTGTGGGAGATCATCAGATGATTTTGAATCCATTGATATGGATGTCAAGCATTGAGAGATCTCATGTGATGTCTTGAGAGTCATTATGGAGCTTGGGTAAGTCATTATGCAAGGTATAAGAAGCTGCCACCAAGATTGGTGCAATTAGGGTTACATCTGGTCAACCCAAAGTCAACAGGTGAATTGAAAGAGGTTGAGACCTAATTTCAAGGCCATGTGATCATGGAACGATGTGTTGAGACGCTCCAGGGATGATTCCAAGACCAACTCATCAATAATCAAGAGTGTGAGAAGTTCCTAGGCTAGGGTTTCTAAGCTTGACAGTGTAAAATCCCCTGGTTTAGCGCCTAACTTCAAGACCACATAACTCAAGATGCAAGTGTCATCTCATCTTGACCCCAACATGAAACATGTAGAGAATGTTCTTAGATTTCTTTTGATTACTATAAGTCCTTGATAGGATTTATAGAACTCAAGTTATGAAGCAGACAAGTTACAGGTCATCAGATGAATGTGATTTTGGTACTTGAAAGTCAACCAACTTCCATGCCATTTTTGACCTAGAAGGAGACCTCATCTATCCTTGACCCAAACATGAATGTTGTTCCTCATGATCTTAGCTTTCCAAAGAGTACTAGAATTCCTTGATTGGATTTATAGAACTCAAGATACGAAGCTTGCAAGTCAAGGGTATTTTAGGAAAGTAGAATTATAGGTCTTTGGATTATAGGTCCATTTCACCACTTTGCATACCTCAAATTAAAATTTGTCCAACTTGAAAGTTGCTCAAAATGGGGTTATTTACTCAATAAAACACCAAGGATTCATTGATATGGATTGGATTGAAGATTGGTTGAAGAAAATTTCATAAAAAGAAACTTTAAAGGCATTTAAAGTCAAAAATTCAAATAAATGCAAAATGGATGATTCCAATTCATGTTTGTGCGTATTTTGTGCATAAAACACATTCTAAGAACATTGGCATTGGTAGATTTGAGAATTGAACCATAAAAACACCCCATTTTTCATGTTGCTTAAGCTTGAAGAAACACAATCAATATCCACCATTGATCCAAAACAAGGAAGCAATCCTATCCATTCATGATCACCACATTACCAGCAAGTGAATTGAACCAATGTTGAAGCTTGGAAGCTCTTTTTTCGTGCATATTGAGAAGCTTCAAAGTGAAGATTTTGGATTTTTCATTGGGCCAAACCAGCCACAATTGGGCTTCAATACCTATCCAAAATGATTCTATATAAGTTCTAGATGATTCTCAGATGAAGATTGATGAAGTTTTGTGGCAGTTAGAGAAGTTAAAGTTGCAACAAACTCAAGAGAAGAGAAAAATGGGATTTCAAGATTGAAGCACTTTCCAAGCGAATTGATCATTCAAAAAGCTTCCTCAGGGATCATTGAAGCTTTCTGCATCAGTTTGATCAAGAATTGTCACCTGAATCCACCTCTGTACAAGCTTCTACACAGGTTTCTTTCTCTCAAGATTTCTCTTGATTTATGGCGAATTAGTATGTAATATGCATGTGGTTAGGATCCTGGTAACTCCTAGATGAATTTAGGATAAGTTAGAGGACTGATTATGACAATTTTTAGCAGAGCATGTTTTGTTTAAGCCTTCGGTTTGGTTAATTCTTGAGAGAAAAATGGATTTAGAACCTAGAATGTTGTTGTACGTGAAGAGACGAAGAGATTGATATAAATAAATCCAAGTTTCGTGAACTTTTTACAACTGGTACGGTGGCGTCCCACCAGAGAAGACGACCGGAGTCTTCTCCGGCCACCACTGATTCGTTCCTCCCTTTATTCTAATTTGAATTACCAGATGCAATACTGGCCGTTAGATCCTGATGGATCCTTGACATTTTCCCCTCATCCAATGGTCGTGAGTTGATTTTGTGATGTATTGACTTTTTAATTGACGTGGCGGTGTATCATGCGTAGGATTTGATTACCTAGATGATGGATGGTTTGGATTAAGACATATCATAGTACACTTTGACTGAAGCGCATGTGATTACTTTGGATTCCTGATGGACTTGGGCTGGATTTGATACGTGCACCCCCCTTTAGGGCCCATAGGAGATTACAACTTGGTTTTCTTGCTATTTTCCACGAGCATTTATCTTTTTTCATTCTATTTTCATTATTTTTTTTTATGTTTTGAAGCATGATTGTTTTCATCCATTAAAAATAGTAAAAAGCATCCATAATTCTTGATTTTTTTTTCCATGATTCCTTAATGTGTTAATTGATTTTACATGTAATTGGATTAATTTTTGAGCTTTTTTCCATTTATTTTCATATTTTACATGTTATGTGCTATTAATAAATATGAAATTGACATGTTCATCTTGCTGATTTTATTTCTTGATAGATGCTTCAAATGAATGTCTAATGTTTTGCATGCTGATTCTAGGCACAGTATATGATGTTGTAGTATTTTTCTCCTAATTTTTAAGATCTGTTTGATTAGGGTTTAAGGTAGATTGTTAGAACCTTTCCCATTTTCATTTTCCCATAGAACACTTTGTGGTTTAGCTCCCTGTTAGTGTACCTAGACTTAGAATCTTAACTTGAAATTTTGACCATAGATTCCTAACCTCTTGAAGATCCCTTAGGAATTTTATTAGGATTTTAGGACTTGTTTTCCTATTTTTCATGGATTTTACATTCTGGATGATGTTAGGGTGTTCCCAATTTAGCATTCCACCTAGTTTTGCCTTTAAATGATCTTTTAGCAAATCTTAGCACTCAACCATTACATGATCCCTTAGTACCTAGGTTGATACCTTTGTAGGGTAATTTTCAAGGCTTTAATAGGTCATTAGCTCCCTTAGGATGGACTTACTTTAGAGTTTAACTATTGTGGTTTCTTTAGAAGCTTTAGGTGATTGAGTTTTTCCTTCCCCATTCCTTATCCTATGATTTAGGGTTCCTTTGTGGGAGTCTAGTCCTTCCTTTGGAGGGAATAAAGGCATACCATGAATGGTAAAACCTTTGAGGATAAAATCTTTGAGATGATTGGTTGAGTGCCATGGTGGATTCCTTTGGTCTTCCCATGCTTCCCATCATCATTCAATCTTTGTCCATTGATCTAAGGATCTCTCTTGTGAGAGCCTGGACTTCCCTTTGGGAAGTCTAATGTGCATTCCATAAAGAGGTCAAGCCTCAGAGGACTCTTGTGTTGATACATAATGAACCTAAAACCCTAGTTGTTTATTAGGTTCCACCTTTCAATCTCTGTCCACTGATCTGAGGATCTCTCTTGTGAGAGCCTGGACTTCCCTTTACCAAGTCTAATGTGCATTCCATAAAGAGGTCAAGCCTCAGAGGACTCTTGTGTTGATACACAATGAACCTAAAACCCTAGTTGTTCATTAGGTTCCACCTTTCAAGTCTCTCGGTCCATTGATCTGAGGATCTCTCTTGTGAGAGCCTGGACTTCCCTTTGGGAAGTCTAATGTGCATTCCATAAAGAGGTCGAGCCTCAGAGGACTCTTGTGTTGATACACAATGAACCAGATACCTTAGGTTGACATCTAGGTTCTACCATTCTCATTTTTCCTACACTCTTAGGATCCCTTTTGTGAGAGTCTGGTTCTTCCCTTGGAAGAATTAAAGTGCATTCCATAAAGAGGTTGAACCTGGGATGGACTTTTATGTTGATACACATCCAACCTGATGTAGCCTTGGGATGATTTCCTTGTTGCTCTTCTTGTTTGCCTCTCTCCTGATGGATTGTTTTCTTGATTGCTTTCCTGATGGATTGCTTGATTGATTGAGTGTTTGTTGTGATGCATTAGGATAGACTTGCATGAGTAGATACTCTTTCTTAGGTGCATGATTGCATTAAAGGTTGAGCTAGTCTCCCTTTGCTTGATTGTTTCTTTTCCTTTTTATCATGTCTGCATTTAAAGGTTGAGGTGATCCTCCCTTTTCTTGGATGTTTATCTATCTTTCATACTTGTTGTGTTTGCATTTAAAGGTTGAGATTGCCTCCCTTTGCTTGTGTGCTTTCTCTGTTTGCATCCCATGTTTGCATCTAAGGTTGAGGTGTTCCTCCCTTGCTTATATTGTTGCATTATATGCATTTTATCTGCTTGATAGCTTTATTCCTTCAGCTTAATGATTTTTGTTGTTGTTGTTGTTTCCCTTTGGCATGTTCCCTTAGGGCTCTCACTTCCTTTGATAAGGATAGTGATGATAGACATTAGGATGAATCCATGCATGATAACTTATAGGGTAGATTCCCTTTCAAACTCAACACTAGGATCACTTTGCATGACAACAGTAGAATGCTTGATAGTTTCCCCTGTAGAGTCCTTCTCTCTTCTCATCTCCAAACAAAAGTAAAACACTTAATAAAGGCAAGTTTGTACTTTATGTTACGAGCCTTAAGCCATTTAGGAAATGGTTATTGGTTAGGTTTCCTTTTGGTAATCAGGATGTTTAGTGTGGTACCCTTTGGGTGACATGCGACGCATTCACTCCTAGGTCATAGTCTCTAGTGCAATATGAATTAAAAACAGTCATAAAAAACACTTCTTCTCGTAAAATCCAAAAACAAACAATCAAACTTCTTTTGCCCTCTAGGGGCCCTTTAATTCAGAAAACCTTTTCAGATGAAAAGGGTGATGTTAAGCTTCAGTTCTACCGCAAACAGGCATTGTCCCTAACTGTTGGAACTGTAGTTTAACTTTACTCGGGTAAAGACAGATGAACAAGCCTATGTTCCGTTTTATCCCGAACTACGTTTGCTCTGATCTTTCATACTAGATGAAAGTACGTAGGCACTGTTGCACCCCAAAATTTGCCCAACCTTTTCCTTCTTGTTTTTGCATTAACATAACATCATCATAACATTATCATAGCATTGCATTAGCATTTATGCAGGGGATCAAGTGTGATATACATCAAGAGAAGCCTATCTAGAGGTTTTATTCGAGCTTGAGGAGTCACTAAAGTCACCAGGAAGTGGTTCATGCCCTTGAGAAGTTCAGATGCTTGTGTGGGGTTCATCCCCTGACTTAGAGGTCGACTGAAGATTATCAATGAGTTGGGAAACTATGATTACAGGTCATAAAATTACAGGTCCAGTTCACTACTTTGCATAACTCAAATGGACTTTTTTCCAACGTGAAAGTTGCCCCAAATGGGGTCATTTGGTCAACTAAACTTCAAGGTTTTAATGGGCTAGCTCATGGTTCAAGATTGATGAAAGTGATTTTGGTGAAAACATGTGAAATGACCTAGTTTGGTATTTTGTCAAAATTTAACCAAACCAATCCATATTTGTACTCATTTTGAATGGAAATCATGTTTTAAGAACAATGACATTATTACATTTTTCATTTGATGCTTTCTTCATGACCTATTTCAAGTTTTCTTCACAACCAAGTAGCATAATGGATATTGGGCTTGGGCTTAAAAACAAGGGACTATTTTGGGCCTTAGACCTTCCTTATGATGCAAGGAATATAAAAAACCAAAACCAAGGCAATTGAACCTCTTCCATGATCACTTCTCCCATCATTTTTTCCATTTTCCCACACTTTCACATACTTTGAATTTCCACTTTTTTTCAATCCTTTTTTTTTCTCTCCATTTTTTGATCCTTTCTCATTGTCAATACATTCAATATACTCCATAGAATTTTTCCATCAATTTTTGAGAAGTTTTTAGTGCAATTCCATGGTTGTAGTAACATGAAAAAGTCTTCCATGATCATTTTTCTCACATTCTTCACCACTTTTCCATATTCACCATAATGGAAAATCTAAAAAATTCAATTCTTTCTTTCTCCCATTTTTTGTCCATTCTTTCATTGCAAATCAATTCCATATACTTTCTACAATTGATTCCACCATTTTTTAGCCATTTTTGGTGCAAGAACAAGCTTATAGCAATTGGAAAAGTGGTGTTCATGTCAAAATCGAATTCTGTTTTTCACTTTGTTTCAAGCATTTTCTTTGATCCTAATACCGCTACCAAGGATTATTGAAGGTTTCTACATAATTTTCCAAAGAAATTCGTGCTCCATTGAAGCTCAAAAGAGTCATTTCCTGAGGTATAAGGAATTCACCATAACGCATGATTTATGAGTCTTTCTTGCATTATTGTTGTTGCATTACATTGCTCTCATCTCCTACATGGATTCTAGTACAAAAAAATGGTTTTTATGACAATTTGGTGTTCTTGAAAGTTTGATATTCATATACGGTTTTTGAGTTAGAGGCCATTTCAGTGGAAAACAATGGCATATTTGGATTCCTCTCGAAAAATCCCACAGGTTTCATTTAAAAATCGTCTCATTTGGTCATGAAATGAGGGAGATACGTGCTGTCGAAGAATGCCGGAAACGGCCGGCCGCCACCGTGCACAGCCCCAGCATCGTGTTCTTTTCCGATCGGTCATTTGGAGAAGACGGTGTTAGCACCGTCGGATGCATTCCCAAGTCAACGAGTCTTCTCGCCATCCAACGCCTCTCACTGCGCCATGCAATCGGCCACATAAGCCTCATTAATTGAGGTGGCACGCCAACTCAGCGTTTTTGACCCCCCACACCCCTGTTCGATCCTTGGTAGCTGCACTTTTATTTATTCATGTTATTTTCTTTTATTTTCATATATTGCCATGTTTCTTTTATTTTTTCTGTTTTATATGCTGACTTCAGATAATCATAAAAAATAGGTAAATTAGTCTTTTTGATCCCCATTTTTTTCTACATAATATTTAAGATGTCTAGAATGTTATAGAATTGGAACCATATTTTTTACATTTTTCGTCATTTTATTATATTTTTTTACATTTTAGTTGTCAAAAAAATAGCAATGCTAGTGCTATCATGTTGTGAATTTTCTTTGACCTATCAAAACACAATTTAAATGCCAAATCTTTTGTAGGATATTCATACACACATTGAGGTATTGTGATATATTTTTGTGGGAATTTTATTGTACCATTTTAATTGGTTTTGGATGCTTTCTTTAACATGCTCCATTTTAACCTTTCTTTTGGTATACTTGACATAGTTTCAACTTGTTTGGCCATTTCTCTTTGGATATTTGTGTTGTATCTCTCATTCCTAGTTTGTGACTTGATGTAGAGCATTGGAGATTTTTATTTGAATATTTTAGGACCTTTTTCTATTTTTCTTGTATTTTTGTATTTGGACTTGTAATTTGGACTTTTGAACGGACCTCGATTTTATTTCGGCTCCAACGGCCTCAAATTGTTTGTGTGGTGAACGCTAGGGTTCTTATTACTTGTTATAGACATTATATAGGATATGTAGATCATTGATTGGCTGGTTTTATCATACATGAGTTGCCCATTAGGCTCCATATTTCCATGATAGCGCGTTATGATTCCAAACCGTAGTATACGCACATCATTCGTAGGTTTTATTGCCTCGCATCTCTTTATATTCACTTGTGGCCAAGATCGCATGTTTAGAATAGGCCAACTTCCATTCATTATGGGCTTGAGGTTGAGATGACATCCTCCCTCACTTGCATTCCATGTTTACTGTTATGAATCCGCATTTCCTGTATGCTGTTTATTTCATCTGTTTTCTGTTGCTTCCTTTGCCTTTCCCTTAGGATCTCAATTTTTCCTTGTTCAAGGTAGAATGTGATAGACATTAGGCTTTGCAACCATGTATGACAACATTAGGGTAGTCTTCCCCTTTGCAAACTTCAACCTTAGGACGAACTTGGCATGATAACGTTAGGATTAAACTAGTCTCCCCGTAGTAAGCCGAACTACGGCTGCTCTGATCTTTCATACCAGATGAAAGTACGTAGGCACAAGATGCGATATCTTGGTGAGAAAACTTTCCCCTTTTCTTAGGTCGTAGTTAGGCGAACTACGTTGACTCTGATTTCTCGTTTCAGACGGGAATACGTAGGCATAGAACTGCTGTGTTCTGCCGAGTCACTTTTCTTTTCTTTCCTTTTCAAGCCATCATTTAGTTAGATAATATTAATCAAACCCTTATAGTGGATAGCATAGAACAATTAAGCGTGGATCCCATCGAGTACGATGGACGTGAGGGGTGCTAATACCTTCCCCTTGCGTAACCGACTCCCGAATCCAGGACTTGGTTGCGATGATCATTCCTTTTCCCTCTTTTCATTAGGTTTTCTCTGAGCGTTTCCTTTCCCTCCTTTGGGATAAATAACGCACGGTGGAGACTCTTCTGTTCTGCCGACGCCGATTTTCGCAGTAGCGACAGCTGGCGACTCTGCTGGGGACTCTTTATAGCTGCAGGGGAATTTTCCCATCCCCTACGCTGGGACCGTTTCCCATCCCCTAGGCGAGTTAGTCCTAGCGCTTGTTTGTTTATCTTGTGGGTTTTGTACATACCTGTTGTATCTTAGCTTTACTTTCCCGCATTTTATTTTCCCGCAGTTTATTTTCAGCATTATATTATATCCTTATTATGCTGTTGTGGGAGGGGATTGATTCTGATGAGTGATAAGCCGGACCTGGGCTTGAGTTTGCACATAGACTTAGAAGTAGAGAGTAGTGGTTAGCCTGCTTGCTTAGCTCGCACCAGCTAGCCGCAAAATCTGCGCTCGGACGAGATTCTCTTTGATGCTTCTTGCCTGGCCCTTAGGGCTCGACAAGTTGTCTGACCCGAGGATTGTCGACTCTGGGGACCTATCAATTGGGATTCAGCTAAGTGAGGCCGCTTCAAGGGATGATGATGCCACACCTTCTGGGTATCGTATCATCGCTCTTGAAAGTCTGTGACGCTGATGAACGCATACGATGTCGTACCTTATCAGTGGATAGGTCCATACCTGTGAGAGGGATTGGGTTATGCAGGAAACCATAGCTCCAGATCACCCGGTTTTCTCTACAGTGTGAACTTTTGGGTTTGATATCAGAGGTCTTCAGTATCAGTGATCTATGTCATGCAGTGATATATGTTATGCAAAGGCGAAGCTCTGGTTATTCTCAAGCTACAACACAATCAGCTTCTGATTATTATTTCTACAGCACATCACAGCTGCCTTGATCCCCTATAGCATCCTTGCATTTTTGCATTTCTCATCTGCATTGATTACATGACATTGCATTGACATTGCAGGTGCATATTCCCTTTGATTCTAGCTATCTCGCTTGCCGTCATTCGTGCTCAGATACTTGTGCTTGTAACTACCTATGTGGTCTTCCATCTGTATATGAGGAGTTTTTTTTACTATTGCTGTCTGAGGGGTTTCCATTGTCATGTGTTTCACCCGGAACTAGAATCAAGGGAAATATCCCATATGCATATATACATTGTTAGCATTTTTTTACATATCATTCTTTGCATTTGCAGGTACCTTCTTAAGCCTTGTTCTCATGTTCTGTTCTCTATTTTCAAAGAGAGTTATTTCAGGATTGCTGACCTGAAGATTCATCGGTACTCTACCAGAAACAATCTCAAGAAAGTCATGGATCACGTTCAGACTGAGATACAAGAGATGAGGGAGCGCATGACTCAGCTCATGGAAGTCATGCAAGGTATGGCTCAAGGACAGGATCAACTGAGAATAATGGTCCAGCCCGTGGTAGCTAGGGTTGATCTTAATGGAGTTCTTCACGGAGGTATTGCTGCTAATACTCCCCACAACGATACAGAAATTCCTAACGCCACTGTTGTGCCTACCGGATGCACCCCAACTGCTGCAGGGGTCGGGAATGGTAGTGATGTTGGCGTCCGCCACGCTGGTCTGGGTAATGCTGCTGGTAATGCAGGATTGGGTAATGCTGGTAACGCAGGTCTTGGTAATACTGTTAACTTGGGTTGCGGTAATGGTACTCATAATGCTGGGTTTGGACCTGGTGCTGCTAACCATGGTCTTGGTAACGCTGGGTATGGTTACACCATCAATCGAAACATCTATGGTCTGGAGGGTGCCTATGCTGAGTATGGCAATGGGGATCAACGATGGAATGAAGATCGTCAGGACGATGTGTTCTCTATGAGGGATGTAGGCGCTGAGTTGCCTGCTGAAGCTAATCGTAGATTCAGAATGCTGGAGGAACAGATGAGGAATATAACAAATCAGAACTCCATGGGGCTCGACATGGCCAATTTAGGGCTGATCCCTGATTGACGAGTCTCGTACAAGTTCAAAGTTCCTACCTTCGATAAATACAAAGGTGTCACTTGCCCAAAGGTGCACATACGTTCATACTACAGAAAAATGTCAGCCTATTCAAATGATGAGAAGATGCTCATGCACTTTTTCCAGGATAGCCTGTCAGGGCCGTCGCTCGAATGGTATATGGGTTTGGAACCCTCTCAGGTTCGCAGTTGGAAGGGTTTGGCTGAAGCATTCGTGAAGCATTATCAGTATAATAGTGACCTTGCTCCCAACAGGGTCCAACTTCAGAATGTCGTCCAGAATAGCGGGGAATCTTTCAAAGAGTACGCCCAGAGGTGGCGTGAGCTTGCAGCCAGAGTGCAACCCCCAATGGTAGAGAAAGAGTTGATTGACTTGTTTGTATCGATGTTATCTGGGATGTACTATGAAAAGCTCGTCAACTGTATGTCCGGGAGTTTCTCTGACCTTGTCATCACTGGTGAGCGTATAGAAAACGGCATCAAGATTGGGAAAATTCAGGCCGTAGAAGTACCTTCGTCAGGTGGAGGAAAGAAAGTGTTCGGAAATAAGAAGCGTGAAGGCGACGCTAATTCTGTATCAAGATCTCGGGGTAGAGGCAGAGGTAGATATCAAGATCAGTGTCATCATCATCAGGCTGCAAGTGTTATCATTCCGATACCACCACAACAGCAACAACCACAACAGCAGCAGAATCAACAGGGCTACAGGAAGTACCAGAATTCGAGGGGAGCAAATAGAGTATTCGATACGCCGCCAATGCCGTACTCCTAGATGCTTCAGACGTTACTACAACTGCAGTTAATCCAGAAGAGAACCTTGGCCCCTCTGACAGGCCGACCGCCACCTGGCTATGATGCAAATGCCCGTTGCGAGTTCCACTCGGGGGCACCTGGGCACAACATTGACGACTGTAAGGCTTTTAAGAACAAGCTACAAGATTTGATTGACAGTAAAGTCATAAACTTCTCGCATGAATCCCCTAACGTGGTACAGAGTCCTCTGCCAAACCACAGACAAGCCAGAAGCGGCTGAGTTGCCCACAAGTCAAGATACAAGAAGCCCAGTAATCAGAAGCTGGCAATCTGCATTTTATCATGTTATTTCTTTGCATTTGTAGTTTCTTTCATGTCTATGTGCAATTTTCGCTCGTAAAACTCGTCGTTTCTCAATTGATATTGAAAATGAAATAAATATGCATGTTTTGAATTAATCCATTCGTGTTCACTTTATTGCTTTCTTTTATTTCAAACGCTTGTTTAAGTGGAATCCGGGGAGGATGACGAAATCGAAAGACATGTAAGCTTCCGATTGTATGCTCTTGGATAGAAAAACCTGTTGATGATATACAGGCATTGTTTCAAATCCATAAACACCGGAGATATAAGGAAGATAATCCATTGTCATCCCCGTTGAGCCTTGTAGTAGAAGTTTCTTTCTGAAAATGAAAAACCCTCAATCTTAACATGGGGCAGGGTAGGTGTCGGTTACTTTGACTAAGCGTTCGAATTATGAAAGGAGTGTCCGTTCGAGGATAAATCACACCTGTATAGGTCGTGCCTAAAGGACCACAATGGTTAAACCTTGCCGATAAGGAGTGAAACAGTCACAATCTCTTTTAACAAGTCAGACAAGCCGGTGTCACATGATTTGTTCAAAAAGGAAAAATCAAAAGAAAAAGCCCGCTAAGTCGAATCTTGGGAACAAGCGACTTAGGCAAAAATCAGGGTATCCCGCTGGACTTCAAAATCAGAAACTCAAAAGAGTTAGTCCAAGAAAAAATTAGGGAACGGAAAAAGCGAAAAAAAATGAAAAGGATTACAAGAGAAAAATCCTCAAGCAAGAACGAAATCGTGTGACTCCAGGCACTACGAAGACGGAAAGGGAATGAATGTCACTTCAAAAAGCATGTGATTTCCTGAACCATCACTCCTATCATTCCACCTTTGAAAGGTGAACGCTAAGGTCGAATTAGCTGAACAAAGGATTGGAGAACATCAAGGAGAATGGGTGGGTCAAAATGAGTTTTGAGCCTTATATCCTTCCTTGTTAACCGTGAACCTGACCATGTTACAACCTGAAAAAGTCCTAATTGAAACAGGTTTAGTTCGGGAGCATACTTCGGTAAAGATCGCATCGAAACTAACTCCAAAAAGGATTCCTCTTACAGCGTTGTATTAATTTTGACACATTGATAATTGATTCGTTCATTATATGTCATAAATTTTTCCAGTGAACGGGATTGGGTTTTTGAAAAAACTGTCATATGCATTGCATTTAATATATCTTTTATGCAAAACAACTTGTTTTACTTGCGAGTAAGCGCTCGACCTCAGGAAAGTTTCCACAGTGGAAAGTTTGATCAGGATAGAATGTAGAACGCCTGAATACTCCGTTGAGTTGTGGCCAGCTATTATCAAATAACCGCCAGTAAGGTCAGCCATCCAAGAATTAGTTAATCTGGGGCAATCAGGTCGAGATTTGGTAAATCTCTTGCAATCAGGGGTACCGCTCCGCAAACTAGTCAATCAGAGGCAAAGGCATTACAAGGCTGGGGCATGCCACCCTATGAGGAAAAGAATTTGTTCTTCTCCATACCTCTAGAGCTTATCCGAACTATTTAACCAAGGATCCTCTCACGGTCCAGATTTTGGGGCAAGCCATCTCGAGGTCGTCTCATGGCAAGCTATTTTCTTCTCAGCGTAGACCTTCCCAAGAATCAGGCTGGGGCAGGGGCATTATGCTTGGGGCAATTTTTCAGAGAGATTCGGATGAAGCTCATTTTTCCAACAATCAAAGATCATTCCCCAGCAGTTGGTCAGGCGTACCTCTAATCCCCACAGAGTACGAGTATGGGTTTGTTCCCCAGCAAGTCGAGATCAGATTTCTCTCCACTAGGCATGTGTGGAATATCCTCCGACAGGTCGTTTGTGACCCCAACAGTGTAACGTGTGTTCCAGGGAGGTCATGCATGACCTTTACTCCATCCCTCAGCAAGAGTTGCTCATCACCAGCAGAGACTTGTTCATCTCCAGTAAAATTTGTAACTCCGGGTTTGTTGGTATGTCCCTCAGCAGAGTTGAGATCGTATCTTCCAAAGTTGTTCAGAGTTTTTCTCCCCAGCATGGAGCTGTGGTATTTAGACATCAGTTTTACGTTGAGTATTCAGGCTCCGGTCAGTACGTTGAGTGTTCAGACTCCGGTAAAATCAAGCAAGGGTCCAGACCCCTATTAGTGTTTGTGGCTATTCCGTCGAGTATCCAGGCTCCGGTAATCTCCAGTTTGTATTTATTCTTTCTCTCGTCGAGTATCCGGACTCCGGTAAAGATTTTGTAAGGTGATCTTGATAAGTATTTGTAGTATTCTCTTTCCGGTTTGTATCTTCGTTGAGTATCCAGGCTCCGATTTGTGTTTTCGTCGAGTATCCAGGCTCCGGTGAGTTATTTCGTCGAGCATCTAGGCTCCGATTTGTAGCTTCGTTGAGTGTCCAGGCTCCGGCGCGTATTCGTCCGTCGAGTATCCAGGCTCCATTTACTGCTTCGTTGAGTGTTCAGACTCCGGTGTGTTTTCGTTGAGTGTTCAGACTCCGGTGTATTTCCGTTGAGTATCTAGGCTCCGGTTTGCTGCTTCGTTGAGTGTTCAGACTCCGGTTTGCGGCTTCGTTGAGTATCCAGGATCCGGTGCGTATTCTTCCATCGAGTATCCAGGCTCCGGTTGCTGCTTCGTTGAGTGTTCAGACTCCGGTGTGTTTTCGTTGAGTGTTCAGGCTCCGGTTGCTGCTTCGTTGAGTGTTCAGACTCCGGTGTGTTTTTGTTGAGTGTTCAGACTCCAGTGTGTTTTCGTTGAGTGTTCAGACTACGGTTTGTTGCATTGAGTATCCAGGCTCCGATTTGTATCTTCGTCGAGTATCCAGGCTCTGGTTTGTTAGCTTCGTTTAGTATCCAGGATTCGGTGCATCTTCGTCTGTTGAGTATTCAGACTCCGATTTGTTGCTTCGTAGAGTATCCAGGCTCCGATGTGTTTTCGTCGAGCATCCAGGCTCCGATTTGTTGCTGCGTTGAGTGTTCAGACTCCGGGTTGCTGCTTCGTTGAGTGTTCAAACTCCGGTGTGTTTTCGTTGAGTATCCAGGCTCTGATTTGTTGCTTCGTTGAGTATCCTGGCTCCGATTTGTGTTGTTCAGTCGAGTATCTAGGCTCCGGTTTGTTGTTCCGTCGAGTATCCAGACTCCGTTTTATCGCTTCGTTGAGTATCCAGGCTCCGGTGTGTTTTTGTCGAGTATCCAGGCTCCAGTTTATCACTTCGTTGAGTGTTCAGACTCCGATGTGTTTTCGTTGAGTTGTCAGACTCCGGTTTTTTGGCGTTGAGTGTTCAGACTCCGGTTTTTTGGCGTTGAGTGTTCAGACTCCGATGTGTTATGTTGAGCGTTCAAGCCCCGGCTCCTCCGTTGAATATCCAGATTCCAGTGAAATTTCCAATTTGTAACGTTTTGCTTTGTCCGTTGAGTGTTCGGACTCCGATAAAGGCAGTTGGGTATACAGATCCTAGTAAGTGTTGCGATAATACTCTCTCCGTTGAATGTCCAGATTCCGGTGAATGTTCGGTTTGTGATGTATTGCTTCTTCCGTCGAGTATCCAGGCTCCGGTAAATCCCCAGTGAAATCACCAGTTACGTCGAGCATCCAGACTCTGGTCAGTGCGTTGAGTATCCAAATTCCGACAGATTTTGATGTGGCCCTATCGTGCGTTGAGTATTCAGATTCCGACGATTCGAAAGATTGTTCTTTAACCCATGTGGTGTTCAGACCATGGACAGTTACGTGTTTCCTGAAGCAGAGCTACTTGATTAAGTTTCTCTTTCCCTTGGTGGGATGTTCAAGATGTTCATTATGGTCGTTTTCTTCGGAGATTCTATCCCAATCAAAGTTTGCAGTTTATTTCTGTGGTTGGCAAATTTCCGGGTTCTTTTGGTATTCAACCGTCTTTTACCTTGATTGATTGAAAGCCGTTCGCTTTTCACTCATTCAGGTCCAAGTCGCTTGAATAGGGGCAGCTGTTGCACCCCAAAATTTGCCCAACATTTTTCTTCTTGTTTTTGCATTAACATAACATCATCATAGCATTATCATAGCATTGCATTAGCATTTATGCAGGGGATCAAGTGTGATATACATCAAGAGAAGCCTATCTAGAGGTTTTATTCGAGCTTGAGGAGTCACTAAAGTCACCAGGAAGTGGTTCATGCCCTTGAGAAGTTCAGATGCTTGTGTGGGGTTCATCCCCTGACTTAGAGGTCGACTGAAGATTATCAATGAGTTGGGAAACTATGATTACAGGTCATAAAATTACAGGTCCAGTTCACTACTTTGCATAACTCAAATGGACTTTTTTCCAACGTGAAAGTTGCCCCAAATGGGGTCATTTGGTCAACTAAACTTCAAGGTTTTAATGGGCTAGCTCATGGTTCAAGATTGATGAAAGTGATTTTGGTGAAAACATGTGAAATGACCTAGTTTGGTATTTTGTCAAAATTTAACCAAACCAATCCATATTTGTACTCATTTTGAATGGAAATCATGTTTTAAGAACAATGACATTATTACATTTTTCATTTGATGCTTTCTTCATGACCTATTTCAAGTTTTCTTCACAACCAAGTAGCATAATGGATATTGGGCTTGGGCTTAAAAACAAGGGACTATTTTGGGCCTTAGACCTTCCTTATGATGCAAGGAATATAAAAAACCAAAACCAAGGCAATTGAACCTCTTCCATGATCACTTCTCCCATCATTTTTTCCATTTTCCCACACTTTCACATACTTTGAATTTCCACTTTTTTTCAATCCTTTTTTTTCTCTCCATTTTTTGATCCTTTCTCATTGTCAATACATTCAATATACTCCATAGAATTTTTCCATCAATTTTTGAGAAGTTTTTAGTGCAATTCCATGGTTGTAGTAACATGAAAAAGTCTTCCATGATCATTTTTCTCACATTCTTCACCACTTTTCCATATTCACCATAATGGAAAATCTAAAAAATTCAATTCTTTCTTTCTCCCATTTTTTGTCCATTCTTTCATTGCAAATCAATTCCATATACTTTCTACAATTGATTCCACCATTTTTTAGCCATTTTTGGTGCAAGAACAAGCTTATAGCAATTGGAAAAGTGGTGTTCATGTCAAAATCGAATTCTGTTTTTCACTTTGTTTCAAGCATTTTCTTTGATCCTAATACCGCTACCAAGGATTATTGAAGGTTTCTACATAATTTTCCAAAGAAATTCGTGCTCCATTGAAGCTCAAAAGAGTCATTTCCTGAGGTATAAGGAATTCACCATAACGCATGATTTATGAGTCTTTCTTGCATTATTGTTGTTGCATTACATTGCTCTCATCTCCTACATGGACTCTAGTACAAAAAAATGGTTTTTATGACAATTTGGTGTTCTTGCAAGTTTGATATTCATATACGGTTTTTGAGTTAGAGGCCATTTCAGTGGAAAACAATGGCATATTTGGATTCCTCTCGAAAAATCCCACAGGTTTCATTTAAAAATCGTCTCATTTGGTCATGAAATGAGGGAGATACGCATTGCCGAAGAATGCCGGAAACGGCCGGCCGCCACTGTGCACAACCCCATCATCGTGTTCTTTTTCGATCGGTCATTTGGAGAAGACGGTGTTAGCACCTTCGGATGCATTCCCAAGTCAACGAGTCTTCTCGCCATCCAAAGCCTTTCACTGCGCCATGCAATCGGCCACATAAGCCTCATTAATTGAGGTGGCATGCCAACTCAGCATTTTTGACCCCCCACACCCCTGTTCGATCCTTGGTAGCTGCACTTTTATTTATTCATGTTATTTTCTTTTATTTTCATATATTGCCATGTTTCTTTTATTTTTTCTGTTTTATATGCTGACTTCAAATAATCATAAAAAATAGGAAAATTAGTCTTTTGGATCCCCCTTTTTTTCTGCGTAATCTTCAAAATGTCTAGAATTTTATAGAATTGGAACCTTATTTTTTTCATTTTTTTTCATTTTATTAGATTTTTTTACATTTTAGTTGTCAAAAAAATAGCAATGCTGGTGCTATCATGTTGTGAATTTTCTTTGACCTATCAAAACACAATTTAAATGCCAAATATATTGTAGGGTATTCATACACACATTGAAGTATTGTGATATATTTTTGTGGGAATTTTATTGTACCATTTTAATTGGTTTTGGATGCTTTCTTTAACATGCTCCATTTTAACCTTTCTTTTGGTATACATGACATAGTTTCAACTTGTTTGGCCATTTCTCTTTGGATATTTTTTTTGTATCTCTCACCCCTGGTTTGTGACTTGATGTAGGGCATTGGAGATTTTTATTTGAATTTTTTAGGACCTTTTTCTATTTTTCTTGTATTTTTGTATTCGGACTTGTAATTTGGACTTTCGAACGGACCTCGGTTTTATTTCGGCTCCAACGGCCTCAAATTGTTTGTGTGGTGAACGCTAGGGTTCTTATTACTTGTTATAGACATTATATAGGATATTTAGATCATTGATTCGCTGGTTTTATCATACATGAGTTGCCCATTAGGCTCCATATTTCCATGATAGCGCGTTATGATTCCAAACCGTAGTATACGCACATCATTCGTAGGTTTTATTGTCTCGCATCTCTTTATATTCACTTGTGGCCAAGATCGCATGTTTAGAATAGGCCAACTTCCATTCATTATGGGCTTGAGGTTGAGATGACTTCCTCCCTCACTTGCATTCCATGTTTACTGTTATGAATCCGCATTTCCTGTATGCTGTTTCTTTCATCTGTTTTCTGTTGCTTCCTTTGCCTTTCCCTTAGGATCTCCATTCTTCCTTGTTCAAGGTAGAATGTGATAGACATTAGGCTTTGCAACCATGTATGACAACATTAGGGTAGTCTTCCCCTTTGCAAACTTCAACCTTAGGACGAACTTGGCATGATAACGTTAGGATTAAACTAGTCTCCCCGTAGTAAGCCGAACTACGACTGCTCTGATCTTTCATACCAGATGAAAGTACGTAGGCACAAGATGCGATATCTTGGTGAGCAAACTTTCCCCTTTTCTTAGGTCGTAGTTAGGCGAACTACGTTGACTCTGATTTCTCGTTTCAGACGGGAATACATAGGCATAGAACTGCTGTGTTCTGCCGAGTCACTTTTCTTTTCTTTCCTTTTCAAGCCATCCTTTAGTTAGATAGTATTAATCAAACCCTTATTAGATAAACAATTAAGCATGGATCCCATCGAGTACGATGGACGTGAGGGGTGCTAATACCTTCCCCTTGTGTAACCGACTCCCGAATCCAGAACTTGGTTGCGATGACCATTCCTTTTCCCTCTTTTCGTTAGGTTTTCTCTGAGAGTTTCCTTTCCCTCCTTTGGGATAAATAACGCACGGTGGCGACTCTTTTGTTCTGCCAGCGCCGATTTTCGCAGTAGCGACAGGCACAAGACGCGATGTCTTGGCGAGCAAGCTTCCCCCATCACCCGTAGTTAGCCGAACTATGTTGACTTTGACTTTCCCATTACACGAGGGAATACGTAGGCCCAGAGCAGCGACGCTCTGTCGATTCATTTTTCTCCTTTTTTCTTTTCTTTTGAACCAGCCTTGATAGGTAGATAGATAAAAAAAACCCGTCAGATAAACACAACAAGCGTGGATCCCATTGAGTACAACAGACGTGAGGGGTGTTAATACCTTCCCCTTGCGTAACCGACTCCCGAACCCCGAGATTTGGTTGTGATGACCGATCTTATCCCTTTCCGCTAGGTTTTTCCTAATCTTTTCCTTTCCCTCTTTTGGGATAAATAACGATAGGTGGCGACTCTTCTGTCTTTTCAGGCACTTTTTTTTCGCAGTAGCGACAATCGCTACGCTACCAGGGGAAATTAACGCAGGATTATGGATCAGCCTATTCTGACGATGAAAAGCTGCTTATGCACTTTAGGACAATCTTTTTGTTCCGTCCCTAGAATGGTACGTGGGGCTAGAGCCAGTTAATATCCGAAGCTGTAGGGATTTAGCTGAGGCGTTTGTTAAGTATTACTAGTAAAACAATGATTTGGCACCGAACAGGGTCCAGTTACAGAATTTATCTCAGAGGGAATAATGAATGCTTCAAAAAGTACGCCCATAGATGGCGTGAATTGGCCGCTAGAGTGCAACCTCCTACGGTGGAGAGGAAGTTGATAGACATGTTCATTGCTACATTACCTGGGGTGTATTACGAGAAATTTATTGGCAACATGTTGGGAATTTTTTCAGATCTAATCATCACAGGAGAAAGAGTTGAGAACATAATCAAATTGGGAAAAATTCAAGCCGGTGAAGGATCCTCAGCTGGAAGAGTTAAGAAACGTTTCGACAATAAGAGGAGAGAAGGGGAAACCAATGCAGTCTCAAGTTCCCGAAATAGAAACAAGGGTAGAGGTGAGCAGTACTGTCAACAGCAACCTCAGGTTACAAGCATTACAATTCCTGCAGTACCACAACAGCAACAACAAAATTATGCTCCTCGTAGATTTCAGGATCGCGGCAGAGCAGTAAACAGGAAGTTTGACGCGCCGCTGATGCCATATTCGCAGTTTCTTCAACACTTGATGCAATTACAATTAATTCAGAAGAGGACTCTGGCTCCTTTGACTGGTGCACCACCACCCGGATATGATGCTAATGCTAGATGTGATTTTCATTCCGGTGCTCCAGGCCATAATGTCGAAAATTGTAAAGCATTTAAGCATAAGGTGCAAGACCTTATAGACAACAAAGCCATCAATTTCTCTCATGATGTGCCCAATGTCGTGCAGAATCCCATGCCTAACCATGGGGCAGCTGGGGTTAATGCCATTATTGAGGATGAGGGTGTGAACATGGTAGCTGATGTTGAAGATTTTAAGACTCTGTTGAGTTTTGTAAAGGAAAAACTGCTAAGTGGAGGGGTATTTCCTGATTGTGACAGAGCTTGTGCAGAGTGTTTGATCTATCATAGGGGATGCAAGAAGTTAAAGAGTCATGTTCAGAAGCTGATGAATGATGGTATTCTACAATTTGACAGAGTGTCAGAGAAGAAAGATGAGAAAATAGTTGATGAAAAAAAGAATGAATTTGCGACAATTTCGATTCCTTACAAGACAATCACTATTTCTGCGCCTCCAAGGCCGCCCACTATCATAACTACCAAAGCTGGACCCATACCCTACGAGAGTACTAAGGCTATTCTGTGGAATTACAGAGCCGAAGTCTATTATAATGGTCAGAAGCAGGAACAGAAAGGTTCATCGTTGGATTCTGTTGACAATCTGGTAGGGACCAGGGGTAAAGGGAAAAGTGGTGGTCGTAGATCACTTACAGCAAACACCGTCAAAGATCTCCATTCAGTCGTTGTTTTTGTGTTCCGAAGCACACAAAAATTCTCTCTTAAGAATCTTGAATACATCATATATGCCACAGAAGATATCTATGAATTAGCTTGAAGGAGTAGTGGCACACGTTAATGCGGGTAACAAGATGGGCTTTACTGATCTTGATTTGACACCCAAAGGAAGGAATCATAATCTGGCGCAGCATATATCCATCGAATGTAGAGGGTCTGTATTGTCACACGTGCTGGTAGACACTGGGTCATCACTGAATGTGTTACCCAAGAAGGCTTTAATGAAGCTGGATACCCGAGGGATAATGTGCACCCCAAGTGACTTGGTGGTTCGAGCTTTTGATGGGACCAGAAAGTCCGTGTTTGGGGAATTGACTCTCCCAATCCAGGTTGGTCCGAAATTTTTTGATACTGTGTTTTATATCAGGGATATTCAGCCAGCATATAGCTATCTGTTGGAACGACCATGGATCCATTCATCGGGCGTTGTTACGTTAACTCTGCACCAGAAGTTGAAATATATGGTGGGTGGCAGTGTTGTTACTGTTTGTGGGGAAGAAGATATTATGATAAGTCATTTGTCTTTGTTCAAATACGTCAATGTTGACGGTGAGATCCATGAAACATTATGTCAGGCTTTCGAGACTGTGCAGATTAAGGAGAAAACACCGGTTGTAGACAAAGTACCTGAGGTGGTGAAATCCAGAGCATCTCAGGGTTGGGGCCAAGTTCTGAGCATCCCCAACAATCAAGACAAGTTCAGACTGAGGTACAGCCCATCCTCCTCTTCACAGAGCGCGCCGCGCTACAAGGGACCCGTCCAATTCACCAGCGGTGGGGTGATCTTTGAGCAGATCAATGTTGTGTTCGACGAAGAAGGGGAATGTGACTGTGACATTGATTCATGGATTCGACCATGTATTCCGGGTCAGAGCCTAAGCAACTGGACTGTCAAGGAAGTCATCCAAGTGACTAGAGAAGAGTAATGATTTGTTTTCTTGATTATATGTAGCCCTATGTTCTACCTGGAGCATAGCGGTCTTTGTTTGCAGGGCCTAATATTTTATGTTGAACAATCATTTTATCAATTAATCAAAGGGCGTCTTTCTTGCATTCAAATATTATGATCTCTGTTTTTCTTGTTTTATTTTAACAATAAAATGGCAATGTGGTTTGTGCTTGTTTTCATATCATTTTAAGCATTAAATCATCATCATTGCAGGTTTCACATTGCAGATGACACCGCTTCAGAATTGTCTATGACCTACCAGAAGAGATTGAGGAAGAGTTGAGGAAGATGAAGACCTACCGGAAGAGATTGAGGAAGAGAAAGTCCTATCGGAAGAGTTAGCCTGGCTACTGAAAGAGGAAGAGAAATTCATTTTGCCTCATCCGGAGGAGATTGAGATCATCAACTTGGGTACTGAGGAAGCCAGAAAGGAAGTCAAGATAGGGGCTGCATTGCAGAGTGATGTCAAGCAAAGATTGGTTGAAATGCTCTGAGAGTATAAGGATATTTTTGTTTAGTCATATAAAGATATGCCCGATCTTGACACATATATTGTTTTTCATCGCTTGCCTTTGCGTGAAGAGTGTCCACCTGTCAAGCAGAAGCTCAGGAGAACCAGAGCAGATATGGCAGTAAAAATCAAAGAAGAGGTCCAGAAGCAATTAGACGCAGGATTTCTCACCGTGACAAACTACCCTCCGTGGGTCGCTAACATCGTGCCTATACCTAAGAAGGACGGTAAGGTAAGGATGTGTGTTGATTATAGAGACTTGAATAAAGCGAGCCCGAAGGATGATTTCCCGCTCCCCCACAATGACATACTGTCGCTTCCGCGAAAATAAGGTGCCGGCAAAACAGAAGAGTCGCCACCTTTCGTTATTTATCCCTCAGAACGGGAAAGGAAACGATCGGAAAAACCTGACGAAAAAGGGATAAGACAAGGTCATCGCAACCGTTGTTTGGGTTCGGGAGTCGGTTAGGCAAGGGGAAGGTATTAGCACCCCTCACGTCCGTCGTACTCGACGGGATCCATGCTTGTTGTGTTTACTGGACGAGTTGGTTTATCTATCTACCTATCAAGGCTGGCTTAAAAAGAAAATGAAATGACTCGGCAAAGCGTCGCACTTTATGCCTACGTATTCTCATCAGAGAATGAGAAATCAGAGTCAACGTAGTTCGACCTACTACGAGTTACGGGGAAAGGTGGCTCGCCAATACATCAGTATTGTGCATACGTACTCTCAACAGATATGAGAGATCAGAGCTTACGTAGTTCGGGATACTACGGATTACGGGGATTCAGATTCATCTGTTTTATCGAGTAGGGTTAAACATCAGTTCCAGCAGTTAGGGACAAAGCCTGTTTGCGTTGGCGCTGAAGTTTAACGACACTCTTTTCCTCAAAAAAGCTTTCCTTTGAATTATTGGCCCACGGGGCAAAAAAGGTTTGAAGTTTGTTTTCTGTCTTTTACGGAAGAACTGTTTTTTTATTGTGTTTGCAATTTCAATCACACTAAAGACTATGACCTGAGAGTGAATGCGTCGCATGTCACCCAAAGGGTACCATACTACACATCCAGACTGTTGAAAAGAAGCTCTCCAACAATCCTTTCTCAGATAGCTTAAGGCTCGTAACGTACGAAAGAAATCATTCATGATTACTGTATCTTAAGCTGTTTTGAGATGAGAAGAGAACAGGCTCAACT
This sequence comes from Lathyrus sativus, assembly GCA_963859935.3. Lineage (NCBI taxonomy): Eukaryota > Viridiplantae > Streptophyta > Magnoliopsida > Fabales > Fabaceae > Lathyrus > Lathyrus sativus. The sequence goes on from OZ012740.1 coordinate 177,843,242, forward strand.
AAAGGGAGACTATCAAGTCCTACTGTTGTCATGCCATGGATTCATCCTATGGTTGAGGTTTAAAACAAGGGAACTCCTAGAAGTTATGATGCATAGGTTTCAACCTAAAGTTCTGTCATCATTTCCTTATCAAAGGAAATGAGAGCCCTAAGGGATCATGTCAATGATACACAGACACAGATAAAACATCAGCTTAAACAGTAAACAGTGAACGATTGTAAAATGCATGCAATGCAAGTGAGGGAGGAAATGTGTGTGGGGCAGCAGCCTCCACAAGCTCATCTCAACCTCAAGCCAGATATGAATAACTGTAATCATACAGAAGAAATAACATCATGCTATCAAGCAAAATATAAGAGACTGGAATCATACAGAAGAAAAATGAAGTGCTGTCAGGCAAAATAAACCACATGGGCAAGGGAGCAGGGCTCTACCGAATACCCGCAAGCAAAGCCATACAGTAACAATACAAGCAGAGGGAGCAACTCAACCTCTAGTGCAATCATGTTCCTAGATTAAAGTCAGTCTAATCATGGACTTATTCTAATGCATCAAGCAAGTCAAACAAGGCACACCAATACAGAAAAGAAAACAGACAAGAAAACATATCAACAACTCTCCCTGACATTTCAAGCTTCAGCTCTTCTGACAGCAATCTAGTCTTCATGACAAATATCAATTTGCTTCTCCAGGTTTCAACCCTTCAACATAAGTTCAACTTAATCTTATTCTTCAAGCTTCAACTCCTCTGACCAATTCTACCTTCAGGCTTCATTCTTAACCACAAGTATCAACTTGATTCCTTCAGGCTCTCAATGTATCCATGTACAAGTGTCAACGTATCCTTTTGTTCCTCAGCTTCAGCTTTACACTCAATCTCAATTGAATCCTTTTCATAAGTATCAACTCAATTCTCAAGCTTCAGCTCTCTTTGCTTTACCAGTCTCAACTTGGTCTTCTCCTCTTACAAGCCTCAGCTTCTCAGAGTAATTATCACTCATATGGAAATGTCAACTCCATCCTTCAATTCTTTTTCAAGCCTCATCTCTTCACTCAATCTCAATTGAATCTTCAAGTATCAACTTGCTCTTCTTGCTCTTCAAGCTTCATCTACAATGGCAATGCTCAAGGAATCATCCTCTTCCACCCTCTTCAATGAAGTCCTCATCTTTAAACTCAAGTCTAACATCTCTCAATATACTCAAACCAGAAGATAATTGACTTAACAGGATGAGAGGAAATGATAAACAGCTTGCTGACAACCAAAGGAAGCCTGTAAGGGTTCATCATTATGAGAGACTGGTTCCCTCAAAGTTCTACTTCCCAGATAAAGCCGCTCATCCTTCCAAAGGAGGGATATGAATATCTGAGAAGGACTTTTAGTCATTGGGAGGAATGGAAGCACAAGATGCTTTCCACATTTGTGAAAGAAATCATTCTAACTACAAGGCTCTCCCTATGTCCTATCTCCTAATCTTCATCAGACACCTTCAGGCACAAACAAATCCAAAGCTCCAAGCAACTTCAAGCAACTTCAAGCATCCTCACCTTGTCTTCAACTTGTCTTCAATCTCAACCCAAGGCAAACCAAGCACAAACCCTACTCTAAGGGGACTAAATGAGTTAAACTAGTTGAATTAGTAAGTTAGGGTCACCTAAAACCTAGTACTAAAGTTAGTCCTAACTAAAATACTAAAATCAATTGTAAAATCCTACAAAAATTACTATGGGAACCTAGGTCAATCATGACTCTACCACATTAGTTTCAAAGATCAAATCATCAATTTAGACCTAGAACTAAATCCTACATTACAAGGTATCAAACCTAAACCCTAAAAGGAAGCATCTAAATATCAATCTAGAAAGCACACCTATTTTCATCACCAAAATGTGAGAAAAATTATATGGGATCATACATGTCTAACCTAATCACACACAAAAAATTAGGCTCAAAATCATCACCATGAGATCACACAAAATTCCACAAAATTATGCCTGAAACATAATCATTTTAATATCAATTAAAATATAAAATTCCTATTAAATCAGAAATTACATGAAATGAAAATATTTTTTCTCTAAAAAAATAATAGACTCAATCATGAGTAATATGCAAAAAGAATGGGTTTAATTGGATCATTTTTCAATTAATTATGATTTTTACAAAAACCATGAACAAAATGAAAAAAATAAGAAAATCCAATTAAAATGACTAAGCGCGCGGTGCAATTAGCAATCAGAATCAGTACAAAGTTTGGATTGGGCCGTCAGGGGGGTGCACATAGTGATTCATCACTTAAGCCCAAAGCGCCTGAATAAATGAAACGGTGCGTTTCATTATTCAGATCCTTCACAAATCAACTTCAAAACGCAACCGTTGGATCAGCTTCTAGTCAACGGGTCAAAACAAGATCTGAGGGTGATAACTTCATCTCCTACCTCTGGCCATGGAAATGGAGGAAAGAACCAGGGTTCAAACATGGATCCTTCTCAATTCGAACTTCACCATATCTCCATCGAAACACATGGTTTAAAGCATTAACACACTCTAAATTCCACACTGAATACAACCATGATCTCAGAAACAATTGAAATACACTCTAACCCTAAACACGATTGTGGATCAAAAATCTGACCAAGAATCAATTTTCTCTAATCTTGAAATTGCTTGGTCTAAAACGTTCATCACATTACACTGATCAGTTTCCCCTATAGAATTCATATTATTGCTCACTATACACCAAGTTCTTGATCCAAACTGAAATGGTGTCATCATCTTGAACATAACCAAATGCTATCAAATTCTCCAGAATCCATCTCCTAACCATTTCTAACCATTCTAACCTAACAATCTAACTTAACAATGCTTAAACTAAGGTGTATGGTGAAAGTTACAAACCTGGGATTTCTTGAATAACAGTAGTATCAAATCTTCACTTCAACACTTCAATCCGTGAAAATCGTTCCTTGTATCAAGATATTGCTTCTGTTTGCAAAAGAATTGATGGAAGATGCTTGCAACTCCAAACCCGATAGTGACTTGCAGTAGATGGAACTCAAAAGCTCATGCACGATTCAGCCATGTTCTTGCTCTCAATTTGCTATGGAATCACTCAGTAACTCATAAGGAAGAGATTGCAATAGAAAGAATTGATTGAAATGGTGCAGAAATGAAGAATGAATTTCAATTTGCAATGAACAAATTTAGAATCCCAACACTCTCTCCTTCCTCAACTCTCACTAACCTCTTCCATGGACCTCTTCTAAATCATATATAGAATGATTCAGAACCCTCTAGCACCTTCTGGAACCATCCAAGGAGATTTTGAAAATCTCATGTCATGGTTTCTCATTTCAAGCCATACTCACACCAGTCCATGTTTCCCTTGTTGCAGCCCTTGGTTCTGAATTGAAAATCTCCTTAGATGAGATGTATGAGATGTTAGAATGCTTGGATAGCTTGTACATTGATCTCTCTTATGTTTTGCAAGTGTAACTTATATTACAAGTAACTTATGATAAGTCCCTCAATTTGACCTCAAATCAAAATTGTAATAATGCCATTGTTTCTAAAATGATTTTTCCATTCAATTTTGTAGGTCACTTGCATTGTTTTGGTCATGTATTGAAAATTCCCAAAAATAGGTCACTTTAATACATTAAATCCTCCTTTATTTTGACCATTTTGACAAGTATGAGCTAGAAGCATTTCCATCATCTCATGACCTCCTTACTAGCCTTAAAACATCATTTTGAACAAGTTTGATGTTGAAGAGTTTTCCATTTGAAGCTTGGAAATAGGAGTTATGGCCTTATGCTTGAAATGACCTATAATCTCCAAATGACCAAAATGCCCTTGACTTGTCAAAGCCATAACTTGAGTTCTACAAATCCTATCAAAGACTTCTAGTACTCTATAGAAAGCTAAGAAGATAAGGAACAACATTAATGTTGACCAAAAGTCCATAGGAATCATCCTTCTTGAGCAAAAGTTTGATGCAAGTTGGGTAACTTTCAAGGCCCCAGGTTCACATACCTCAGATGACCTGTAACTTGTCAAAGTTATAACTTGAGTTCTACAAATCCTATAAAAGACTTCTAGTACTCAAATTAAATCTAAGAATAAGCTCTACAACATTCATGTTGGTGGCAAGATGAGATGACAATCACATCTTGAGCTAAACTGCCTTGAAGATAGGGGTCAAACTAGGGGATTTTACACTGTCAAGCCTTAGAAACCCTAGCTTGAAGCTTCTCAAACTCTTCAATCATGATGATTTGACCTTGGAATCATCCTTATAGCATCTCAATGCATCAATCCATGATCACATGGCTCTTGAATTAGGTCTCAACCTTGTCCAAATCATCAGTTGACTTGGGGTTGACCCAGTCAAACCCTAATTACACCACTCATGGCTGAGTCTTCTCAATCTTGCACAATGACCTGCCTAGGCCTCATGATGGCTTTCAAGACATCTCATAAGCTCTATCAAGGCTTCAAGTCCACATTCTTGGCTTCAGAATCATCTGAGGGCTTCCCACAACTCTCAAGTTAGGAGGCACACTCTCTTGGTTTCAACCACTCACTCTGAGAATCTTTTAACTTCTCTGACAAAGATATCAACCCTTGAACACTTGAATAAGCTTCTTAGCTAGCTTCAAACTCTTGTGTAGATCTTGATTGGTACTCCTACCTCTTGATCTCCTGCATACATGTCAATGAAATGCAAATGATAATGCTAATGTGAATGAAATGCAACATAAGCTAGGTAAAGAAATGTTGGTCAAATTTTGAGGTGCAACAGCTGCCCCTATTCAAACGGCTTGAACCTGACTGGGTGAGAAGCGAACGACTCTCAACTAATCAAGGTTCGAGACGGGTGAATACCGACAAACCCGGAAATTTTCCAACTGCACAAGTACACGGTACTCTGATGGGAACAAATCTTCGAAAATTGAAATACTAGCTGCACGACAACTAGCTGGGGAATTGGTTACACGGTAACTGGTGATACATGGTAGATCATGCCGTCAGGCATCAAGATTCTCAGGACTCATCAGGTCATCGATCACGTTGATCATGCCATCGGGCATTCAAAGAAAACTTCCGGGCCTCAGCCGGACTTCATCAGTAAGTCGGGAATAGAATTCTCGGTCAATCATGAACCGATTGGGGGTATCCAAACTTCTGCCATCAGGCGTTCCGCATCCGCTGGGGAGAACTGCTTCGTCAATACGGTTGGACTTCAATCATTAAGTCTTCGAGGGAAGTTTCAACTTCGCTGTTCAGAAACCTGCTGGGGATGACACATCTCCGCTGGGGATTCTGGAGAACTATCAAGTAACTCTGCTTCGGGGATCCAGAAATCATTCTGGGTGAATCATCTCTGCTGAGGACATCAAGAATCATCTTGAAAAAATACCCCATGGGGACTTCAAGAATCATCCTGAACCAATAGCTCTGCTGGAGATTTCGGGAATCATCCTGAACACTCACTCTGCCGGGGACTCTAAGCATCCACTTGAGCAACCAACTCTGGAGACTGCACTGGGGATTTTAAGAATCATCTTAAGCAAACGACCTTGCTGGGGAATTCAAGAATCATCTTGATCAAACCATTCTGTGGAGGAACACCTGCAAAATAAGAACGATAACGACCTAGCTCATGTTTCATATGCATATGCTTTGACAGTGGCACAATGCTCCACACGGTGGAAACGCTACGCGTTTATGATAGATGCTATGCAATCATGCAAAATGCTGCAATCCCGTCAGCAAAATAAATGCCGAAGGGAGAATCCTCCTGTCAAGGAGAAAGCACCACTCTGGTGGGGGGGAAGGAATCATCCTGCCACGGGGAAAAGGTCATGCCGATCTCAATCGGACTCCGCACGGGGAAACAAACTTCAGTCGACTGTTGCAGGGGAACGAAGCTCTGCGAGAACCTGGACCTGCTGAGGAAAGCGATATCAATCGCGGAAATAAACTGCACGGCCTTCACGGCTACTTCCCTGGAGATAACGACTCCAGCGGGGAAACGCAACATCAGCTATTCAACACTCTACTGGAGAAAACCAATCATGGCCTGAACTGCTTTCCAAGGACTCGGCTCTCTTGGGGAACTGCAAACTCGGCTGGGGAAGAAGGAATCATCCTGCTTCGGGGGAGATTACGACTGTGTGGGGAATCTCAATTCCACTGGAGACTTCAGTCTGGAACTATCAATTGCTGCATACTTCAGTATGACTTAGCTGGGGAGATGACATTCCTTCAGGATGTACTTGACTGGGGAGAGAATCTTCTCTGCCTGGGGCGACATATCAATGCTTATGGCCTCACGTTCAGACTCCACTTCTAACGGTAGGACAACTTCCATACCGTACACTAAGGAGAAAGGAGTTGCCCCGGTTGATGTACGTACCGTTGTACGATAACCGTGCAATGCAAATGGCAACATCTCGTGCCAATCTTTGTAGGTCACAACCATCTTCTGAACAATCTTCTTGATGTTTTTATTGGCCGCTTCAACGGCGCCATTCATCTTCGACCGGTAAGGAGATGATTTGTGGTGTTCAATCTTGAAACTCTGGCACCGCTCCTTCATCATCTTGTTATTCAGATTCGAACCATTATCGGTAATGATCCGCTCGGGAATTCCGTAACGAAAGATGATATCCCTCTTTATGAATTTAGCCACCACCTGCTTGGTCACATTAGCATATGAGGCTGCCTCCACCCACTTGGTGAAGTAGTCGATAGCTACTAGAATGAAGCGATGACCGTTAGATGCAGTGGGCTCGATCTTTCCTATCATGTCGATGCCCCACATGGAGAACGGCCACGGGGAGGACATGACATTCAACGGGCACGGCGGCACATGAACTTCGTCAGCATAAATCTGGCATTTATGACATCTCTTCGCGAATTTAAAGCAATCCGATTCCATCGTCAGCCAGTAATATCCTGCTCTCAGGATCTTTCTCGTCATAGCATGCCCGCCGGCGTGCGTACCAAATGTGCCTTCATGGACTTCTTCCATGAGCATACTCGCCTCTTTCTCATCTACACATCTGATTAGCACGAGATCGTGATTTCTTTTATACAAAACTCCATCACGATTGAGATAAAAATTTCCAGACAGACTCCTCAGAGTCTTCTTATCCTGGGTTGACGCTCCCGCAGGATACTCCTTAGTCATAAGGAAAGTCTGGATGTCATGGAACCATGGCTTGCCGTCGGCGGCTTCCTCGATTGCAAAGACGAATGCAGGTCTATCAAGATGAGAAAGGACAATTCTTGGAGCTTCATTCCAAAAATTGACTTTATACATTGAAGCCAACGTGGCTAAGGCATCAGCCATCTGATTTTCTGCTCTGGGCACATGATGGAGTTCCACTCGATCAAAGAACGGAAGTAGCCTTCTGGCGTAGTTCATGTACGGCACCAAATTCGATTGACGAGTCTCCCACTCTCCTTTAATTTGGTTGATCACAAGCGCCGAGTCACCATATACGTCTAGGTTCTTGATTCTCAAATCAATTGCCTCTTCTAGACCCATAATGCATGCTTCGTACTCCGCTTCATTGTTGGTGACTGGAAACGTCAGTTTCGCAGTGAACGGGATATGGGATCCATGGGGAGTCGTGATGATTGCCCCAATGCCACTTCCATAAGAATTAACCGCCCCGTCGAATATCAATTTCCACTGGGATTTCCTATCTGGCCCCTCGTCGGGCAACGATTCATCGCAATCCTTCGCTTTAAGAAACATGATATCCTCATCAGGGAATTCAAATTTCATCGGCTGGTAATCCTCTATCGGCTGTTCAGCAAGGTAATCAGACAATACGCTTCCCTTGATGGCCTTCTGGGAAACGTACTGAATATCATATTCTGTCAACACCATTTGCCATCTGGCAATCCTGCCCGAAAGCGCTTGCTTCTCGAAGACGTACTTGATCGGATCCATCTTCGAAATTAGCATGCTGGTGTGATTGAGCATGTACTGTCGTAAACGTTTGGCAGCCCAGGCTAGTGCACAACACGTCTTCTCCAGCATCGAGTAACGAGATTCACAGTCTGTGAACTTTTTACTCAAGTAGTAAATGGCATGCTCCTTTCTGCCCGTCTCGTCGTGCTGACCGAGAACACACCCCATACTATTCTCAAGAACTGTCAAGTACATGATTAAAGGCCATCCAGCCACTAGGGGTATCAAGATTGGAGGTTCCTGTAGATACTGCTTTATCTTGTCGAATGCCTTCTGGCAATCCTCATTCCAGGTAATCGCCTGATCTTTCTTTAGTAGTTTGAACATCGGTTCACATGTGGCCGTGAGCTGAGAAATAAACCTTGCAATGTAGTTTATTCTGCCCAAGAAGCCACGAACTTCTTTTTCTGTTTTTGGCACTGGCATTTCTTGTATCGCTTTAATCTTCGCAGGATCAACCTCAATGCCTCTTTCACTCACGATAAACCCCAGTAACTTTCCGGACCGTACTCCGAAAGTACACTTGTTAGGATTCAGCCTCAACCTGAACTTCCTAAGCCTCTCAAAAAGCTTCAGCAAATTGACCAGATGTCCCTCCTCCGTTTGGGACTTCGCAATCATGTCATCAACATAGACTTCAATCTCATGATGAATCATGTCATGAAACAAAGTTACCATTGCTCGTTGGTAAGTGGCCCCTGCGTTCTTCAGACCGAAAGGCATTACCTTATAGCAAAATGTTCCCCAGGGAGTGATAAACGTAGTTTTCTCCATGTCCTCCGGCGCCATCTTGATCTGATTGTAACCGGAGAAGCCATCCATGAATGAAAACACGGAGAACTGGGCTGTGTTGTCGACCAACACATCGATATGAGGCAGCGGGAAATCATCTTTAGGGCTAACCCTATTCAAATCCCGATAATCGACGCACATTCGTACCTTACCGTCCTTCTTCGGTACAGGCACTATGTTGGCGACCCACGGAGGGTAAGTGGTGACCGCTAAGAAGCCAGCATCAAGCTGTTTTTGCACTTCTTCTTTGATCTTAACGACCATATCTGGTCTCGTCCTCCTAAGCTTCTGCTTAACGGGAGGACAATCTTCTCGCAGCGGCAAGTGGTGGACCATGATGTCAGTGTCAAGTCCGGGCATATCTTCATATGACCAAGCAAAGACGTCACTATACTCTCTTAGCATCTCGACCAGTCTCTGCTTGACATCACTCTGCAATGCAGCCCCTATCCTGACGTTTCTGACGAGTTCTTCAGAACCCAGATTCACGATCTCAATCTCCTCTTCATGAGGCAGAATAACTTTCTCTTCTTGTTTCAACAAGCGGGCCAACTCTTCAGGAAGGTCTTCGTCTTCATCAATCTCTTCTTCGGCTTGCTAGATCGGGCAATCGAAGTCGAAGTGAGTCGTAGAAGGTCCAGAGTCGATGTCATCTGCTATGTGGATCCTGCAATAACAAGGGTTAAGTTTAAAACAAGGATGTGCAGGTTAGCACAAACCCCATTTCCATTTTATTGTTTTTCAAAACAAATATAAAACAGGAATAACAGAGATCACAATATTTGAATATGAAGAAAAACGCCTTTTGATTTATTGATACAATGCATGTACATAGTCCAACAAGGCCCTGACAATAAAACCACTATGCCCCGGGTAGGACATAGGGTTGTACAATGATTGGAAAAAGTAAATCATTACTCTTCGCTTGTCATCTGGATGATATCCTTGACGGACCAGTTGGTAAGGCCCTCGCCTGGCTTGCTTGGCTGGATCCAAGAGTCGAGGTCACAGTCGCTATCTCCGCTGTCTTCAGACACCGCGTTGACGCTTTCAAATATCACCCCGCCACTGGTAAACTGGATCGGCTCTTTACCTCACGACGCACTGCTAGAAGAAAAAGCTTCAGCTCCAGGAGAATATCCCAACCCAAACTTGTCTTGCTTGTTAGGTATCTCTAAAATTCGCCCCCAGCCTGGGGTAGATCCGGCTTGAACAACGGCCCGAGCTTCCTTGAAAGAAGAGAGAGTCATCTCTGGCTTTTCAGCGACTACAGGAGCTACGTCCTTCACTTTAACAGCTTTGAACGCTTGGCATAGGGTTTCGTGGATTTCCCCATCCATCTCAACATACTTGAAGGACGACAAATGGCTCACCATTATGTCTTCCTCGCCACATACGGTCACGATGCTACCTCCGACAGCATACTTGAGTTTCTGGTGCAACGTGGAGGTCACGGCTCCAGCAGCATGGATCCACGGCCGGCCCAAGAGACAGCTGTAGGCGGGCATGATGTCCATAATATAAAAGATCGCATCGAATGTTTCTGGCCCGACTTGGATTGGCAGGGTCACCTCCCCGAAAACATGGCGTTTGGTTCCATCAAACGCTTTCACAACCAGATCACTAGGTGTGCAAATCACTCCGCGAGTATCCAACTTCATCAATGCCTTCTTCGGAAGAACATTGAGTGACGAACCTGTGTCCACCAACACGTGCGACATAATCGTTCCCCTACACTCTATCGAGATGTGCAGGGCACTATTGTGGTTCCTCCCTTTCGGCGTCAGCTCTAGGTCAGTGAAGCCTAACCCATTTCCAGCATTCACGTGGGCTACGACCTCTTCCAGCTGGTTTACCGATATTTCCTGCGGTACATATGCGGCGTTCAACACCTTCAGTAGCGCGTTGCGGTGTGCTTCAGAACACAGCAACAAATTCAGGATGGAAATTTTCGAGGGTGTTTGATGGAGATGATCCACGATCTTGTAGTCACTCTTTTTAATCAACCGCATAAACTCCTCGGCGTCTTTAACGAGTACGTCTTTTTCTGCCCCCCCGCGGGATTTCTTCAACGAGTTTACTTTTACCTTTATCAGTTGCATCAGCCCTGTCTGCTTTGTCCGCCATGACCTCAGGTGGTGCAAATACCCTTCCGCTGCGAGTAATACCACTGATTCCCGTAAGGTTCTCCACAGACGACCCAAACGGTTCTAGCTCCAACTTCTGTCCTTTGCAGTAGACTTCAGCTCCATAATGCCATGGGACAGCATTAGTGCTTTCGAATGGTATTGGCCCAGCTTTGGTGATGGTAATTGTGGGCGGCCTTGGTGCAGAAATAGTTATCGTTTGGCGAGGGATGGTGATGGTGGCAACCTCATCACCTTGCTTCAGCATTACCTCTCCTGATCCACTTTCGGCCCTCCGGCTAAACTGTAAAATCCCTTCAGTCATCAGACTTTGAATTCCCTCTACCAGTTGTTCACATCCATCAGGACTAGTCGCACAGCCCATACACAGCTCTCCGCAACCTGGAAAGAAACCTCTTTTCATCAACTTAGCTTTAACGAAGCTAAGCGACGTCTTCAGATCTATGACGTCAGTCAACAAATTCAAACTCTCGTCCTCAATAATGGCGTTCACTCCACCTCCCCTATGATTCGGCATAGGGTTTTTCGTGACATTTGGCACATTATCCGAGAAGTTGATGATCTTAGCGTCCACCATTTCCTGCACCTTGTGCTTGAAGGCTTTGCAATTCTCTATTGTGTGGCCTGGTGCCCCTGAGTGAAACTCACAAGTTGCATTCGCGTCATAACCTGGTGGAGGTGCCCTTGTCAAGGGAGCCGAAGTTCTCTTCTGGATCAACTGTAGCTGAAGCAAAGTCTGCAATAGTTGCGCGTACGACATGGGCGGTGTCTCGAGGTGACGACTCGACAAAGGTGCCCGATTCTGATACTTTTTGTACCCTTGTTGATTCGGTTGCTGTTGCTGTAGCTATTGAACTGTCGGGATAGTTATGCTGGCCACCTGTGGGTGAGGGCCTTTACCCTTCCTTCGAGCGTTGGTCACAGCGCTCGTTTCTCCTTCCCGTCTTTTGCCACCATACGGTTTCTTTCCGCCTCCTCCAGCTGAGGATGACTCACCATGAATTTTCCCGAGTTTGATCCCATTTTCAATGTGCTCACCCGTGATAATGAGATCTGAGAAGGTTCCAGAAATACCGCTGACCAATTTCTCATAATAAACCCCTGGGAGGGTGGCTACGAACATTTGCACAAGCTCACGTTCAACCATCGGCGGCTGAACCCTGGCTGCCAACTCACGCCATCGCTGGGCGTATTCCTTAAACCCTTCGTTGTTCCTTTGCGACAGATTCTGCAGTTGGACTCGGTTCGGGGCCAAGTCACTGTTATATTGGTAGTGGTGCACAAATGTTTCAGCAAGGTCCTTCCACGTGCGCACACTGGTAGGCTCCAGACTCATGTACCATTCAAGGGAGGGTCCGGACAGACTGTCCTGAAAGAAGTGCATCAGCAACTTCTCGTCATCAGAATGAGCTGACATTTTTCTGTAATACGATCTCAGGTGGACGCGAGGGCAAGTGGTGCCCTTGTACTTTTCAAAGTCAGATACCTTGAAATCAGCAATCAGTCCCAACTTCGACATATCAACGCCCAGGGTATTCTGGTTCTCGATGTTTCTCATCTTATCCTCCAGTGCCTTGAACCTTAGACGTGCTTCAACAGTCAGCTCCCCTTCAGCACCTCTCTGAGAGAACACATCGTCTTGGCGGTCTTCTAACCACGGCTGAGGCCCAAACATATTCCCAACACCTGCATTACCGTTGCCCAACCCAACATTGACGTTAGCTTCAAGACTCCCATTACCGACGCCCGTCGTATTGCCATTGAGTCCCATGTTAGCTATCACATTGCCGTTGGCACTGCCGTTCCCCCCGGTCACGGGGACACCATTCTGAGGAGTTTCAACTGGTGGAGGAGTAGGCACCGTCCCACCATGGAGTACCCCATTGCTATCGACCCTTGAAATCAGAGGCTGGACTAAGGTTCTGAGCTGATCCTGGCCATTGGCGACCGCTTGTATGAGCTCCATGAAGCGATCCATTCTTTCGCGGAGTTCCTGAACATCAGTTTGCACTTGCTCCATGATTCTGGTTTGATTTGCTCTGGTCGGATAGCAGTGAATTGGTCTCTGATCAATCCTGGAACAACCTGAAACAACCTGAAAACACAAAAGGGTTAGGAAAAAACGACAAAGTGCTCGTTATGCGAATGCTTCATGCAAATGCAAACGTGTGTTTGTGCGTTAGGGAGATCTCCCCCGATCCTAGTGCCTGAGTGCCAGTGCTGATAATAAGAAGTCCGAGTCCAATCATGGAAATAACATCTCATATATAGAAAGAAAGCCCATCAAGGCGGTACACAACATCAGCGAGTACAAGATGAATCAATAGCATGACCCCAGCCAACAAGCCTGGTGATGGTCAGCCTACAACAATGATCAAAACAAAAGGAATACAAATAGTCAAGCACGGCCACAGGCGCGAAACTCTTCTAACAACTCCTTCGTTTCCGGATGATCAGGCAGAGTAAGTAACCCTTCGACGAGCAACTCCCTCTGCACAATGGTGTATTGAAGACCTTCGACCGACTCTTCCTATGCTCCTTCGTCGAAAAAATCTTCTAACTTCCGTTTCTTGGACTCAAACGTCAGTTTGCGCTCCTTCAGGTTAGCGAGAGCTCTGTTGAGCTGGCCTTCGACGGCGTATCTGCGAGCGGTTTCTTCATCAAACCTCTTTTCATTGGCCTTCACCTGGGCTTCCAGCTTGGAGATCCGTTGCGTCAGCTTATCCTCCCGCTCTTTCCTGGTGGCTAGGGAGGCCTTCCAGTGCTGGTTGAACTTGGATATCCTCCGATACGCTTCGTCCAAGTGCTGCTTCTTCGTGGCCAGTACATCGTTGACAACTTTGAAGTCTTGACCCATGCGCTCACGCTCAGCTATCTGCTTAGTCAAATTTGTCCCCAGCTGGTTCACCAGCTCTGTCTGCCTTTTGAAGGAATGAACGGCCTCGTTTCTCTCGCTTCGGAGTTGCGCCAATTCTTTCTCCAGTTCTTCATTTGCCCTTTTCAATTCATCTCTCTCAGCTAACACCCGATTATGTTGCTGAATGGGCACGGTAGTAGGCTCTTCAATTACTGGAAGGCTTTCTGGCTTGGCAGGAAGAAACGACATCCCTATAGCATCTGCTCTGGCTCTGATCCAAGTCATATACATGGGGGGTAGGCTTGATTATTACTTCTCCCCAACAATGGTTTTCCCCTCTTACTGATGCCATTCCAAGCGCGCTGAAGCTTAGATAACAGATCCCCTTCTAGAAGACCAGTGAGGTATAGAGATTCCTGCACCTCTTCATCCTTCGGCGGAGCTCTCAAAGCATACGCGAACTGTCGGACCAGTAAAGACGGATTATAGTTTATGCAGCCCTTCCTGCCTATCAAAGGCACGTTCGGAAACCCGCTGCAGCTGAAGATAATCTCGGTACCCAACCTATCTCTGTCAAACCAGTCAATGTCCTCTGCCGATAGACTCATCAAACGCTCGGACCACTCAGCTGTGGCTGCAGACGAAACAAAGGGACCCCTCTTGGGTAGATGACTATCGAGCCATTTATAAAGCAGGGGCACACAGCACGAGACATTCTTGCCCCTTCTGTTCTCTTTTTTGTAGTGGATAGAATGGTAGACATCTCCTATCAAGGTAGGGACTGGATCCCTGAAGCAAAGATGCGAAAGGCGTCGAAGTCTACAAAATCGGGCATATTGGGGAACAGAATGATGCCATATATGCACAGAGCGAGGATGGCATTGAACATGACCCAACATTCGTCCTTGGCGCACTGCTGAGCCTTACCCACTAAGAACTGCAAGGAGAAACCGGGAACCTTGTTCCAACTAGACAATACCAACTCGGAGGCATCCAGATCAAGTGAAGGAGCTAGACTAGCCAGATCAGGCTCAGCATCCATGTGAACAAAGGGCATCTGCCTCTTGATAGGCACATCTAACAAATCAGCATATTCCTCTAGTGTGGGCGCGAGAACAAAATCCTGGAAAGTAAAGCATCTCAATGGAGGATCGTAGAAATGCAGCAGAGCGTGCAACCCATTCAACTCGAACGCAGAAGGTTTACGAACTAAACTGAGCAATTTGCCGTAAGATTTTCTGAACTCATCTCTCCCAGAATCATCTGCTAAAGCAACCAAACCAGTCAGCTGAACCACATCGGGGGCAGGGAGCTTGTAAGCCACGGTCTTCCTCAGAGAACCCATAACAATACAATAGGAGGCAAGAAATCCTGGATCGGGGAAAACGGTACCTGCAACATAGACACACGTTAATGAAATGCAAATGCATATGCAAAACAATGTAAAATGCAATCATGCAGCAGGAGATCAAGGCAACTGTGCTGTGGAGATTCTGCATCAACAAAACCATAATCCTGCTCTATCAAGAACAACCACTATCTCTGATAAGAAGAAAACCCTGGTATCGAACCACAAATCTGCTCTGTCAAGAACACACATCTGATGATAAGGACCTCTGATACAGGACCAAAAAATCTGCTCTGTCAAGAACACACATCTGATGATAAGATCCTCTGATCCAGGACTAAAACTCTGCTCTGTCAAGAACAAAGATCTGATAATAAGGACCTCTGATACAGGACCAAAAAATCTGCTCTGTCAAGAACACACATCTGATAACAAGGACCTCTGATACAGGACCAAAAACTCTGCTCTGTCAAGAACAAATCTGATAATGAGGACCTCTGATACAGGACCAAAAACTCTGCTATGTCAAGAACAAATCTGATAATGAGGACCTCTGATACAGGACCAAAAACTCTGCTCTATCAAGAACAAACATACATCTGCTGATGAGATCCTCTGATCCCAATCATAAACCTGCTATGTCAAGAACAAATACACATATCTGAATATAAGGTCCTCTGATACAGGACCAAAGCTCTGCTCTGTCAAGAACAATCATATATCTAATGATAAAGAAACCCTCAGTACCAACAAAACTGATTTACTGTCAAGAAAACCAGGTAGTCTGAAGGTCAAAGTTTCCTGCAATAAACCCAACCCTGCTCACAGGTATGGACCTAAACTGACTCAAGTTCGGCATCCTATGCGTTCATCAACGTCACAGACATTCAAGAGGGGTGATACGATACCCAGAAGGTGTGGCATCACTAGCTCATGAAGCGGCCTCACTCGGCTGAATCACAAATGATCGGTCCCCAGAGTCGACAATCCTCCAAACCAACAACCCCCTCAACCCAAAGGGTTGAAAAAGAAGCCAACCGGGAGAACCTCGCCTGAGCGTGGATTTCATGAGACACTAGTGCCTGCCAAGCAAGCACGCGCCCACTAATTTCCACAACTAATGCTATGTTCACTCAAGCCTGGGTCTGGCTTCTCACTCATCAGAATTCCCCTCCCACAACAGCACAGATAATCATATCATACTGAAAATAAAGTGCGGGAAATAAAGTGCGATAAATAAACACAACTCAATAAGTAATCATACAAGCGCTAGGATTGTCTCTCGCAGGGGACGTCGGATCCCCAAACTGACTCGCATACGGGACGTTGGATCCCAGGAAACTATCAAGTCCCCAGCAGAGTCGCCAGCTGTCGCTTCCGCGAAAATAAGGTGCCGGCAAAAAAGAAGAGTCGCCACCTTTCGTTATTTATCCCTCAGAACGGGAAAGGAAACAATCGGAAAAACCTGACGAAAAAGGGATAAGACAAGGTCATCGCAACCGTTGTCTGGGTTCGGGAGTCGGTTACGC
Source organism: Lathyrus sativus (assembly GCA_963859935.3). Classification (NCBI taxonomy): domain Eukaryota; kingdom Viridiplantae; phylum Streptophyta; class Magnoliopsida; order Fabales; family Fabaceae; genus Lathyrus; species Lathyrus sativus. Next base: position 177,859,906 of record OZ012740.1, read on the forward strand.
AAGGGGAAGGTATTAGCACCCCTCACGTCCGTCGTACTCGACGGCATCCACGCTTGTTGTGTTTACTGGACGAGTTGGTTTATCTATCTACCTATCAAGGCTGGCTTAAAAAGAAAATAAAATGACTCGGCAAAGCGTCGCACTTTATGCCTATGTATTCTCATCAGAGAATGAGAAATCAGAGTCAACGTAGTTCGACCTACTACAGGTTACGGGGAAAGGTGGCTCGCCAATACATCAGTATTGTGCCTACGTACTCTCAAAAGATATGAGAGATCAGAGCTTACGTAGTTCGGGATACTACGGATTACGGGGATTCAGATTCATCTGTTTTATCGAGTAGGGTTAAACAGCAGTTCCAGCAGTTAGGGACAAAGCATGTTTGCGTTGGCGCTGAAGTTTAACGACACTATTTTCTTCAGAAAAGCTTTCCTTTGAATTATTGGCCCACGAGGAAAAAAAGGTTTGAAGTTTGTTTTCTGTCTTTTACGGAAGAACTGTTTTTTTATTGTGTTTGCAATTTCAATCGCACTAAAGACTATGACCTGAGAGTGAATGCGTCGCATGTCACCCAAAGGGTACCATACTACACATCTAGACTGTTGAAAAGAAGCTCTCCAACAATCCTTTCTCAGATAGCTTAAGGCTCGTAACGTACGAAAGAAATAATTCATGATTACTGTATCTTAAGCTGTTTTGAGATGAGAAGAGAACAGGCTCAACTAAAGGGAGACTATCAAGTCCTACTGTTGTCATGCCATGGATTCATCCTATGGTTGAGGTTTGAAACAAGGGAACTCCTAGAAGTTATCATGCATAGGTTTCAACCTAAAGTTCTGTCATCATTTCCTTATCAAAGGAAATGAGAGCCCTAAGGGATCATGTCAATGATACACAGACACAGATAAAGCATCAGCTTAAACAGTAAACAGTGAACGATTGTAAAATGCATGCAATGCAAGTGAGGGAGGAAATGTGTGTGGGGCAGCAGCCTCCACAAGCTCATCTCAACCTCAAGCCAGATATGAATAACTGCAATCATACAGAAGAAATAACATCATGCTATCAAGCAGAATATAAGAGACTGTAATCATACAAAAGAAAAATGAAGTGCTGTCAGGAAATATAAACCACATGGGCAAGGGAGCAGGGCTCTACCGAATACCCGCAAGCAAAGCCATACAGTAACAATACAAGCAGAGGGAGCAACTCAACCTCTAGTGCAATCATGCTCCTAGATTAAAGTCAGTCTAATCATGGACTTATTCTAATGCATCAAGCAAGTCAAACAAGGCACACCAATACAGAAAAGAAAACAGACAAGAAAACAGATCAACAACTCTCTCTGACATTTCAAGCTTCAGCTCTTCTGACAGCAATCTAGTCTTCAGACTTCCATCACCTTTCAAGGCTATCCTCTCTCATGACAAATATCAATTTGCTTCTCCAGGTTTCAACCCTTCAACATAAGTTCAACTTAATCTTCTTCTTCAAGCTTCAGCTCCTCTGACCAATTCTAACTTCAGGCTTCATTCTTAACCACAAGTATCAACTTGATTCCTTCAGGCTCTCAATGTATCCATGTACAAGTGTCAACTTATCCTTTTGTTCCTCAACTTCAGCTTTACACTCAATCTCAATTGAATCCTTTTCATAAGTATCAACTCAATTCTCAAGCTTCAGCTCTCTTTGCTTTACCAGTCTCAACTTGGTCTTCTCCTCTTACAAGCCTCAGCTTCTCAGAGTAATCCTCACTCATATGGAAGTGTCAACTCCATCCTTCAATTCTTTTTCAAGCCTCATCTCTTCACTCAATCTCAATTGAATCTTCAAGTATCAACTTGCTCTTCTTGCTCTTCAAGCTTCATCTACAATGGCAATGCTCAAGGAATCATCCTCTTCCACCCTCTTCAATGAAGTCCTCATCTTTAAACTCAAGTCTAACATCTCTCAATATACTCAAACCAGAAGATAATTGACTTAACAGGATGAGAGGAAATGATAAACAGCTTGCTGACAACCAAAGGAAGCCTGTAAGGGTTCATCATTATGAGAGACTGGTTCCCTCAAAGTTCTACTTCCCAGATAAAGCCGCTCATCCTTCCAAAGGAGGGATGTGAATATCTGAGAAGGACTTTTAGTCATTGGGAGGAATGGAAGCACAATATGCTTTCCACATTTGTGAAAGAAATCATTCTAACTACAAGGCTCTCCCTATGTCCTATCTCCTAATCTTCATTAGACACCTTCAGGCACAAACAAATCCAAAGCTCCAAGCAACTTCAAGCAACTTCAAGCATCCTCACCTTGTCTTCAACTTGTCTTCAATCTCAACCCAAGGCAAACCAAGCACAAACCCTACTCTAAGGGGACTAAATGAGTTAAACTAGTTGAATTAGTAAGTTAGGGTCACCTAAAACCTAGTACTAAAGTTAGTCCTAACTAAAATACTAAAATCAATTGTAAAATCCTACAAAAATTACTATGGGAACCTAGGTCAATCATGACTCTACCACATTAGTTTCAAAGATCAAATCATCAATTTAGAGCTAGAACTAAATCCTACATTACAAGGTATCAAACCAAAACCCTAAAAGGAAGCATCTAAATATCAATCTAGAAAGCACACCTATTTTCATCACTAAAATGTGAGAAAAATTATATGGGATCATACATGTCTAACCTAATCACACACAAAAAATTAGGCTCAAAATCATCACCATGAGATCACACAAAATTCCACAAAATTATGCCTGAAACATAATCATTTTAATATCAATTAAAATATAAAATTCCTATTAAATCAGAAATTACATGAAATGAAAATATTTTTTCTCTAAAAAACTAATAGACTCAATCATGAGTAATATGCAAAAAGAATGGGTTTAATTGGATCATTTTTCAATTAATTATGATTTTTACAAAAACCATGAACAAAATGAAAAAAATAAGAAAATCCAATTAAAATGACTAAGCGCGCGGTGCAATTAGCAATCAGAATCAGTACAAAGTTTGGATTGGGCCGTCAGGGGGTGCACATAGTGATTCATCACTTAAGCCCAAAGCGCCTGAATAAATGAAACGGTGCGTTTCATTATTCAGATCCTTCACAAATCAACTTCAAAACGCAACCGTTGGATCAGCTTCTAGTCAACGGGTCAAAACAAGATCTGAGGGTGATAACTTCATCTCCTACCTCTGGCCATGGAAATGGAGGGAAGAACCAGAGTTCAAACATGGATCCTTCTCAATTCGAACTTTACCATATCTCCATCGAAACACATGGTTTAAAGCACTAACACACTCTAAATTCCACACTGAATACAACCATGATCTCAGAAACAATTGAAATACACTCTAACCCTAAACACGATTGTGGATCAAAAATCTGACCAAGAATCAATTGTCTTTAATCTTGAAATTGCTTGGTCTAAAACGTTCATCACATTACACTGATCAGTTTCCCCTATAGAATTCATATTATTGCTCACTATACACCAAGTTCTTGATCCAAACTGAAATGGTGTCATCATCTTGAACATAACCAAATGCTCTCAAATTCTCCAGAATCCATCTCCTAACCATTTCTAACCATTCTAACATAACAATCTAACTTAACAATGCTTAAATTAAGGTGTATGGTGAAAGTTACAAACCTGGGATTTCTTGAATAACAGATGTATCAAATCTTCACTTCAACACTTCAATCCTTCCAAAATCGTTCCTTGTATCAAGATATTGCTTCTGTTTGCAAAAGAATTGATGGAAGATGCTTGCAACTCCAAACCCGATAGTGACTTGCAGCAGATGGAACTCAAAAGCTCATGCATGATTCAGCCATGTTCTTGCTCTCAATTTGCTATGGAATCACTCAGTAACTCATAAGGAAGAGATTGCAATAGAAAGAATTGATTGAAATGGTGCAGAAATGAAGAATGGATTTCAATTTGCAATGAACAAATTTAGAATCCCAACTCTCTCTCCTTCCTCAACTCTCACCAACCTCTTCCATGGACCTCTTCTAAATCATATATAGAATGATTCAGAACCCTCTAGCACCTTCTGGAACCATCCAAGGAGATTTTGAAAATCTCATGTCATGGTTTCTCATTTCAAGCCATACTCACACCAGTCCATGTTTCCCTTGTTGCAGCCCTTGGTTCTGAATTGAAAATCTCCTTAGATGAGATGTATGAGATGTTAGAATGCTTGGATAGCTTGTACATTGATCTCTCTTATGTTTTGCAAGTGTAACTTATATTACAAGTAACTTATGATAAGTCCCTCAATTTGACCTCAAATCAAAATTGTAATAATGCCATTGTTTCTAAAATGGTTTTTCCATTCAATTTGGTAGGTCACTTGCATTTTTTTGGTCATGTATTGAAAATTCCCAAAAATAGGTCACTTTAATACATTAAATCCTCCTTTATTTTGACCATTTTGACAAGTATGAGCTACAAGCATTTCCATCATCTCATGACCTCCTTACTAGCCTTAAAACATAATCTTGAACAAGTTTGATGTTGAAGATTTTTCCATTTGAAGCTTGGAAATAGGAGTTATGGCCTTATGCTTGAAATGACCTGTAATCTCCAAATGACCAAAATGCCCTTGACTTGTCAAAGCCATAACTTGAGTTCTACAAATCCTATCAAGGAATTCTATTACTCTATAGAAAGCTAAGAAGATAAGGAACAACATTAATGTTGACCAAAAGTCCATAGGAATCATCCTTCTTGAGCAAAAGTTTGATACAAGTTGGGTAACTTTCAAGGCCCTAGGTTCACATACCTCAGATGACCTGTAACTTGTCAAAGTCATAACTTGAGTTCTACAAATCCTATCAAGGACTTCTAGTACTCAAATTAAATCTAAGAATAAGCTCTACAACATTCATGTTGGGGGCAAGATGAGATGACAATCACATCTTGAGCTAAACTGCCTTGAAGATAGGGGTCAAACTAGGGGATTTTACACTGTCAAGCCTTAGAAACCCTAGCTTGAAGCTTCTCAAACTCTTCAATCATGATGAGTTGACCTTGGAATCATCCTTATAGCATCTCAATGCATCAATCCATGATCACATGGCTCTTGAATTAGGTCTCAACCTTGTTCAAATCATCAGTTGACCTGAGGTTGACCCAGTCAAACCCTAATTACACCACTCATGGCTGAGTCTTCTTAATCTTGCATAATGACCTGCCTAGGCCTCATGATGGCTTTCAAGACATCTCATAAGCTCTCTCAAGGCTTCAAGTCCACATTCTTGGCTTCAGAATCATCTGAGGTCTTCCCACAACTCTCAAGTTAGGAGGCACACTCTCTTGGTTTCAACCACTCACTCTGAGAATCTTTTAACTTCTCTGACAAAGATATCAACCCTTGAACACTTGAATAAGCTTCTTATCTAGCTTCAAACTCTTGTGTAGATCTTGATTGGTACTCATACCTCTTGATCTCCTGCATACATGTCAATGAAATGCAAATGATAATGCTAATGTGAATGAAATGCAACATAAGCTAGGTAAAGAAATGTTGGTCAAATTTTGGGGTGCAACAACTACGTAAGCTCTGATCTTTCATGCCGTGTGGAAGTACGTAGGCACGAGATGCATTATCTCAGCGAGCCCTTTTTTCCCGTAGTTTCCCGAACTACGATGACTCTGACTTTCCCATTGCACAAGGGAATACGTAGGCATAGAGTGCGATGCTCTATCGAGTCAATTTCTTTCTGTTTAGCCTTAGAAGCCGTAGATAGATTGTTTTTCACCCGTAGACAAACCAGCAAGCGTGGATCCCATCGAGTACGATGGACGTGAGGGGTGCTAATACCTTCCCCTTGCGTAACCGACTCCCGAACCCAGACAATGGTTGCGATGACCTTGTCTTATACCCTTTCGTCAGGTTTTTCCCGATCGTTTCCTTTCCCATTTTGAGGGATAAATAACGAAAGGTGGCGACTCTTCTGTTTTGCCGGCACCTCGATTTTCGCAGTAATGACAGCTGGCGACTCTGCTGGGGACAACTGGTTCTCCAAGCGAGTCTTGTCTTGGATTCTCTTCCTAGCTGCCTGGGCAATCCCCAGCAGCTGGCGACTCTGCTGGGGACTAGCGATAGTTTCTTGGGGACTCCAACGGTTCCCTATGCGAGGCAATCTGAGGGATCCAACGTCCCGACGAGAGTCAATCCTAGCGCTTGTTTGCTTGTCCTCGGGTGTTTATTTTTATACGTTGTATATTACTGCTGTATTTACATTTCCCGCACTTATTATTATTTGTTGCTATTGTGCTGTTGTGGGTGGGGGGCTCTGATGAGAGATAAGCCGGACCTGGGCTTGAGTGTACATAGACTTAGAAGTAGAGAGTAGTGGTTAGCCTGCTTGCTTTGCTCGCACCAGCTAGCTATGAAATCTACGCTCAAACGAGATTCTCTTTGATGCTTCTTGCCTGGGCCTTTGGGCTCGACAAGTTGTCTGACCCGAGGATTGTCGACTCTGGGAACCGATCACTTGTGATTCAGCTAAGTGAGGTCGCTTAAGAGATGATGATGCCACACCTTCTAGGTATCGTATCGTCCCTCTTGAAAGTCTGTGACGCTGATGACCGCATAGGATGCCGAACCTGTGTCAGTTTAGGTCCATACCCGTGAGTGGGAGGGTTTTTGCAGGAAACTTGACTTCCATCCTAAACGGTATTTTGATTTTCTCTCATCAGAGCGAACTTATCCCGTCAGTAGCGCAACAGTATTCAGAGCTTTGTGGGGGCTGTGATCCTGTGTTTGTTGCATTTTGCATTGCATTTCATGTGCATCTCATACTTGCATGTCCGTATTCAGCTGGAACAGAGAGCTTACCAGTCTTTTGTCCAACTCGCAGTTGACTTCCCGGCATTCGCATTGGACTTGAGTTAGTTTCTGGAAGGATCATGGACTCAGCATAGCAGAATCAGTTTGTTACCAGGGCCGAGTTTGAGCTGTTGAAGAACCAGATGAGTCAGTTCATGGAAGCCATAACAGCTATGACCAGAGGAGAGAAGAACATTCAGAGGACTCCGGTGAACAATGTAGCCCAGAATGTGAAGATTCCTTTCGGAGACAGAGATGCATCTTCTCTCCATGACGCAGACTATCAGCGTTTCACTTTCCCTGTGCCAGATCGTCAGAGGGCCGCTCCGAGGGTCAATGCTGAGAACCCTAGGGATGTTAAGGATACGAGGAGACTTCAGCTGTTGGAAGATCAGGTGGCTGCCTTGATAAACAAGAATACTCTTGACCTGAATGTTGCGAGCATGTGTTTGGTGCCAGGCCTTGTGTTGCCTCCGAAGTTCAAAATGCCCAATTTTGAGAAATACAAAGGGGATAGTTGTCCGAAGCTACATTTGGTTTTGTTCTGCAGAAGAATGACTTCGCATGTCACCAATGACAAGCTTATGATTCACTGTTTCCAAGATAGTTTGATCGGAGCATCTTTGGATTGGTACATGCAGTTGAAGAGTGACAACATCAAATCATGGTCGGATTTAGCCAATGCTTTCGTGAAGCAGTACAACTACAACCTGGATATGACTCCTAGTCGCGTGCATTTGCAAGAATTATCTCAGGCGGAGAACGAATCCTTTAGAGGATATGTGCAGAGATGGAGAGAATTGGCTGCCAGTGTTCAACCACCGCTTATGGATAGAGAAATGGTTGACCTTTTCGTGGACACTTTGAAGGGCCGTTACTATGACGCATTGTTCAATTGTGGAAATGCAAGCTTTGCAGACTTGATAAGAGTAGGAGAACATTTTGAGAGTGGAATCAAGAGCGGAAAGATTCAGGACATTCCTTATACTGCAGTTTATGAAGATGAATCAATTGTTAGTTCTCAAGAAGAAGGGGAGAAAGGCAGTGATGTTGTCTCAGAATCTCCCGTACCTCAGATTCAGTATCCTGACACTTCGAGTACTCAGAGCCAACAACCTTTTGGGTCTGTATGTCAGATATCTGTTACCCGCCTGAGTCAACAGCCGTATCATCGTCAGCCGCGTCAGCATGCCCGACGAAGACCAAGGAAACCTGAAAGGTGTTGCACCCCAAAATTTGACCAACCGGTTCTCCTATCTGGTTCGTAGGTTCAGTTCGTATTCACAAATCAGATGCATGACATTTGTGCACAGACCGAGGATGTCAGGGTTACAGCTTGGGTTTTACCAGATATTTCAGATCCAGTCTAGATCATCAGGGTTTTATTTTCGGGAAATTGTGCGCTTCTCGGTATTTTCAGATTGCATGGTGGTTTTTGGGATATTCTGATGCCCGGGGGTTTACTGTTTGCTTCGATCTGGTCTCGCACTATCTTTTATGGTGGTCATTTGCATCTGTTTGCATTTTTTAGGGTTTGAATAGCCTTTGTGAATTTTAAATAGGCTTTATAGATTTTTTAGGATTTAAATAAATTTTTAGCATTTTTTAAATAGTTTAAATCTTTTTTTTTAGAGCTTTATAGAATTTTTAATAGATTTATTAGTTTGTAATCATTTTTAGAATATAATAGATTTTAAATAACTTTTAATTGTTTTTAGAATAATATAGAAAGAATATAGTTTTTTCTTTTATTAATAATAGATTTTAATAGTTTTAAATAAATGGTATAGATTTTATTAGAGATTTAATAGGCTTTTAATAGTTTTTTAATAGAAATTAGTAGAGTTTTATTAATTTTAGTTTAATATAGGTTTAATTATATTTTTAATCATTTTTAGATTTAATTAGGGTTTAATTAGGTTAATTAGGATTTAATCTTTTGTTTAGAATTTAATTGAATTTGTTAGAATTAATTAGGATAGTTAATTGGCATTTAGATTTAATTACAGTTTAATTTTAGTTAGAGTTTAATCACTAGTTAATTAGGTTTAGTTTAATTAGTTTAATTTGGTTTAATTTGGTTTTTAATTCAAAATGTTTGGGTTTTTTGTCCATCATTTTCGTGTGGGCCCAGCAGCAGAATTTTTTGGAGGCCCAGAATGTATTCAGTCCAGTTTTTGTTCGTTTTTGTCCAGAGAGAGCGCCACTTGTCCATATATAAATAATGCCACACGTGCTTCTGTGAGGACCCACCTCATTTCCACTCACTCTCTCCTCCTGACACCTCACCCTCATACGCGTCCCATTCTCTCCCTCTCTGTTGCCACACGCTCCGCCAGTCTCGCTGCCACCTGCCCCACTTCCTTCTCCCTTCCCTGCATGGCTGCCACGTAAACCCCCTATGTGGCAACTCCTCACAGCTCGCATGCAAACCGCCGGAGATAATCACCGGAGAAATCAACGGCGGCAAACTCGCCGGTAACTGTCACCGGAGTGCACAACGGTCACCGGAGAACTTATAGAATCTTCATTGATGTTCATTGTTTTCCCCAGAAATTTCAAGATTTCTTCAACCGTATTCATGCATTCATCAAGATCTTCTCCAGGAAATTCAGAGATTCGTCATCCGTGTTCATCATCTCCCAATCCTTTTCCAGAAAATGTCCAAGATCTTCATCAATGAACAAGATCCATAAGTCTTTCAACTCTCCGCCCAGATCACCTCAAGAACACCAACCGTGTTCGTCCGTTCTTCAATCTTTCCCCAAGAAACCGTGCAAATCTTCATCATCCGTTCAAGATCTTCAACAATATCCATCAAGATCTTCAAAGACGCGCCCAGATTCACCAGGATCTTCGTCAGTTTCATGCAACCTTCATCAATTGTTCATACTTATTTCCAGACTTCTTCAAGGCTGTCAAGAACACTCATAAACCTCAAGCATTTCCAGATTTGTCAATCAATCCTCGTAATAGTTTCAGATATTCAACTTCACCAACCAATCATCACGGCAACTCCAGATCTTCATCAGATAGAGTTGTTCACCGTCAAACTTCGTCAAAATCCCCGAAGAGCTTCATCGTCTTCGCAGCGGACTCGATTTCCGAAATCGTTCACCAACCTTCATAGATCTTCAACTCGTTCTCCAGAAAGACCCGTCCAACTCCAAGATTCATCAGAAATTGAGAGCATCGTTCATCTTCGAGGAAGGTTGGTTAGCTTATTTGTTTCATGATTTCGTTTTGTGTGTTTGATTGGGGAGAGGTTTAGTCTGATTCATGAATAGTTGGTAGCGGCTGAGAGAGAGGAGTTAGAACTTAGGGTTTCAGATGGAATATTGGAAGTGTGGAGATAGGAGGGTTTCAGAGAGAAAGGTTCGGACGAAGCGGCGCTAGGGTTTAGTTTGGATGAACAGTGGTCAGAATGTTGGAGAAGGAGATAGGTTTTGTTGTTTGGTTAGGTGGACCAGGGTTTTGGGTTGGGTCCAAGGCCCAAGTGCGAATTGCTGAAGCACTCCCCCGTTTACTCGTTCCCCCCCCCCCCTGCGTGTGAGATTGCTGAGTGGAATTGGATTGGGCTTAGGCCCTAACTGCTAAACGCACCCCCTGATCCTGAGCCCACCTTAAATGATAACTAGGCGCCATTTAGTTTGACACCCCCTCCCATTTATTTCCTTCTTTTTGTTTTTTTATTTCTTTCAATATTTTTAGCTTCTTTGTAAAAATCATATAAAATAGAAAAATCAATGTTTTTTAATTCTTCTTTTTGCTATAGGTCAATAATTGTGTCTAGAAAAATAATGTGTAATAAAAATACCATTTCATTTTGTTTTTTTATATTTTTTTGGCATATTATTCTTTTAATAGCTTTTTTAGAAATTTAGTTGGATACCTCAATTTGCTAATTTTAGTTTGACTAGGTATCTTGATGTTTTGAACTCATTCTTTTTAGGACACTCCACTTAGGACCTCAGCTTGTGTATAGAATTTTATTTGTAATTTTAGGATTAATTTTTAGATGGTTTGATTAGGCGAGATCAGAGTGATCAAAATTAGGGTTTAGGTTTAACATAGGTGAAGTAAATCATTTCTTTAGAAAGTTGTGTTTTGATTTTTGGGGTATGGGTATATAGGGATATTATGGGTAGGTATATAGACCCTTGTGAGTAAATGTTAGAATTTTCCCTTTTGCCTTTATATTTTTTAGGATATTTTCTGAACTTGACCGATTGTACTGATTGTTTGATGACTGTTTGGCTATCTTTGGGGTTTATCTTTGGGGAATTGTTGTGGGGCTTGGTTTGCTTTGAAGACCTTGTTGAAGGAGCATGATGAAGGAGAAGATTGAAGATCAAGACCCAGAGGTTGAGAGGTTGGAGCTTGCAAGGATGCATGGATTGAAGACCTAGTCTAGGAGCTTGTTCTCTGTTTGTGAGGTTGGAGATCCTGAAGTTTGAGGGAAATTTATGGTACTTTCCTGAGGAAGGCACTATGGATGTCTTTCATTCTTTCTTATCACCTCTTTCTCAAGTATCCAATGATGTTGGAGCCTTCATGTGAGTTTAGTTTCTCCTGAGGAGGAATGTAAACTAATCACAGTTGTTGAGCCACATGGGATATGATTCCTAAGTGGAAGCCCCCTAGTATTTTCCTGAGGAAGGCACTATGGGTCTGTTCACTTAGTTCCCTTAGTTCATCTAGGCTTTCTCAAGTATCCAATGATGTTGGAGCCTTCATGTGAGTTTAGTTTCTCCTGAGGAGGAATGTAAACTGATCACAGTTGTTGAGCCACATGGGATACGATTCCTAAGTGGAGGTCCCCTAGTATTTTCCCGAGGAAGGCACTATGGGTCTGTTCACTTAGTTCCCTTAGTTCATCTAGGCTTTCTCAAGTATCCAATGATGTTGGAGCCTTCATGTGAGTTTAGTTTCTCCTGAGGAGGAATATAAACCGATCACAGTTGTTGAGCCGTATAGGATATGATTCCTGAGTGGTAACCTCCTGGTACTTTCCTGAGGAAGGCACTATGGGTTTGTCTGCTTGGTTTCCCTTCTTTGGTAAGATTGTTTTGAAGCTTGAAGGCTGGGATTGATTTCTCTTGTGTTAGGGCTCTGCTTAGATATTTGATTATGGTTTTGCTTAGGGTGTTTGCTTAGAGATTTGATTAGGGTTTTGCTTAGGGTTTTGCATAGGGCTTTGCTCAGGGGTTTGTTTAGGGTTTTGTTTAGGGGTCCTGCTCAGGGTTTTGGTTTAAGTTTTGGATAGGGGTTTGGCAGGCTGGTTCGCCTTCTCTTTGTGTTGTTTGACTTGTGTGGTGCTGTGCTGCATTAGACCTAGGGGTTCATCTAGATATTTCTGAGGTAGGTGCATCTTAGAAGTAGGCTTTGTGTGCATAAGAAGTTGAGGTGGTCCTCCTTCTGCTTGTGTGTTATTGAGTGGCTTTGCTTGCTGGTATTTGGTAGAGCTGAGCTCCCTTACCTCTGCGGCTTGCGGCCTTTGTGCCTTGATTGTTTAGTTGTTGTATTCATGCATATTTCCAGTATTTCTTTACTTTGCAGTTCATTCCTGTTTGTTGTTCAGTCCTGTTGCCATGATCCCTTAGGAGCTCTAACTTCTCCGCTGCGGGGAGTTATGATAGACATTAGGATGGTCAACCAGGCATGATAACAGTAGGAAGATTCCCCTTTTCAACCATAGTTTTAGGGTGTCTTTTCCCTTTCTCAGCAATAGAAAACACTTGAGTAGCTTGTGTCGTAGTTAGCCGAACTACAGCTGCTCTGATTTCTCGTACCAGACGAGAATATGTAGGCATAGGATGCGATATCCTAGCGAGCACACTAACAACTAACCTTTTGTTCTCTCGCGGCTGTGCGATCGAGACTTTCCCGCTGACGACTGATTGTTACCCTTTTCTCTTGCCCAAGTGCATTTGAGACCAGACCGTAGTTGTAGGTTCCCGAACCCTTAAAACCAGATTATTTTCTCACTGCTGTGTGAGAACCCCCTGATTAGCCGTAGTTAGTCGAACTACGTTTGCTCTGATCTTCCATGCCATGTGGAAGTACGTAGGCACAGGATGCGATGTCCTGGCGAGCAACCTTCCCCCCGTTTAGACGTAGGTAGTCGAACTACGTTGACTCTGACTTTCCCATTGCACGAGGGAGTACGTAGGCCCAGAACACCGTATGTTCTGTCGAGTCCTGTCCTTTTCTTTTCTTTTCAGACTGACCATTAGCGTAGATAGATAAACACCCTTTTCCTTATAAACACCAAGCGTGGATCCCGTCGAGTACGACGGACGTGAGGGGTGCTAATACCTTCCCCTTGCGTAACCGACTCCCGAATCCAGGTTTTGGTTGCGATGACCATACCTTTCCCGTCTTTGCGTTAGGTTTACTTCGAGCATTTCCTTTCCCTCCTTTGGGATAAATAACGCACGGTGGCGACTCTTCTGTATTGCCGGCGCCGATTTTCGCAGTAGCGACAACTGGCGACTCTGCTGGGGATTTTATAGCATCTAGGGACTTTTCCCATCCCTTATGCTGGGACCGTTTCCCATCCCCTACGCGAGTCAATCCTAGCGCTTGGGTGTTTATCTGTTGGGTGTTGTGTATATGTGTTTTACCTTTCCGTACTTTACTTTCCCGCACCTTTACCTTTCCGCATTTACTTTCAGCACTATATTATTATGATTATTGCTGTGGGAGAGGGAGGTTACTATGAGTGAGAAGCCGGACTTGGGCTTGAGTATGCACCTAGACATAGTTGCGGAGAGTAGTAGACGAACCTGTCTGCTGAGCAGGCACAGTTCCCTACGAAATCTGCGCTCAGACGAGGTTCTCGCAGAGGTGCTCCTTTCCGGTCCTGAGGATCTGAGGGGAGTCCAGACGTGAGGATTGTCGACTCTGGGGACCGATCATTTGGAAGTCAGCTAAGTGAGGCCTCTTCATGACTTGATGATGCCACTCCTTCTGGGAATTGTATCGTCACTCATGAAAGTCTGTGACGCTGATGACCGCATAGGATGCCGTACCTTTATCCGTGGATTAGGTTCGTACCTGTGAGGGGGAGTGGGTTATTGCAGGAAAACTGGCCTTCAGAAACCATGATTCAGTATTTATCAGACGATGTTCTTAATTCATCTCCAGGTGTGTTGTTTGGATCAGATGGGTTTCTTGTTTGAGGTTGATACTATTATCAGATGGTTTTCTCGTCAGATACGGAGGTTCAGATGGATTTCTTACCAGGGGATTGGTATTTTGAGTATCAGATGATAGTTAGTGTCATGAAGTTCTGGTGACTGTGGTGGTTTTCTGTTCTTGATATCACAGAGACGTCCCTCTTCAGGCTACAGCATAGCCTCTGTGTTCACTGATTGCATCATTTATCATATTGCATTATTGCATTACCATTTGCATCCAACTAACGTGTGTGTATTGCAGGTACATATTTTCCCTCCCGGTTCCGGTGTTTGTTTCCTAGCAAGACATGGAAGCCGTGAAGAGAGTGTTACCCTACAAATTCCCGTCTCCAGATATCAGTCTGTTGTCAGAGTTAATTACTATTGCTAAGAAGAAGGTAATGGGAGATTTCAGGAAGACATATGGGAGGATCCTGACTTATGTTTACCAGCCCTCGGCTTATGAGATCAGCGGCATTTACACCCTGTTACAGTTTTATGATGCGGAGCTCAGGTGTTTCGTATTTCCTGACTTTGTCTTGGCTCCTACCCTGGAGGAGTATTCTGCGCTCTTGGATATACCGATTCGCGAGCAGATGCCTTTCTATCACACGGCCGCTAAGCCTGATCTCGCTGAGCTTTCTGCTATTCTGTACTTAGGAGAGTTTGAGCTGACGGGGAAGATGATCAGAAGAGGAGATGTGTGGGGATTTCCGTTGGATGTTTTAGTGGAGAAGGCTCGGGAGTATGCCAAGAAGGGTGGTTGGGTTGTTTTTGACGCCATCCTTGCTGTGTGTGTTTATGGCATTGTATTATTCCCAAACATTCCTGATTTTGTTGATGCAGATGCTTTCTATATTCTGGCTGCAAAGAACCCAATTCCTACCTTGCTGGGGGATATCCACCATTCCACTCACTACCAAAATGAAAAGCGGCGAGGAAGGAATGTCTCTTGCTGTGTACCTCTACTGTGCAGGTGGTTCACTAGTCATATGCCGAAGTCAGGGCCTTTCGTCACTTCTATTGACTCTTTAGGATGGCCTGAGCGCTTGATGGGGTTGACTTCTGAAAATGTGGTGTGGGTTAATGAGGAGGTGTTCGGAGTTGAGGTCATATACAGATGCGAAGGATTCCCTAATGTTCCTTTGATAGGAAGGAAAGGGTGTGTCAATTACAACCCTTCCTTATTAATCAGGCAGTTCGGGTATGCACCTCAGGAAGCGCCGAAGCCCGAGGAGATACAGGAATCTCTGTATCTCACTGGGGCAATAAAGGAAGAGATGTTGATCAAGCTTGAGAAAGCGTGGAAGAACCTGCATAAGAGAAGGAAGCCTTCAGGTAGCAGAGGGGGTACTCGAGTTCTTGGTCCGTATGTGGAATGGATTCGTGAGCGAGCTACGAAATTCCTTATGCCTTATCCTGCAGTTCAGCCATTGTATCCTTCTCCGGTGGAGGAGCCCACCACTATAGACATACTGGTGTACAAGCAGCTGATGGCGGAGAAAGAAGAGCTAGCAAAGGCTAAAGAAGCTTTAGAGAAAGAAAATGCCCAGCTTCGTCATGAAAAGATTGAAACAGGATATTTTTCTAAGCAACAGGCCGAAACTTTGAAACATCTGAAGACTACTTTATTGGAGTTGAATGAAACCAAGAAGCGTCTGGAGTTGGATGTAGACTCGGTTAGCAGTGTATTGGCTACTAAGAAGCAAGAGCTGGAAAGGGCCTACACGAAGTTAGCTAAGTTCAGAGAGCATGGGGATCTCACTATGGCCAAACGCAAAGAACGGGAAGAAGAGCTAAAGACACAGGTTGCTCGGTTGGGAGAACAGGTTAGAGTGAAGACTGAAGAGCTTGAAGAAGAAGCATGTCGTCGATATGAGGCCGAACGCCAACTGATTGATGCCTTGAAGAATCTGGAAGATTGTCAGCGCAGAGCAGACATGAAGAGGCCCAAACCTGGGGATGGTGCCCAGGATAAGGCTTGGGAAGATTTTGTCAGAGACATCCATGGAACGGTCAGGAAAAGGGATCAGTTGATAGAAGGCTTGATTTATCGACCGGATCACGCAGAGACGAAGAAGTTGCTCGAGGATTTCTACGACCGTACCCGCACTTGATTTCTCTCTTGTATTCTATGTTGAGATCACCACCAAGCATGTTGGTCGGGATCCTCCTTTATCATATCAGTTGTATGGAACATAGTTATGTAACGTCTTGACAAGACTGTCATTCCAATAAATATATGAGGGTTTTTCTAAATATTGTCTTTATGGTTTCTCTCGTCTTGCTACCACTGACACTGGAATTGGAGGGGAAATATCCCCAATGCACACATGCACGTTAGCATTTTTTATATTCTGTCTGCATAAATCATATTGCATAGCATTTCTCTAGCTGGCCAGAGCACTTATCCAGCCTTTGTTTTCACCAGAGGGTGATTCTCGGGGGATTGTTCGAGGCAAGTGCGGAGTGTTGAAGACGACCAAGGGGCTGAAGCAGATTTGAGCAGAATCAAGCAGTATAGTCAGTTACAGGTAATCGGTAGCTATGTCTGAAGGCAATTTCCAGGCTCCTAACACCTTGACAGGGTTTACTACGACGTCCCACCCTCGGTATGATTCTATGGAAGACTTCCCGCAAGCGAACAACGTTACTGCAGACCAAGTTGTACAACCTACTGTTGAGAATCGAGATCGACATGAGCAGTTTGTTGCCCGACATGAACGTCCTCCTCCTGTTAGCAATCAAGGTGCTGTTTTCCTTGAGAGGAATCCACGCAGAGACATCCCGGTAGCCAAGACTGTAAACTCAAGAGCTCTTGAAGGTGCTAGAAGGTTCCGAGTATTGGAAGAAAGAGTTAAAGCTTTGGAGGTCAAAGATGCTGTTGACCTGGATGCTGCAGACATGTGTTTGGTCCCTGACCTGGTGTTGCCGTATAAGTTCAAAGTGCCGGAATTCGAGAAGTACATGGGAGATAGCTGTCCGAAGCTGCATTTGATGATGTTCTGTCGAAGAATGACTGCGTTTGTGCGAAATGACCAATTGATGATCCATTGCTTTCAGTATAGTTTGACTGGGGCATCTTTGAGGTGGTATGTGCAGTTAGAGAGTAATCAGATTCGATCATGGGTGGATTTAGCCAGAGCTTTCATGAAGCAGTACGACTATAACCTGGATATGGCTCCTAGTCTCGTACATCTACAAGAATTATCTCGGGCGGAGAATGAATCATTCAGAGGGTATGTGCAAAGATGGAAAGAATTAGCTGCTAGTGTTCAACCACCGCTTCAGGAAAGAGAAATGGTTGACATCTTCTTGGGTACTCTTGAAGGCCATTATTATGACAAATTGTTCGGTTGCACAAGCTTCGTAGGCCTGATGATAATGGGGGAGCTTGTGGAGAGAGGACTCAAGAGTGGAAAGCTTCGAGATGCACCTTATATCCCAGTTGATAAGAATGAGTCAGTTATCAGTTCTCAAGAAGAGTGGGAAGAAGGAAATGACGTCGTCTCAGAATCTCTAGCATCTCAGGATCGGTTTTCAGACACTTCAAGTCAACGGTCATCCTGTCGTCGATCGCGTCAGCACGCCCAACGAAGACCAAGGAAACCTGAAAGGCAATTTACTCAGCTACCGGTGTCGTACAGTCAGTTGTTGCCAGATCTGGTAAGAAGTGGATTGATAGTGCCGAAAGAGACTAATCCAGTGATTCCACCCTATCCTCCAGGTTTTGATGCCAGCGCCCGCTGTGAGTACCATGTTGGGGCACAGGGGCATTCGACGAATGATTGTAAGGTGCTTAGGAGCCAGGTTCAGGATCTGTTAGACTCTAACCGGATTTTCATCACGCCCCAGGGTTTTGTTCAGATTAATGATTCGCCGTCATCCAGTTGTGTGGGTTCATCAGTTAATGTCATGGAAGACTCCACGGGAAGTGTGTGTTCTGAAGAATGTCCAACAGAGAGTTCAGTTGGATATGGGAGAAGTTTCTAGAGGTTTCTGTGCCGGGTGTCGCATCTGTTTTCTCTGCCTAACCCGTTTAGCTTTTGTGCACTAGTGTTTGCTGACCACCACCAAGATTGTTGGCTGGGGTCATTGTATCCGTACTCGTTTGTGCTTACGTGCTGCTTTTGTTGGTTATACATGTGTGGGAGATGTTCGTCTGAGTGCTTATGGCTTTAGTTTCTCCTTGTCTTGTCATGAATATGTGTTTGCTTTCTGCATTACGTTATCATTTAACAGGTACATCAGAACCGTGGGTCTTATTTCCTCATCGTCCAGTTTGTTGCAGGAATTCCTTCAGAGATATGGAACAGAATCAGGTTGAATTGATTGAAGTCCGAGGCCAGCTGGGGCAGATGATGAGAGACATGCAAGAGATGCGTCTGGAGCAGAAGATCCTTAAAGAGGAAAATAGTCAGCTGAAGACCCAAATGAGCTTGATCATGGAAGTCGTCAAGAATGTGCTTAGGAAGGAGGATGATCAGCTATTTGCAGCCGCGATGAAGAAGCTCGTGCCACCTGTGCCTGTGGAACCTGAGCAGCAACAAAAGATGCACCCGGCTCAACGGAGGATTCAGGAGGGAAAGCCAAAGAGGGCATTTGAGGCACCACCTTCCACGTATGCTCAGCTCTTTCAGACTTTATTGAGGTTCAAAATGGTTGAGAAGAGAACGTTGGATCCACCCACGGGAGCGCTTCCTTATGGGTACGATGCCAGTAAGCAATGTGAATTTCATTCTGGGGCACTCGGACACGACATCGAAAGTTGTCATGCTTTTAAGCACAATGTTCAAGACCTGATTGACTCGAAAGATATTGAATTCATGCCGAGCAGTGTAGCTGTACGTATTGCTCCTGTCTCAGTTGATGCTAAGATGATGGATGTTTCTAAAGCTGCAGTAGGCCAGAAGCGTATCCTGGACTCCATGGTGTCAGAATCTCCATGCCCACAACTGTTGCCTATTCCTGGGGCAGATCTGAGAAAGAAAATGGCTAAACATAAGGAGTGCTTTAGTCAGTGCGGTGGAAGTCAAGAAACAGATGGTGTATTTGCTACGAAGGTTGTTCAACAGTCAACCCGATACCAGCGACAACAGCAACGATCTCAACAGTGGCAGAGTCAACAGCATCCCAATCAGCGAAGAGCTCAAAATCAGAGGCCGTTGAGGGTATTTAGTGTGCCTCCGATGCCATATGCCGAAATTCTTCAGGTGTTGCTACGATTGCAGTTGGTTGAGAAGAGGAAGTTAGCCCCGCTGACAGGTACGCCTCCAGCAGGGTATAATATCATTGAGCACTGTGATTTCCATTCAGGAGCACCAGGGCAAAACATTGAGGATTGTCTGGCCTTCAAGCACAAAGTGCAGGACCTACTTGATAGTGCAGCAATCAACTTCGGGCAGGAAGGGTCCAAAATTATCTGAATGAAGAGGAGGGGCTCTATAATGTGGTTGGGTCGCTGACAGCAGATCAGGACAACATCGGGTTGCCTCTAATAACTGATTGTGAAGGGGGCTGGTTCAGCAGCAGGATAGATGTGAAAGCCCGGTTCTAGGAAGCTGGCATTTTTCTTTGTTTTATCTTGTCATTTCTTTACATTTGTAGTTTCTTTCCTGTTTAAAATGCAATCTTGTTTGTAAAACTTGTTGTTTTCATTCAATTGATGATAATGAAATAAATATGCATGTTTTGATTAAATCCATTCGTGTTCACTAATTGTTTTTACAAATGTCCAATGCTTGGTTAAGAATGATCTAAGGAGGATGACGAAAATGAACGACAGGCAACTTCCGATATTGTGTGCTTTTGAGATAAAACCTGCTGATGATGTACATGCATTGTTTCAAATCCCTAAACACCGGTGATATAAGGAAGATAATCCCTTGTCAACCCCTTTGAGCCTAGTAGTAGGAGTTCTTTCTGAAAACGAAAAACCCTCCATCTTTAACCTGGGGCAGGGTAGGTGTTAGCTGATTTGACCGAGCGTCCAAATTGCAAAAGAAGTGTCCGTCCGAGGATCAATCACACCTCTAGAGGTCGTGCCTAAGAAACCACAATGGTTAAATCAAGAGCGAGACAGTCACATTATTCTCCAATGAGTCAGGCAATCAGTGTCACACGACTTGTTCGGAAAAAGAGAGCAAAAAGAATCAAAAGCCCGCTAAGTCAAAACTTCAAAACAAATGGCTTGGGCAAAAATGAGGGCATCCCGCTGGACTTAAAAAATCAAAGAAACTCAAAAAGAGTCAGTCCAGGCAAAAGTTAGGGATATGAGAAGAAAAAAAGATGAAAGGATGACAAAAGAAAAATCTTCAAATGAAATACGAGTCGTGTGACCTCAAGTGTCAAAGACGAAGAATGAGTGGCTGTCACTCCAAAATCTCATGGTTCCTCGAACTATCACTCCTATCTTCCGGCCTCTGAGAGGTGAGCGCTAAGGTCGAATTAGCTGAATGTAGGATGGGAGAACATCAAGGAGAATGAGTGGGTTAAGATAAACTTTGAGCCTTTATCCTTTCCTTCAAAACCGTGAACCTGACCACGTTATAACCTTCAAAAGTCCTAATTGAAGCAGGTTATTTCGAAAGCATATTTCGGTAAGGGTCGCGTCGATTCTGACTCCTAAAAGGGTTCGTCTTACCGTATTGGTACTGATGTTGATATTCTTGATAAATGTTTTGTGCATTATTTGCCATAAACTGTTTTTTCCTTTTCCCAGTGAACAGATTGGATGTCAAAGCTGTCATATGTGTTGCATTAATATGTCTTTTATGCATAACAACTTGTTTTACTTGCTAGTAAGCGCTTGATAGCAGGAAAGTTTTCTACAATGGAAGATATGGTCAGGATAGAATGCAGAACGCCCGAATGTTCCGAGTACAGGGGCAAGCTATTATCGTGATCCCCAGTCAGGTCAGCCTTTCGAAGTCAGTTATCCTGGGGTAATCAGGTTGAGATTCGGTAAATATCTCGTAGTCAGGGGCATTACGCTGAATCAGCTAACCAGGGGCAAAGTCATTGCAGTCAGGGGCAGGCCATCTTAAGAACACAGAAGTTATTCTTTATTCGAGAAGCATTTGATGTGAAGTATCTCTCCGAAGTTCAGAAGGCTGGGGCATGTCATATCAGACCATCAGGGCTCATATTTTCAGATTTCCTCTCGAGGACTATCCCCACAGAGGTCCCGCAGGCTGGGGCATATCAGAAGCGAAGGGATTGTTCTTCTCCGTATCATCAGGGTTATTCAGAGCTATTCGAGCAGATTCAGTCGATTTTCGAGTGCGAGACGAATGTCGGGAAGTCGTGTTACTATCCCTTATCCCTTCAACCAGGAGACTGTGTATGCAGACAGAATGTTTTCCGGCGTCATTTGTACCTGACCCATCGCAGATAGCCTAAAAGTTCAAATCTATGTTGGCGATCCCTGTGAGGCCTATCCGTGTTGGCGCATCAGTTTCCAAGTCCGAGCTTCGTCAGTACACAGGAAGACTCCGTCTATTTTCTCCAGCAAAGTCCAGTTTTTTAGTGGCACGGGTGAGCTATCCCCAGAGAAGTCCAATCATACTTGGCACATCTGCTATTTCACAGCAGAGTTATATTCCCCAGCAGGGTGTTACTTCAACAAGGTGTTTGGTTAAGTTCCCAAATTCCCCAGCAGAGTTGATGCTACTCTTCCAGCATTTATTTTGTTGGAATAATTCTGTGATATCCAGTTTATCCCCAGCGGAGTTGATGCTACTCTTCCAGCATTTATTTTGCTGGAATAATTCTATGATATCCTGTTTATCTCCAGCGGAGTTGGCTTCGTCTTCAGCATTTATTTTGCTGAAGTGGTTTTCTGTACCCGACCTTCTCCAGCAGCTCGAGCCGGCATTAGCATGTTGCATGCATCATCATATTTGCATCATACTTGCATTTCATTTTCAAAATGCGTAGCATTTCCATCCTGAATGGAGCATTACGCCATAGAAAGATTCAAACATATGCATATGCATACGAAGCATAAGCCAGGTTTTCTATCAGTCTCGTATGGCGCGTGAATTACTCTGTGATCAGTTCAGGGGCATTTATTTAGCAGTGGGGTTCAGACAATTCATTGGTTTATTCGTATTTCAGATCATACGACGGTTATGCTTTGATCAATCAGTCATCTGGTCGACAAACTTTTCTTCCCGTCAATTCATATTGACGATGTGTTCCTCCAATAAGTGGATTTCTCCGTCTATCATTAGACGTCTTGAGTTCGCATGTGGTTTTCTTCCCGTCTATCAGTAGACGATGTGAAGTTTCGGGTAATCTTCCAGTAGGGTTTCAAGATGGGGTTTCTCTAATTGGTGTTCTTTCCGTCTAGCAGTAGACGATGTGAAGTTTCGGCTTAATTTCCCAGTGGGGTTTCAAGATGGGGTTTCTCTAAGTGGCTGTTCTTCCCGTCTAGCAGTAGACGATGTGAAGTTTCAGATGAGTTTTCAGTGGGTTTCTTATCGCCAGATCATACGGATGGTGAGTTTCCCCAGCGAGTCTTCTCCGGCTATCTTTAGATGTTGAGGGGTTTCAAAGCGATCTTTCGGATAGTGGTTCTTTCTATTTATTGGATGAGATGACATTTCAAGAGGGATTTTCGGACCGTCAATCCTTATTGGTGTCGAGGCTCTTTGAAGAATGTTCGATTTTCCTGATTGTCGATTCTTATTGACAACATGGCTCTTTGGAGGTGGTTTTCTTCCCGTCGGTCCATACTGATGATGTGGCCCCTTTAAGGATATTGTTCTTTCCATCAAGGCCCGTAGACTAAAGGATTCTAAAATTTGATGGATGGTGTTGAAGTGCGTATGGGCGTCTTCCCGTCTATCCTTAGACGATGTGAGTATGGAATATGGGTGTCTTCCCGTCTATCTTTAGACGATGTGAGTATTAGATTGGGTGTCTTTCCGTCTATCATTAGACATCTTGAGTTTGAATGTGGTTTTCTTTCCGTCTATCTTTAGACGATGTGAGTATGGATTTTGGGTGTCTTCCCGTCTATCATTAGACGATGTGAGTATTGAATTGGTTTTCCCTCGGGATTATGGGTGTCTTCCCGTCTATCTTTAGACGATGTGAGTATGGACTTTGGGTGTCTTTCCGTCTATCTTTAGACGATGTGAGTATCGATTTTGGGTGTCTTCCCGTCTATCTTTAGACGATGTGAGTATGGATTAAGAGTGTCTTCCCGTCTATCCTTAGACGATGTGAGTATTGGATTTTGGGTGTCTTCCCGTTTATCCTTAGACGATGTGAGTATTCGATCAGGGTGTCTTCCCGCCTATCCTTAGACGATGTGAGTATTGGATTTTGGGTGTCTTCCCGTCTATCCTTAGACGATGTGAGTATTGGATTGGGTGTCTTTCCGTCTATCATTAGACATCTTGAGTTTGAATGTGGTTCTCTTTC
The DNA here is from genome assembly GCA_963859935.3 of Lathyrus sativus. Taxonomy (NCBI): domain Eukaryota; kingdom Viridiplantae; phylum Streptophyta; class Magnoliopsida; order Fabales; family Fabaceae; genus Lathyrus; species Lathyrus sativus. Next base: position 177,883,365 of record OZ012740.1, read on the forward strand.
CGTCTATCCTTAGACGATGTGAGTATGGATTTATGGGTGTCTTTCCGTCTATCTTTAGACGATGTGAGTATGGATTTTGGGTGTCTTCCCGTCTATCATTAGACGATGTGAGTATTGAATTTTTTCCTTCGGGATTAAGGGTGTCTTCCCGTCTATCCTTAGACGATGTGAGTATTCGATCAGGGTGTCTTTCCGTCTATCTTTAGACGATGTGAGTATGATTGATTGGGTGTCTTCCCGTCTATCCTTAGACGATGTGAGTATTGAATTTTTTCCTTCGGGATTAAGGGTGTCTTCCCGTCTATCTTTAGACGATGTGAGTAGGGATTAAGGGTGTCTTCCCGTCTATCCTTAGACGATGTGAGTATTGAATGTTTCCTTCGGGATGGGTGTCTTTCCGTCTATCTTTAGACGATGTGAGTATACTTCTCTTCCTATCTATCAGAAGACGATGTAAGAGGATCAGGTGTTTTGTTGCAACCATCGGGTTTGTCATATGGGGTCACAGGTAATTGGCATTCAAATCAAGAGTTCTTTATCAGATGATTGATCAGTTTGTTGCCGTAACGACGGGGTTTGATTCTTGATTTTATTCCCCAAGCAGTTTTACAGTATATTCTGCGGTTGGCAAATTTTCGGGTTTATTGGTATTCAACCGTCTCGTACCTCTTAATGTTTGAAGGCTGAGCGCTCTTCAACCCTTCAGGTCCAAGTCGCTTGAATAGGGGCAGGTGTTGCACCCCAAAATTTGACCAACCGGTTCTCCTATCTGGTTCGTAGGTTCAGTTCGTATTCGCAAATCAGATGCATGACATTTGTGCACAGACCGAGGATGTCAGGGTTACAGCTTGGGTTTTACCAGATATTTCAGATCCAGTCTAGATCATCAGGGTTTTATTTTCGGGAAATTGTGCGCTTCTCGGTATTTTCAGATTGCATGGTGGTTTTTGGGATATTCTGATGCCCGGGGGTTTACTGTTTGCTTCGATATGGTCTCGCACTATCTTTTATGGTGGTCATTTGCATCTGTTTGCATTTTTTAGGGTTTGAATAGCCTTTGTGGATTTTAAATAGGCTTTATAGATTTTTTAGGATTTAAATAGATTTTTAGCATTTTTTAAATAGTTTAAATCTTTTTTTTAGAGCTTTATAGAATTTTTAATAGATTTATTAGTTTTTAATCATTTTTAGAATATAATAGATTTTAAATAACTTTTAATTGTTTTTAGAATAATATAGAAAGAATATAGTTTTTTCTTTTATTAATAATAGATTTTAATAGTTTTAAATAAATGGTATAGATTTTATTAGAGATTTAATAGGCTTTTAATAGTTTTTTAATAGAAATTAGTAGAGTTTTATTAATTTTAGTTTAATATAGGTTTAATTAGATTTTTAATCATTTCTAGATTTAATTAGGGTTTAATTAGGTTAATTAGGATTTAATCTTTTGTTTAGAATTTAATTGAATTTGTTAGAATTAATTAGGATAGTTAATTGGCATTTAGATTTAATTACAGTTTAATTTTAGTTAGAGTTTAATCACTAGTTAATTAGGTTTAGTTTAATTAGTTTAATTAGGTTTAATTTGGTTTTTAATTCAGAATGTTTGGGTTTTTTGTCCATCATTTTCGTGTGGGCCCAGCAGCAGAATTTTTTGGAGGCCCAAAATGTATTCAGTCCAGTTTTTGTTCGTTTTTGTCCAGAGAGAGCGCCACTTGTCCATATATAAATAATGCCACGCGTGCTTCTGTGAGGACCCACCTCATTTCCACTCACTCTCTCCTCCTGACACCTCACCCTCATACGCGTCCCATTCTCTCTCTCCGTTGCCACACGTTCCGCCAGTCTCGCTGCCACCTGCCCCACTTCCTTCTCCCTTCCCTGCATGGCTGCCACGTAAACCCCCTATGTGGCAACTCCTCACAGCTCGCATGCAAACCGCCGGAGATAATCACCGGAGAAATCAACGGCGGCAAACTCGCCGGTAACTGTCACCGGAGTGCACAACGGTCACCGGAGAACTTATAGAATCTTCATTGATGTTCATTGTTTTCCCCAGAAATTTCAAGATTTCTTCAACCGTATTCATGCATTCATCAAGATCTTCTCCAGGAAATTCAGAGATTCGTCATCCGTGTTCATCATCTCCCAATCCTTTTCCAGAAAATGTCCAAGATCTTCATCAATGAACAAGATCCATAAGTCTTTCAACTCTCCGCCCAGATCACCTCAAGAACACCAACCGTGTTCGTCCGTTCTTCAATCTTTCCCCAGGAAACCGTGCAAATCTTCATCATCCGTTCAAGATCTTCAACAATATCCATCAAGATCTTCAAAGACGCGCCCAGATTCACCAGGATCTTCGTCAGTTTCATGCAACCTTCATCAATTGTTCATACTTATTTCCAGACTTCTTCAAGGCTGTCAAGAACACTCATAAACCTCAAGCATTTCCAGATTTGTCAATCAATCCTCGTAATAGTTTCGGATATTCAACTTCACCAACCAATCATCACGGCAACTCCAGATCTTCATCAGATAGAGTTGTTCACCGTCAAACTTCGTCAAAATCCCCGAAGAGCTTCATCGTCTTCGCAACGGACTCGATTTCCGGAATCGTTCACCAACCTTCATAGATCTTCAACTCGTTCTCCAGAAAGACCCGTCCAACTCCAAGATTCATCAGAAATTGAGAGCATCGTTCATCTTCGAGGAAGGTTGGTTAGCTTATTTATTTCGTGATTTCGTTTTGTGTGTTTGATTGGGGAGAGGTTTAGTCTGATTCATGAATAGTTGGTAGCGGCTGAGAGAGAGGAGTTAGAACTTAGGGTTTCAGATGGAATATTGGAAGTGTGGAGATAGGAGGGTTTCAGAGAGAAAGGTTCGGACGAAGCGACGCTAGGGTTTAGTTTGGATGAACAGTGGTCAGAATGTTGGAGAAGGAGATAGGTTTTGTTGTTTGGTTAGGTGGACCAGGGTTTTGGGTTGGGTCCAAGGCCCAAGTGCGAATTGCTGAAGCACTCCCCCGTTTACACGTTCCCCCCCCCCCCCCCCCCCTGCGTGTGAGATTGCTGCTAAATGCTAAATGCACCCCCTAATCCTGAGCCCACCTTAAATGATAACTAGGCGCCATTTAGTTTGACACCCCCTCCCATTTATTTCCTTCTTTTTGTTTTTTTATTTCTTTCAATATTTTTAGCTTCTTTGTAAAAATCATATAAAATAGAAAAATCAATATTTTTTAATTCTTCTTTTTGCTATAGGTCAATAATTGTGTCTAGAAAAATAATGTGTAATAAAAATACCATTTCATTTTGTTTTTTATATTTTTTTGGCATATTATTCTTTTAATAGCTTTTTTAGAAATTTAGTTGGATACCTCAATTTGCTAATTTTAGTTTGACTAGGTATCTTGATATTTTGAAATCATTCTTTTTAGGACACTCCACTTAGGACCTCAGCTTGTGTATAGAATTTTATTTGTAATTTTAGGATTAATTTTTAGATGGTTTGATTAGGTGAGATCAGAGTGATCAAAATTAGGGTTTAGGTTTAACATAGGTGAAGTAAATCATTTCTTTAGAAAGTTGTGTTTTGATTTTTGGGGTATGGGTATATAGGGATATTATGGGTAGGTATATAGACCCTTGTGAGTAAATGTTAGAATTTTCCCTTTTGCCTTTATATTTTTTAGGATATTTTCTGAACTTGACCGATTGTACTGATTGTTTGATGACTGTTTGGCTATCTTTGGGGTTTATCTTTGGGGAATTGTTGTGGGGCTTGGTTTGCTTTGAAGACCTTGTTGAAGGAGCATGATGAAGGAGAAGATTGAAGATCAAGACCCAGAGGTTGAGAGGTTGGGACTTGCAAGGATGCATGGATTGAAGACCTAGTCTAGGAGCTTGTTCTCTGTTTGTGAGGTTGGAGATCCTGAAGTTTGAGGGAAATTTATGGTACTTTCCTGAGGAAGGCACTATGGATGTCTTTCATTCTTTCTTCTCACCTCTTTCTCAAGTATCCAATGATGTTGGAGCCTTCATGTGAGTTTAGTTTCTCCTGAGGAGGAATTTAAACTGATCACAGTTGTTGAGCCACATGGGATATGATTCCTAAGTGGAAGCCCCCTAGTATTTTCCTGAGGAAGGCACTATGGGTCTGTTCACTTAGTTCCCTTAGTTCATCTAGGATTTCTCAAGTATCCAATGATGTTGGAGCCTTCATGTGAGTTTAGTTTCTCCTGAGGAGGAATGTAAACTGATCACAGTTGTTGAGCCACATGGGATACGATTCCTAAGTGGAGGTCCCCTAGTATTTTCCTGAGGAAGGCACTATGGATCTGTTCACTTAGTTCCCTTAGTTCATCTAGGCTTTCTCAAGTATCCAATGATGTTGGAGCCTTCATGTGAGTTTAGTTTCTCCTGAGGAAGAATATAAACCGATCACAGTTGTTGAGCCGCATAGGATATGGTTCCTGAGTGGTAACCTCCTGGTACTTTCCTGAGGAAGGCACTATGGGTTTGTCTGCTTGGTTTCCCTTCTTTGGTAAGATTGTTTTGAAGCTTGAAGGCTGGGATTGATTTCTCTTGTGTTAGGGCTCTGCTTAGATATTTGATTAGGGTTTTGCTTAGGGTGTTTGCTTAGAGATTTGATTAGGGTTTTGCTTAGGGTTTTGCATAGGGCTTTGCTCAGGGGTTTGTTTAGGGTTTTGTTTAGGGGTCCTGCTCAGGGTTTTGGTTTAAGTTTTGGATAGGGGTTTGGCAGGCTGGTTCGCCTTCTCTTTGTGTTGTTTGACTTGTGTGGTGCTGTGCTGCATTAGACCTAGGGGTTCATCTAGATATTTCTGAGGTAGGTGCATCTTAGAAGTAGGCTTTGTGTGCATAAGAAGTTGAGGTGGTCCTCCTTCTTCTTGTGTGTTATTGAGTGGCTTTGCTTGCTGGTATTTGGTAGAGCTGAGCTCCCTTACCTCTGTGGTTTGCGGCCTTTGTGCCTTGATTGTTTAGTTGTTGCATTCATGCATATTTCCAGTATTTCTTTACTTTGCAGTTGATTCCTGTTTGTTGTTCAGTCCTGTTGCCATGATCCCTTAGGAGCTCTAACTTCTCCGCTGCGGGGAGTTATGATAGACATTAGGATGGTCAACCAGGCATGATAACAGTAGGTAGATTCCCCTTTTCAACCATAGTTTTAGGGTGTCTTTTCCCTTTCTCAGCAATAGAAAACACTTGAGTAGCTTGTGTCGTAGTTAGCCGAACTACAGCTGCTCTGATTTCTCGTACCAGACGAGAATATGTAGGCATAGGATGCGATATCCTAGCGAGCACACTAACAACTAACCTTTTGTTCTCTCGCGGCTGTGCGATCGAGACTTTCCCGCTGACGACTGATTGTTACCCTTTTCTCTTGCCCGAGTGCATTTGAGACCAGACCGTAGTTGTAGGTTCCAGAACCCTTAAAACCAGATTATTTTCTCACTGCTGTGTGAGAACCCCCTGATTAGCCGTAGTTAGTCGAATTACGTTTGCTCTGATCTTCCATGCCGTGTGGAAGTGCGTAGGCACAGGATGCGATGTCCTGGCGAGCAACCTTCCCCCCGTTTAGACGTAGGTAGTCGAACTACGTTGACTCTGACTTTCCCATTGCACGAGGGAGTACGTAGGCCCAGAACACCGTATGTTCTGTCGAGTCCTGTCCTTTTCTTTTCTTTTCAGACTGACCATTAGCGTAGATAGATAAACACCCTTTTCCTTATAAACACCAAGCGTGGATCCCGTCGAGTACGACGGACGTGAGGGGTGCTAATACCTTCCCCTTGCGTAACCGACTCCCGAATCCAGGTTTTGGTTGCGATGACCATACCTTTCCCGTCTTTGCGTTAGGTTTACTTCGAGCGTTTCCTTTCCCTCCTTTGGGATAAATAACGCACGGTGGCGACTCTTCTGTATTGCCGGCGCCGATTTTCGCAGTAGCGACAAAAGGCAGTTTACTCAGCTACTGATGTCGTATAGTCAATTGTTTCCGGATTTGGTCAAAAGGGGGCTGATAGTGCCAAAGGAGACCGATCCAATGATCCCGCCTTATCTCCCAGGTTTTGATGCCAACGCTCGCTGTGAGTACCATGTTGGAGCACAGGGGCATTCAACAGATGACTGTAAGGTGCTTCGAAGCCAAATTCAAGCCTTGATAGATTCTAACAGGATATCTGTCACGCCTCATGGTGTCGACCTTCCTTTATCCAGCCAAGTGGGTGAATCAGTTCAGGTTATGGGAGAATTCGCTGATAGCAGATGTTCAGAGGAGTATCAGGATGACTTTGACGAGTAATTCTGAAGAGGGCTGGATCAGCAGTAAATCGAGATCGAGAAGCCCGGTTCCCAGCAACTGGCAATCTGTGTTTTATCATGTCATTTCTTTGCATTTGTAGTTTCTTTTCTGTTAAAGTGCAAATTGCATTCGTAAAACTTGTAGTGTTTTCAATTGATATTGATAATGAAATGAGTATGCATGTTTTGATTCAGTCCATTCGTGCTCACTCAATTGTTTTTACAGATGTCCAACGCTTGGTTAAGCGGAATCTGGGGAGGATGACGAAGTTTAAAGACGCACGAGCTTCCGATAAAGTATGCTTTTGAAAAATAAAACTTGCTGATGATGTACAGGCATTGTTTCAAATCCCTAAACACTGGTGATATAAGGAAGATAATCCCTTGTTAACCCCTTTGAGCATAGTAGTAGGAGTTTCTTTCGGAAAACGAAAAAACCCTCAATCTTAACCCGGGGCAGGGTAGGTGTTAGCTAATTTGACTGAGCGTCCAAATTGCAGAAGGGAGTGCCCGTTCGAGGATCAATCACACCTCTAGAGGTCGTGCCTAAGAAACCACGGTGATTAAGCATCAGAAGTGAAACAATAACATTATTCCCCAATGAGTCAGACAGCCAGTGTCACACGACTTGTTCGGAAAAAAAAGAGAAAGCAAAAAGAATCAAAAGCCCGCTAAGTCAAAACTTGAAAGCAAATGACTTAGGAAAAAAAAGAGGGCATCCCGCTGGACTTAATAATCAAAAGAAGCTCAAAGGAGCCAGTCCAGGAAAAAATTAGGGAAAGCGAAAAACCAGAAAGAAAAAACGAAAAGGATCACAAAAGAAAAATCCTCAAATGAAGTACGAGTCGTGTGACCCCAAGTGTCAAAGACGAAGAGCGAGTGGCTGTCACTCCAAAAATTCATAGTTTCTCGAATTATCACCCCTATCCTTCAACTTCTGAGAAGTGAGCACTAAGGTTGAATTAGCTAAACGTAGGATTGGAGAACATCAAGGTGAACGGGCGGGTGAAAATAAATTTTGAGCCTTTATTCTTTCTTTCAAAACCGTGAACCTGACCACGTTACAACCTTCAAAAGTCCTAATTGAAGCAGGTTTGTTTCGAAGGCATACATCGGTAAAGATCGCGTCGAAGCTGACTCCTAAAAGGGTTCTTCTTACCATGTTGGTATTGATGTTGATATTCTGATAGATGATGTGTGCATTACATGCCATAAACTGTTTTTTTTCCTTTTCCAGTGAATAGATTGGATGTCAAAACTGTCATGTGCATTGCATTAATATGTCTTTTGTGCAGAACAAATGGTTTTGCTTGCGGGTAAGTGCTTGACGGCAGGAAAGTTTCCTACAGTGGAAAGTCTGATCATGATAGAATGCAGAATGCCCGAATACTCCGTGAACTGGGGCAAGCTATAATCCCTAGTGATGTCAGCCATCCGAAGTCGGTTATTCTGAAGCAGTCAGGTCGAGATTTGACGAATCTCTCGAGGACAACTAGTGTATCTCCCCGCAGATCAGCCTATCAGGGGCAGAGTCATCGCAGACAGGAGCAGGCCACTCTAAGAAAAGCGCCGAAGTTGTTTCTCGTCCGAGGGGCATTTGATCGAAGTACAGAGTGCTGGGGAAGTTCGTGTCCGACCATCAGGGTACAAATTTTTAGATTTCCATTCGAGGAATATCCCCCATAGAGATCCCACAGGCTGGGGCATATCAGAAGCGAAGGAACTGTTCCTCTCCGTGTCATCAGAACTAATCAGAGCTACTCAAGCAGGTTTCGGCCTATCTTCAAGTGTGAGACGAATGTCGGGAAGTCGTGTTTCCGTCCTTAACCCTTCAATTAGAAACTGTGAATTCAGACAGGATGTGTTCCCGCGTCAGTCGTACCTGACCCATCATGGATAGCCCAAGATCCCAATCCTTATTGGCAATTTTCAGGGAGCCCAATTCTCATTAGCGAGCCATTCCTAAAGCCCAATCCATATTGGCAATCACTGTGAGGCCCATCCGTGTTGGCGCATCAGTTTCAAAATCCAATCTTCATTGGTATGCAGGGAGACTCCGTCTATTTTCCCCAGCAAAAGTCCAACGGTCATTGGCACGTGTAAGCTATTCCCAGGGAAGTCCGATCATGCTTAGCATATTTGGTCACCCCCAACGGAGTTGGTTTCACTTTTCCAACATTTATTTTGTTGGAATAATTCTGTGATACCCAGTTATCCCCAGCGGAGTTGGCTTTGTCTTCAACATTTATTTTGCTGAAGTGGTTCCGTATCCAGTTTCTCCATCAGCGGAGTTGGCTTCACCTTTCCAGCATTTATTTTGCTGGAATGGTTCTTCTGTGTAGCTTTTCTCCAATAGCCTGAGCCTGCATTTAAATCTTGCATATATCATCATATTTGCATCATATTTGCATTTCATCGTCAAATGCATAGCATTCCATCTTATATGGAGCATTTACGCCATAGAAAATTCAAACATATGCATATGCATACGAAGCATAAGCCAGTTTCTATCAGCCTTACGTGGCAACATGAAGTACTCTGTAATCAGTTCAGGGGCATTTATTCAGCAGCTTTGATCAGACAGCTCTTTGGTATTTGATTTTCAGATCATAGGACGGTTAGGTTTTGTCTATCGATCATCTGATAAAGACAGACTGTTCTTCCCGTCAATTCCTATTGACGATGTATTTCCCCAGCAGGAATTTATTCCGTCTATCTTTAGATGTCATGAGTTCGAGTGGATTTCTCCGTCTATCATTAGACGTTGTGAGTTTGAGCATGGTCTTCTCCGTCTATCTGTAGACGTCATGAGTTCGATTATGGGTTTTCTCCGTCTATCTTGAGATGTCATGAGTTCAAGTATGGTTTTCTTTCCGTCTATCTTTAGACGACATGAAGTTTCAGGTGATTTTTCAGCGGGTTTCTTTCCGTCAGTTCATATTGATGATGTGTCTCCCCAGCGAGTTTTCTCCGTCTATCAGTAGACGTCGTGAGTTCGAGTATGGTTTCTCTCTGTCTATCTTGAGACGTTGAGAGGTTTCAAGGCGATCTTTCAGATATTGGCTTTCTTTCTGTTTATCGGATGAGATGACATTTCAAGAAGTGTTTACTAACTGTTGATCCTTATTGACGTCGAGGCTCTTTGAAGAATGTTTGGTTTTCCTAGTTGTCGATTCTTATTGATGACATGGCTATTTGAAGGTGGTTTTCTTCCTGTCAATCCTTATTGATGATGTGGCCCCTTTGAAGATATTGTTCTTTCCATCAATTCCTGTAGACGAAAGGATTCTGAAATTTGATGGGTAGTGTTGAAGTTTGTATGGTCTTTCTTTCCGCTAGTTCTCATTGACGATGTGGTTCTTCGGACAAGGTTTTCCTCTCGTCTATCATTAGACGATGCGAGATTTGGATTGATTTTCCTCTCGTCTATCATTAGATGATGCGAGATTTGATTAGAATTTTCCTCTCGTCTATCATTAGATGATACGAGATCAAGATTGTTTTTCTTCCTGTCTATCATTAGACGGTGTGAGAGGATCAAGTGCATGTTGATCCAACCTTCGGGTTTGTTATCTGTGGCGTCACGCAGATAACTAGTGTTGAAGTCAATTTCCTTGTCAGATGATTGATCAGTTTGTTACTGTGACAACTGGATTCGGTGTTCTGGATATTTTCCCCAATCAGTCTGTGCAGTTTATTTCTGCAGGTTGGCAAATTTCTGGGTTTCTTTTGTATTCAACCGTCTTCTACCTTTGAATGATTGAAAGCCGTTCACTTCTCAACCCTTCAGGTCTAAGCCGCTTGAATAGGGGCAGCTGTTGCACCCCAAAATTTGACCAACCAATGATCGCATTTGGATTATGTTTTGACACATTTTTGCATTATGCATTTACATACCGTGTCCATTGCATTTTTGCAGTCAGATTGACTTTATCGGGATTACAGCCTCTCCTGACGCTTCAGGCATTTCAGGCCAGTTCGAATAAGTTGTTTTGAGAATTTGTGCTTGTCCCGGTGTTTTCAGCTCTCGCTGTTATTTTTGAGGACATTTCGGTGTCCGGTTTTTACCGCTTATTTCGCTATGTTCGCGCATTTGTTTTCTAATCAATTTAATCGGCTTTATGGCATTTTTAGTTTTTTCCTTTATTTTCTGGATTTTTTTAAATAGATTTTGATAGATTTAATTGATTTTTCTAGATATTAAATAGGAATTTTTAAATATTTTCTTATAGATTTAATTATTTTTCTAGAATTTAAAATAGATGATTCTTTTTAAATAGTTTTAACTAGATATTTGTTTCTAGACATTAAGTAGATTTTTAATTGGTTTTTTAATAGGATAACTCTTTTTTCTATTTTTAATAGGGTTAATTAGAGGTTAATTTCTTTTTAGAATTAATTCATAGAGATTAATTAGAGTTTAATCATTTTTTAATTAGGATTAATTAGGAGAATTGATTAGTGTTTTTTAATTACTTAGCTTTAATTTTTGTTTTATAGTTAATGGAGTTTTATTGGAGTTTTGATCATCATCAGCATAATTGATTATATCAGATTTTTGATTAGTGTTAATTGTGATCAAAATTTAATTGGGTCTTAGTGGGGTTTAATTAAGGTCTTTCATCAGATTTAGTCCATTAATGGCCATTTTCGGTGGGACAGGTGTCCCAGTTTTGGGGGCCCATAGACCAGTTGTGACACTTGTCACTATAAGAGCCTGCCATGTGTCTCCTTCTCTCTCCACCACCTCATTCAATGTATGCATCCACAATTTGACACCTCACCGCCATTTGTCACTCTCTCTCTCTCTCTCTGCATGGCCCCACGTGTCTCATCCTCCTTCACCATCTTCCCTTCGCCGCCGGCCATGCAGTCGCCGTAGGAGCCACCCTAACGGTCGCCGGAGATCCCGCCGGAAACTGCATTCCCTTCACCGGAAAGTTCATCAGATCTTCCTCATCTTCATCCCAGATTCATCGTCCTCACCACATCCAGATCCAAAAACGTTTTTCCAGAAATCCTCATGTTCATCCCGTTCTTCAGCAAGCTATCAAGATCTTCATCAAGAACTTTGAAGCTTTATTGTCAGTTTCCAGAAATCTTTAAGATCTGCGAATCTTCATCTTCAACCTTAATCGATCCCAGAAATCCCTCAAACTTTAAAAACACTTAATCTTCTCATGATTTCTTCAAGATATCCATTCAGGATCCACCGTCCGATCATTATCTTCATCGCGTGTTTGTCCAAATCTCCAGAACTTTCTCCAAATCTCCAGAACTTTGATAACCTTCATCCAAGATTCATCTTCACAACTATTTGCATGAAGAACATTCATCATCCAAGAACCTTCAATGAGTTTCATCCGCTTCCATCGTCATCTGGTTCCAGATCACCACCAAATCAACAAGAACTTCATCCGGTCAACTGTTTCCAGATCTTGCCATCCTTGTTCGTCCAAGCTTTCGCTGATTTTCTTCGAGGATTTTCAAACCTCCGTTGTTCTTCAACGTTTCCAACGAACCTTCAAACGCGTTCTTCAAAGTTCTCATGAACCTTCAACTTCCAAATACCATGGATCTCCAGATTCAGCCTTCAAGATCTTCATCGTCTCCGTGAATCTCATCACTGAACTTCGTCTTCATCAGATTGAAGCTAAACGAACACAAAAGTTGCGAGGAGCCTTTGGATTTGTTATTGCGTTGAGTTCGTAGATTACGACTTGGTGTTGATGTTCAAATGCACGGAACTGAAGGTTGAATGGAGAGAGTTGAAGGATTGAAGGTCAGACGGAGAAGGTTTCAGATGGAGAAAGGTGAGAAGTTTGGGGACGGAGAGAGATAGGGGCGAGTTTCAGTGGTTGACGGCGGCGTTGGGAGAGAAGAGAGGAAGGAGAGTTAGGGTTTCTGTTGGATTTGGAAGTGAGGAAGACGAAGGGGCTTCTGAATTCCCTTGGACGTTTGGGCCATCGGGCCCAATTTGCGTTTCGTGATCCATACCCCTCCGTTTCCCATTGGAACCCCTATCCACACGTTTTTTTATTTTATTTTTGTGATTGCAGTGGGCCTGAGCCCAATACAACATTTTTTGGTCATACACCCAATTTCTGTGCGCACCCCCCCCCCCATGGCTTTGTGTTTTTTTTCTTTTCTGAATTCTTTGTATTGTGGGCTGGGCCCATAGTGGTTTTTTTTTGCATTACACCCAGTTTGCAGTCTGTACCCCCCTCCCCTTTGCAATTTAATTTTTCCCTTTGTATTGGATGAATGCTTGTAATAATTTACTTTTATTTTCCTATTTTCTTTTAGGAGATTATTTTTAGGGATTATAGTATTATGCATATTTTTTAGATATAGATTTAATATAGTTTTTTTTCTATTCTCCTTTTAGGATATTATAGATTTAGATAGAATTTCCACACTATTTTTCTTATGCAGTTTCTTTTAATATTTCTTTAGAATATTTTTCTAGTAGAATTTAATTGTTAATTTTAGGAGTAGAATTTATTCTCATTTGTTAGTAATTTTCTCTCCTCGTTTCTCTCATATTTTCGTTTCTTATCTAATTTTGTCTCCAATTTTATTTCTTGGCTGGCCGTGTGGCATGATTCAATTGGAGAATGATTTTCGATATCATTTCTCTATCCTGTCTTTGACACGGACATCAATACGCTACCTCTGAGAGTTCGATTTCTCTATAGGTCGAACCATGACAGTCTAAGCGTCACATTGGTCCTTATTCGAGCATCATCATCAAGGATCCAGAGAGGAGAAGATTGGAATGGAGTTTGCACGCATGTCAGGAGCCAACGGAGCCGCTTCATTCAACATCATCATCTTATTCAAGTCTTCAGGCAACCGTCGAGTGTTGTGAGCTGTATCGTTAGATACGTAGGAAATGACAGTTGAGGAGTTTCTTCTCAATCGTCTAGGATGTCTAGTATGGTACCCTTTGGGTGACATGCGACGCATTCGCTCCTACGTATTAGGATCGTGCGTGTGTGTCCCGAGTTCATTCCCGTTTAGGCGTAAGCCTGCTTCCTCTTTGTTCTCGCCCCCTGGCGATCGAAACCCTTTTTCTATCGCGTTCGTGCGATTGAGACCCTTTCTCTTGCCCCTGTGCAATCGAGACTCGTTTTTCCGTCGAACTACGTTTGCTCTGATCTCTCGTACCAGACGAGAGTACGTAGGCATAGGATGCGATATCCTAGCGAGCTACCTTTTTCCCTTTCCCCTGTTTGGCTGTGGTTAGCTGAACTACAGCTGCTCTGATTTCTTGTACCAGACGAGAATATGTAGGCATAGGATGCGATATCCTAGCAAGCACACTGATAACTAACTTCTCTGTTCTCTCGCTGCCGTGCGATCGAGACTTTCCCGCTGACGACTGATGTTCCCTTTTTCTTGCCCGAGCGCAATCGAGACCAGTCCGTAGTTCCAGAACCCGTAAGTTCCCATGCCTTTCAAACCTGACATACTACGTCCGTTCTACTGCAAACAGGTAACGCCTAAGTCTCCGTCGAGCGAGCAACATACACCTAACTGCTAGAATGCGTATGCTAGTATCATCAATCCCTTCTCTCACCCCTGTGTGATCGAGAACACCCTGTCTAGCCGTAGTTAGCCTGAACTACGTAAGCTCTGATCTTTCACACCGTGTGGAAGTACGTAGGCACGAGATGCGATATCTCGGCGAGCCCTTTTTTTCCCGTAGTTTCCCGAACTACGATGACTCTGACTTTCCCATTGCACAAGGGAATACGTAGGCATAAAGTGCGATGCTGTATCGAGTCAATTTCTTTCCGTTTAGCCTTAGAAGCTGTAGATAGATTGTTTTTCACCCGTAGATAAACCAGCAAGCGTGGATCCCATCGAGTACGATGGACGTGAGGGGTGCTAATACCTTCCCCTTGCTTAACCGACTCCCGAACCCAGACAATGGTTGCGATGACCTTGTCTTATTCCCTTTCGTCAGGTTTTTCCCGATCATTTCCTTTCCCGTTCTGAGAGATAAATAACGAAAGGTGGCGACTCTTCTGTTTTGCCGGCACCTCGATTTTCGCAGTAGTGACACCTGCGTGCATGGAGATTGACCTGCCAAGTCAATTAATGATACGCTGCGTTTTGTGCAGTTTCTGATTGTGTTTGGTTTTGGGCCTAGCGTGCTAATCACACCCCCTCTCTAATCCAGCCCAACGTTTTCAGTGCAATTTCTTGCTATTTACACCATTTTTTTCTTATTTTATTTTATTTTTATTTGATTTCTGTTTTGATTTTAATCAATTAAAATTAGTTCCAATCATTTAAAAATTCCACAAAAAATGTTTTCTGACACTTTAATGTGTTAATTAATTTTCTCAAATTTTTAATTTCATTTTTATTTTATTTTTCAATTAAAATGGAATTAAATGATTAAAGGTATTTTTGAAAGGTTTTTCACTTGTTCCTTTGTGTTTCTTGTTTGTTCTTGAGCCAATTTTCACCACCAATTGTTGCTACTGCGAAAAAAGGTGCCGACAATGACAGAAGAGTCGCCACCTATCGTTATTTATCCCAAAGGAGGGGAAGGAGGCTGTCGCTACCGCGAAAATAAGGTGCCGGCAAAACAGAAGAGTCGCCACCTTTCGTTATTTATCCCTCAGAACGGGAAAGAAAATGATCGGAAAAACCTGACGAAAAGGTATAAGACTAGGTTATCGCAACCATTGTCTGGGTTCGGGAGTCGTTTACGCAAGGGGAAGGTATTAGCACCCCTCACGTCCATCGTACTCGATGGGATCCATGCTTGTTGGTTTATCTACGGGTGAAAAACAATCTAGCTACGGCTTTTAAGTCTAAACGGAAAGGAACTGACTAGATAGAGCATCGTGCTCTATGCCTACGTATTCCCTCGTGCAATGGGAAAGTCAGAGTCTACGTAGTTCGGGAAACTACGGGGGAATCTTTTCGCCGAGATATCGTATCTCATGCCTACGTACTTTCACACGGCGTGAAAGATCAGAGCAAACATAGCTCGGGCTAACTACGGGTTTCGGGGTGTTCTCGATCACACGGGGGTGAGAGAAAGGATGGACGATACTAACGTACGCATTCTAGCAGTTAGGTGTATGCTGCTCGCTCGACGGAGACTTAGGCGTTACCTGTTTGCGGTAGAACGAACGTAGTATGTCGGGTTTTAAAGGTACGGGAACCTACGGGAACTAGAACTACGGTCGAGTCTCAATTGCGCTAGGGCAAGAGAAAGGGAACATCAGTCGTTAGCGGGAAAGTCTCGATCGCACGGCAGCGAGAGAACAGAGAAGTTAGTTGTTAGTGTGCTCACTAGGATATCGCATCATATGCCTACATATTCTCGTTGGGTACGAGAAATCAGAGCAGCTGTAGTTCAGCTAACTACAACAAAAGGGGAAAAAGGGAGCTCGCTAGGATTATCGCAATCCTATGCCTACGTACTCTCGTCTGGTACGAGAGATCAGAGCAAACGTAGTTCGACTAACTACAGGAAAGAAAGGGGGAAAAGGGAAAAGGGAAAAAGGTAGCTCGCTAGGATCATCACAATCCTATGCCTACATACTCTCGTTTGGCACGAGAGATCAGAGCAAACGTAGTTCGGCGCACTACGGAAAACGAGTCTCCATTGCACAGGGGCAAGAGAAGGGGTCTCAATCGCCTGAACGCGAGAGAAAAGGGTTTCGATTGCTCAGGGGCGAGAACAAAGAGGAGGCAGGCTCAACGCCTAAACGGGAAGGAACTCGGGACACACACGCAAGAGCCTAAGGCGTAGGAGCGAGTGCGTCGTATATCACCCAAGGGACATATACTAAACACTCTAAACGATCGAGGGGAGACCGTTCGATTGTCATTTCCCACGTATCTAACGCTACAGCTCGCAACACTCGATGGTTGCACGAAGAATTGAATAAGAAAGATGATATCGAACGAAGCGGTTTCGTTGGCTCTTGACATGTGTGCAAACTCCATTCCAATCTTCTCCTCTCTGGAACCTTGATGAGGACGTTTCGAATCAGAACCAATGTAACGCTAAACCGTCATGATTTGACTTATACGATAAATCAAACTCTAAGAGGTAGCGTATTGATATCCGTGTCAGAGACAAGATAGAGAAATGATATCGAAAATCATTCTCCAATTGAATCATGTCACACGGCCAGCACATAATGAAATCAAAGTAAAATCGGATAGCAGAAGGGAACAGTAAAGATGCACATGCAATGTAGCAATACAAGCAGAGGGAGACTCACTCAACCTCTTATGCAAACACACAGCTGAAAAGAAAAACAACACACAAGCAAGGGGAGACAGACTCAACCCTTAATGCAAACAAGCAGAGGGAGACCCACTCAGCCTCTAAGCAGTCATGCTCCTAGCCTAAAGTAATCTAAGTATGCTTCCTATTCTAATGCATCAAGCAATTCAAACAAGGGAGAGAAACCAAAATGAGCAACATGGAAGTCATCCCAGGCTACATCAGGTTGGAGGTATGTCAACACCAGAGTCCATCATGGGCTCAACCTCTTGAGAAATGCAAAGAATCCAACCAAAGGAAGGATTAGGCTCTCCCAAGAGGGATCCTATGTCAATAGGACAGAAAGTTGGGTATTGGTCATAGATATCAATCTAAGGGTAATTGATTTAAAGTGTATCAAAATAGAGTGTCCATCTCAGGCTCAACCTGTTGAGGAATGCACAGAATCCAACCAAGGGAAGGATTAGGTTCTCCTAAGATGGATCCTAAGAAAAGGACTTTGAGATGGATGACAGTATATAAACCAAGGGAATATACCATGCCAGGAATGTCAATCCAAGGCTCAACCTCCTGAGGAGTGTACAAAATCCAACCAAGGGAAGGATTAGGCTCTCCCAAGAGGGATCCTCATCAAGACTTTGAAGGGAAAGATAGTGCAAACCAAAGGAATGTATTATACTGAAGAATGTCAATTCAAGGCTCAACCTCCTGAGGAATGCACAGAATCCAACCAAAGGAAGGATTAGGGTCTCCCAGGAGGGCTCCTCATCAAGACTTGGAGAACGAGGGTAGGGCAAAGCCCATGGAAGAAATCACATAAGGGAAAGAATCATCACCAAAAGCTCTAAAGAAACCTTAAATGTTTTAGCTCTAAAAGAAGTCATCCTAAGGGAACTTAAAGGTATTCTAGAGACTTGAAAATAAACTTAAAATGGTGTCAACCTAGGTACTAAGGGTCAATGGGAAGATTGGGTGCTTAAAGTTGGCTAAAAGTTCAATTATTAGGCCAAACTATGAGAAGGTGCAATCATGAATACACAAACTTGGGTCAGAAAGTAAAATATGGGAAAAATAGGAAATCAGGTCCTAAAATCTTGATAAAATTCCTAGATGATCCTAAATGTGTTAAGAGTCTATGGTTAAAGTTTCAGGTTCAAACTATTAGTCTAAGTATACTAACCAGAGGCTAAACCAAAATGTATGCTATGGGGAATTGACACGGGGCTGGCTACAAAAATCTATCTTAAAACCTACTCAAATGCCATCTAAAAAATGAAATAAAAATACTACACTATTCTACAATGTGTCAACATTAACCATACAAAAAATCAGAAGCTAATATGAATTATTGAAAGAGAAATAAAATCATAAAGCACGGCATGTAATTATCCAACTATTAAAAACACATTAAAATGAAAAATACGCAATTAATTGGAAAATGCAGTGAAACTGAAATTAAAAAATGTGACAATATTCTAGACATGTCAAAGTATCTCCAGTATTTTTTCCATGAATTATTGAGCTCAATTTATATTTTTTCAGAATTAAAACTAAACTAGCATTAACATAAAATAAAGAAAGAAAAGGAATTAAAACTAATTAAACCAATGGGGTGTGGCTAGTACAATATTCATGTATTTCCGCTTGGGCCTTTCGCGTGGAGGGTGTGAGGAGCGAATGGGAGTAAGCCCAACTGAGTTTTAAGAACTCAACATTTTGTTAGTTGAGTAAAACAGGCCCGAGGGTGTAATAAGCGACGGTTTTAGGTGTTATCGTGTTGGGCCTCGCGTGAGGGGGTGGCGTTAGCAAGGGCGTGCAAAGCCCAGCTGAGTAAAAAAAAACTCAGCTTTATTATACACAAAACGCAGCACTTGCTGCTTGAAGGGAAGTGCCATGCGGATCATCATCAACCGTAGGATGAGCGGACATGGTCAAGGCTGGGGGCGCGATCGGATGGCCACGATCGCGTCTGGGAATTTTGAATAGAAAAGGAGGGAAACACCTCAGGCGGCTGCGCGCGGTGGGGACGGTGGCCGGAAAAATTTCCGGTCATCTTCTCCAATTTTCCAACAATGGCACTTTCTTGTTTCTTAACCAAAATTCAATTTTCTTTAACCAATCTCGCATGATTTTTCGTGTAGATTCCAAATATCCAACTTATTTCCACTTTCATCCATTAAAAGTCAGAATTTAATATCATCCAAGAATCTTCATGAATTTCCAACTTTCACATAACTCAAAATTGAAACCACAAATCTCTTCCTCTCACTTCCTACATCAACAATCTATGTTTATTTTCCATTTTCATCCACTATCTAGAGAGATATTCAAACAACAAGCTAAGGTGTCAATTCCTAAAGTTTCAAGAATCCTAACCAAACTAATCCTAAAAGTTTCTATACATCTTAAGGATTATAATTATGTGAAAATGGAGCCTAAATTCAACATAAACAGAGAACATGGATGAAAAATTAAAACCTTGTTTGGAGCTTCAATGGTGGCTTGATATGTTGTCGAAGCTTCACGAAAAGTGTCCGGAATCACCCCATAATCACCATAAAAGCTTCTCCAATGCTTAATCTTGCTTAAAAATGTGCAAAACTCCAAATTCGAAAATTGATTTTTCACCACTTTTTCTCCATGAATTCTTGTTGTAACTACCTCCAACATCAGTTATTTTTTGTTAGAAATCATTGAAATGTTATATACAATGGATATGTGATGATTTTCAGCCCAATGGGAGCCCATAAGAGTCCAATCCAAAATTCACATTTTTGCACTTTCAAGCTTTATGGAAATGGTGAAAATAGAGCAAAACACCTTGCAAGAGGATTCATATTAGTTCCTTATGTTGCAAGGGATATGAAGGGCTGAGATTGGTGCCTTGGAAATGAATCTATGGTGGATTTCCAATATGTTGCTTAAAGATGAAGAAACCATGAATTTGGCACACCAAATGAATTCAAATTGGATTTCTGATTTTACCAATGTTCTTAAAACATTGTTTTCACTCAAAAAATGCACCAACATGACATAATTTGATTTAATTGGCATTAAATCCAAACTAGGCCTTTTCCAACTTCTTTTCATAAACTTTTCTCCATACATTTTCCTATCCGAACCATATCAATGATCCCTTGAGGTTTGATTGACCAAATAATCCCATTTGGAGCAACTTTCAAATTGGCAAGATTTTCATTTGAGGTACGCAATGTGGTGAACTTAACCTGTAATGAAAATGACCGGTGATCTTACTTTCCCAAAATACCCCTGACTTGTAACCCTCATAACTTGAGTTCTACAAATTAGATGAAAGACTTCTAGTACTCTCTGGAAAGCTAAGATCATGAGGAACAACATTCATGTGGATTGAGGAGAAACATCCTTCTAGCTCAAAAATGTCCTGGAAGTTGGTTGACTTTTAAGTACCAAAATCAGATTCATCTGATGACCTGTAACTTGTCTGCCTCATAACTTGAGTTCTAGAAATCCAATGAATGACTTCTAATACTCAAATTAAAGGTATGAACATGATCTACAAGTCTCATATGGATATCAAGATGAGATGAAACTTGTATCTTGAGTTATGTGGTCTTAAAGTTAGGCATTGAAATAGGGGATTTTACACTGTCAAGCTTAGAAACCCTAGCCCAATAACTTCTCACACTCTTGAATATTGATGAATTGATATTGGAATGATCTCTTAGGTGTCTCAACACAACATTCCATTACCATAGTTGCTTGGAATTGAGTCTTAATCTCCTCAAGACTCACAGTTGATTGAGGGTTGACCAGGAGAAAACCCTAGTTACACCACCTTTGGCTGTGGCCTCTTACACTTTGCACAATGATCTGAATAAGCTCCATAATGACTCTCAAGACCTCTTATGAGCTCCCACAATGCTTCATACCCATATCCATGGACTCACAATCATCTGGTGATCTTTTCATAGCCTCCAAGATAAGAGGTGAACCACACACAACTCTTTGACTTTTCTGATGGTGATAAGCTTATGAATAGCTTGAACATAACTCCTTGATTAGGTTTTAGACTTGATAACTTCTTCTTGATGAGCACACCCCCTTGATCCCCTGTGAATGGATGATGGTATGCAAATTTTAATGCAATGAATGCAATGGTAAGGCTATATGAATGCAGTGAAACAAAAGCCAGTTAAAGAAAAAAGGTTGGGCAAATTTTGGGGTGCAACAGAAACGGTCAGGAAAAAACCTAGAAAAAAGGGATAAGATCGGCCATCGCAACCAAATCTCTGGGTTCAGGAGTCGGTTACGCAAAGGGAAGGTATTAGCACCCCTCACGTCCGTTGTACTCAACAGGATCCACTCTTGTGTTGTTTATCTATCTAACTAAAGGTCTGGGTTAAAAGAAAAGAAAAAGGACTCGACAGAGCGTCGCAGCTCTGGGCCTACATATTCCCTCGTGCAATGGGAAAGTCAGAGTCAACGTAGTTCGACTTACTACGGGTGAAAGGGGAAGGTGGTTTGCCAAGATATCGCATCTTGTGCCTACGTACTATCAACATGTATGAGAGATCAGAGCTTACGTAGTTCGGGATAAAGAGAACACAAGTTTGTTCGTCTATTTTATCCGAGTAAGGTTAAACTACAGTTCCAGCAGTTAGGGACGACGCATGTTTACGGTAGAACTACAGTTTAACAATACTCTTTATATGAAAAGATTTTCCTCATTAAGAACCCCAAAGGGTAAAAGGAAGTTTGACTATTTATTTTTGAAGTCTTTTATGGAAGAAGTGTTTTAATGTTTGTAATTCATATCGTACTAGAGATTATGACCTAGGAACGAATGTGTCGCATATCGCCCTAAAGGCGTATACTAAACACTCTAGGTAATTGAGGAGAACCCCCCCCCCCCCCCCAATCACCACTTCCCAATTAGCTTAAGGCTCGTAATGTACAATACTCATTAGCCTTTATTATGTACTTTGAAGTTGTTTTGAGAGGAGGAAGAGAGAGAGAGGACTCTAAGGGGGAACTAACCAAAACCTTACTGTTATCATGCAAGATGGTCCTAAGGTTGAGTTTAGAAAGGGAATTATATCCTACTTGTTATCATGCAAAGGATTAACCCTAATATCTATCATTACCATCCTTGAACAAGGATGTGAGAATCCTAAGGGAACATGTCAATGGAAAGAAGAAACATAATGCTAAAGTCATTAAGCAGATGTAATATAAGTGTGAATGGATGCACATGCAATGCAACAATACAAGCAAAGGGAGGACACCTCAACCTTTAATGCACACAAGCAAACACAAAGGGAAAATAAACAATCAAGCAAAGGGAGGAAACCTCAACCTTTAATGCAAACATAGCCTTAAGAGACAGAGTGCCGACACACACACTTCTATCCTAATGCACCAAATCAAACAACATGAAGAGGAAAGGGTAAACAAGATGAGAACCAAACCCATCAAGTTCAATGTGTATCAACACATGAATCCACAGAGGTTCAACTTCTTTATGGAATGCCCTTAGTTCTACCAAAGGAAGAACTGGGCTCTCATAAGAAAGACCCTAAGATTGTAGGACAGATAGGAATGAATGAAGAGAATGATGATGGGAATCAAAGTGAGAACCAAAGGAATCCACTATGTTCAATGTGTATCAACACAGTAGGGAGTCCTCATAGGCTCAACTTCTTATGGAATGCCTTTAGTTCTTCCTAAGGAAGAACCAAGCTCTCACAAGGAGGATCCTTTGATTGTTGGACAAGAGGAATTAAAAGAAGAAGATGTGGAAAGAGAATAAGCAAAGGAGTGGCAAAAGGCTGGAAGTCATTCAAGGGTATTCATAAGGAAAAGCTAAAGGAAAGGTCCTAAAGGAAGCCTAAGTTAGGAGCAAGGCATGAACATGATTAAGACTTGAAATTCATCACACAAGTGGCTTAAGATGTCTACAACATGAATATGCAAGGATGGGATGCTCAAACAATGCACAAAGTTCAAAAAAAATGCAAACTAGGCAAGTGGTAGGGTGGAAACCTCACAAGGGTAGGCCAGAATGTAAAATGCCTTAAAAATAGTAAAATTAACCAAAAAAGTCTAAGAACATTCCTATGAGACCCCTCTGGTATTAGGAACCAGGGGTCAAAATTTGAGAGAACAATTCTAAGCCTAACTATGCTAACAGAAGGGAAAGTCTTAGGGGTATTCTATGAATAAGGCAAAGGAGAGGGTCTTAAATGTTTAATCCAAAACCTAATAAAAATTCCTCAAAAATAGAGATAAAAATATCCTAAAATCAATTAAGGTATCCATAATATGCACAAGAAATTTCATGAATTTATCTGAAGTTTTGATCCAGAAATAAAATCAAGAAAGGATGGTATGCCATTTTCTTATTTACAAGAACACTTTAAAAAGAAAATGCAAAATTAAATTGGAAAATAAATGAAAAATTAATCCAAAAATATGTAAAATCATATTATATGTTAAAATGTGCAAAAGTATTTTTTTATATATTTTTTATGCATTAAAAATATTTTTTCACGAATTAAATGCAACAGAATTAATAAAAGAAGATAAAAGAAAAAGAAATTAAATAGAAAATGTTGTGGTACAAATAGCAATCCACTAGCGTTGGTTTCCTTGGGCTTAAGGTGCAGGGGTTGTGGATAGAAAAGGAAAGCCCAGTCCACTTCAGAATTCACTAAACGCTACGTTGCGTTTCACTAAAAGGGAGTCAACATGCTGAGACTAGATCTTGGCCATTAGTTTTGGCTTGAGTCAATGGATCTTAGGGCTAACACGTTACCACACAAGCTTCAACAAGTTAAACACAAAACGGAATTAAATCGTGGCCGTTTGATTGGATAGGGGTCAAGCAGTCAAGCAAGATCTAAGGGATATGGTTATGCCACGCTATCATCAGAGTTTTAAACATGAAAAAGGGAGGAGAGTTGCAGACGGTGGCCGGAAAAGCTCCGGTCATCTCCTACCTTGAGCACGCACTGTAGCAGGTTCACAAATGTTCACGAAACTCAACGAAACTTATATCAATCAACTCGTCTTATTTAATACAACATCATGCCATGGTTTGTTTCTAACACCACAAATTTAATCGGAATATGTTAATTAATTATTTAATTGAGAATATTCATGTTTCGGTGAATTTCCGGTGGTTTTGTGAATATTGGAAAGATGTGCATTTTCGGATATTTACTTGATTAATAGAATATAATATTAATTTATTAGTATTATTATTAATTAAATGGAAAATAATTGAAATAAGGGCAATTTGGGCATTTAAGGGAGTTAGTAAGGGTAATGAGGGAAAAGCCCAATTTGTGAGGCCCAAGACTAAGTTCGAAAAATTGAGTTCTGAAGGGAATTTAAATTCATTTGTGTTAACCGTGAAAGTTTGGTGGCCAGAGCTCTGAAGGAAAGGTTGGAGGCAGAAGATCCCAAAGTCAATCGTGAAAGCTGTAAATCGACTAAGGTATCGGGAGTATCGTTGTTCATGATTTTCTATGTATGCGTTTAGATGTGTTTATGGTTGGTTTATGATTTAAGGTATTTTGGGTTGGTTGTGGAAAATAGGGAATTTAATGATAAGGCTTTGAGGTTAGGGGTAATGGTATGTAACACTGAATATTGATATGAGAATGGAAACCTTAGCCTTCGTGGCCAAAACCTTGGATTGTTATATGTTTGACCCTGTAGGAATAGGAATGTTCAAATATGAGTAACTCTGATGCACTCAGGGCAATTGCAGGAAAATAGTGATTTAGGCAGTGCAAATGTTGCCAGATTGGCCTAATAAACCATAGATTTTGTGCCGTTCTCGCCGTATGATCTTAGGGATGTTTTGGGGCATTGGGTAAGTGAATCGTATGAGTATTTGGGTAGAAATCAGTTCTAGTCGTAGCAGGTTCTTGCTGTCATCACTCTGTTCGCCTAGCGAGCAAGCCAGCGAAGACTCGCCACAGGCTCGCCTAGAGAGCGAGCCTGCGAAGGTTCGCTACCAACTCGCCTAGCGAGCGAGCCAGCGAACATATCAGAGTTCACGAAATTGATCGTTTTGGAGCAATGCCTTGATGTGTTTTGGGTGATGTGTACATGAGGTTATGATAGTTTCCTATGATGTATCGATTGAGTTAATATGATGAAATTACCATGATTTGATGAACTATGTGATAACATGAGGTATGATGATTTTATGTGATAATGATGAGTATGATGAATGATGATGCACCATATGCTGTATTATGAGGATTATTATTGTGACGTGTGCATCATGCATTCATGTGCATCCGAACTTCTGTTCAGGACCTCGATTGCTTTGGCTTCAATCCCACTGTGTGGATGTGAAGTATGTTGATGTGCTCCGATCCTATTGATGGGGATCTACAGAGGGTTGATGGCCCATTGTCCATCGCGCTGTGATGATTGGTACCACATGCATTGAGTCTATGTTGCATTTGCATTTATGAGCTTTTGCGTATAAATTATGACGTTGTAGCCTTTGAGGCATATTTGAGGATATAATGTGTTGAATATGATTATGATGTCGTTTATGCATTAATTGTTATACATTGATTATTATGAATTGTTTTACTCACCCTGCCTGTTTGAATGTCACCTCTACCTGGGTAACGTTCAGATGATCCAGTTTAACCGTGGACGCTGGCTAGGAGTTAGTTTTGAAGTTTTTGAGCATTTTCGTCTTTTGGTCAGCTTAGAGGGTCTTGCTCTGATATGTAACATCGGGTTGGGTTCCTTGAGTTGATTTTATACTATTGACGTTATTTTGATTAATTTCCCTTTTTGAGGAAAACTTTGAATTATGTTTTGAATTCCGATGTTTATGATGTTTTGATGTATTTTGGGAAAAACTCGTAGTTACGCAGTATGGACCTATTTTGATGACTTTGAGAAATGTACGCCCTTTTAGTGGGTTTTTAATGAGATTTATTTATTCACTCTGATTTTTCTGTGTTATTTTGCCTTGATGTTTTTGGGGTAGAAGAAGGGTGTTACATTAGTGGTATCAGAGCAGGTTAGTCCGCCCGACCAAGTGTTTATGTTGTTAATCGCCTGTCAGTCGATAGTATGAGAACACTATCGATGAATTGTTTCCTTCTAACCTTGTTGGTGGTTGTAGATGGCAGGAAGGAATAATCGTGCTATTGCTGATGCACTGGAATCACTTGCCCAAGTGATGGCTCACAATGGTGGACCTCCAAATGAGTTTTGTGCTTTGGGAAAGTTTCAGAGGAACAATCCGCCGACTTTTGTGGGTACTCATGATCCTGATGGTGCGCAGAAGTGGCTGAAAGTGATTGAGAAGATTTTCCGAGTTATGGCGTGCACTGATGCGCAACAGGTACAGTTTGGTACGCATATGCTGGCAGAGGAGGCTGAGGACTGGTGGGATAACACTCGCTAGAGATTAGAAGATTTAGGCATTGCAATAACTTGGATTGTGTTTAAAGAAGAGTTTCTGAGAAAGTATTTTCCTGAAGATGTTCGAGGGAAGAAAGAGGTGGAGTTCCTTGAGCTGAAACAAGGTAATATGGATGTGGCTGAGTATGCGGCAAAGTTTGAGTCTTTGGTCAAGTTTTGTCCGCATTACAACCGTGCTGACGCAGAGATGTTGAAGTGTCTCAAGTTTGAGAATGGTTTGAGACCAGAGATTAAGCAGGTAATTGGGTATCAGCAGATTCGTCGATTTTCAGAACTAGTGAACAAGAGCATAATTTATGATGAAGATAGTCGAGCTCGATCTACTCACTACAAGAAGCTGAGTGAGAAGAAAGAGAAAGGCCAGTTCAGGGGAAAACCGTATGTGACTTCTGGTGATAAAGGAAAGTAGAAGGCTTCTGATGGGAAAAAGCCAAGTGGGGGAGCGACTACTGCTCCAGGTAAGTGTTATAAGTGTGGTGAGCAAGGCCACCATGCTGAGAATTATAAAGCGCTGAGGTGTCATCGTTGTGGCAAGAGGGGTCATAAGGCTAATGACTGCAAAGACGAAGCTCCTATTTGCTTCAACTGTGGAGAGAAGGGGCATATCAGTACGCAGTGTCAGTAGCCGAAGAAGACTGCTACTGCTGCTAAGACAAGTAACAGAGTGTTTGCTTTGAGCGGTGTAGAAGAAGCCAAGACGAATAACTTGATCAGAGGTACGTGTTTTATTAGTGATGTTGAATTGATTGCTATAATTGATACTGGTGCTACCTATTGCACCCTAAAATTTGACCAACATTTCTTGACCTAGATTGTGTTTCATTTCATTCACATTAGCATCATCATTTGCATTTCATTGACATGTATGCAGGAGATCAAGAGGTATGACTACCAATCAAAATCCACACAAGACTTTGAATCTAGCCAAGAAGGCCATTCAAGTGTTCAAGGGTAGATACTTTTGTCAGAGGAGTCAGAAGATTCTCAGAGAGAGTGGTTGAAACCAAGGGTGTGTGCCTCCTAACTTGAGAGTTGTGGGGAGTCCTCAGATGATTCTGAAGCCATGAATGTGGACTTGAAGCCGTGAGAGAGCTCATGAGAAGTTTTGAAGATCACTTTGAGGCCTAGAGAGGTCATTGTGCAAGATTAAGAACCCTCAGCCATGAGTGGTGCAGTTAGGGTTTGACTGGGTCGACCCTAGGTCAACTGATGATTTGGAGAGGGTTGAGACCTAATCCAAGAGCCATGTGATCATGGATTGATGCATTAAGATGCTATAAGGATGATTCCAAGGTCAACTCATCATGATTTAAGAGTTTGAGAAGTTTCAAGCTAGGGTTTCTAAGGCTTGACAGTGTAAAATCCCCTAGTTTGACCCCTATCTTCAAGGCAGTTTAGCTCAAGATGTGATTGTCATCTCATATTGCACCCAACATGAATGTTGTAGAGCTTATTCTTAGATTTAATTTGAGTACTAGAAGTCCTTGATAGGATTTGTAGAACTCAAGTTATGACTTTGACAAGTTACAGGTCATTTGAGGTATGTGAATCTGGGGCCTTGAAAGTCACCCAACTTGCATCCAACTTTTGCCCAAGAAGGATGATTCCTATGAACTTTTGGTAAACATGATTGTTGTTCCTTATCTTATTAGCTTTCTAGAGAGTACTAGAAGTCCATGATAGGATTTGTAGAACTCATGTTATGGCTTTGACAAGTCAAGGACATTTTGGTCATTTGGAGGTTACAGGTCATTTCAAGCATAAGGCCATAACTCCTATTTCCAAGCTTCAAATAGAAACATCTTCAACATAAAACTTGCTTAAAATGATGTTTTAAGGCTAGTAAGGAGGTCATGAGATGTTGAAAAAGCTTGTAGCTCAAAATGGTAAAAATGACCTAAAATGAAGGCATAAGTTAAATAAGTCAAAGTTGGAAATTGAAAATTTCAAGCTACACATCCAAACCATGGCATGTAATATACCATTTTGACTCTGGAAAACATTTTAGAAACAATGGTTTAGCCATATTTTTGATTTGAGGTCTAAATCATGGACTTGCTTTGGAAAATGGTTACTTGCATATTAAGGTACATATGCAAAACATAAGGAAAAGCAATGCACAAGCTAGCAAAGTATCCTAACATCTCATGCATCTCATCTAAGGAGATTTTCAAAGGAGAACAAGCTGCTGCAAGAGGCATAGCACAAGCTGGTATATGAGATGGCTTGAAATCAAAAACTCATGACATGAGAATCTCAAATTCTCATTGGATGATTCCAGAAAGTTCTGGATGGTTTAGAACCATCCTATATATTGATTAGAAGCTGCTCAGATGCAAGGTTGGTGAGGGATTAGAGAGGAGAGTGAGATTGCCATTTCATTTTCTTCCATTGCAAGTTGAAATCAATTTCTATATTCTACACCATTTCCATTGATTCTTTCAATCCTAACACCTTCCATTGATCATACTGAGTGTGTGCATACCAAATTGAGAGCAAGATCATGAAGAATTGAGAAGATAGCATTTGGATTTTGGGAGCTGCAAGTCACCATCGGATTCTGAGTTTCAAGCATCCTCCATCAAAGCTTTTGCAAACAGTAGCAAGATCCTGGTACAAGGAGTGATTCTGAAGAGATTGAGAGGTTGAAGTGAAGATTTGACCTATCTGGTATTCAAGAATTGACAGGTTTGCAACTTTTACTCTACACCCTAATTTAAGCATTGTTAGTTAGATTTGTTAGGTTAAAATGGTTAGAGACAAGTAGGAGATGAATTCTGGAGATTTTGAGGGCATTTGGTGAGGTTCAAGGTAGTGACCCCATTTCTGTTTGGATCAAGAACGTGTTTGATATGGTGAATTAATGAGAGCTTTATAGCAAGTTTTAATCAGGGTCATGTGGTGATCATTCTGAGCCAATCAATTTCAAGAATGGTTATAGTTGAGATTTGAGCATAATTTTGATTCATTATCGGGTTTAGAGATTGAGTACATTTCAGTGAATTCTAAGGTGATGGTCATGATCAACATGAAATTTAGAGTGTTCTAGGGTTTTAAATCTTGGATTTCGGGCAAGAATTGAGGTGATACGATTGTGATGAAGAGATACTATGAAGCTCTGTTTCCATGGCTTCTTCATTCCAAACCCTGGCTGAAGGAAGAAGATAATGTATTGGACGTTGGATGGAGAGTAAACTCATTGACTGGACTTGGGTCTAAAGGCCAAGAATTGATTTCACGTTTGAAGAGGGAAGTCTGAAGACAACCAAACGCAGCGTATCATTAAAAGTGAGGTCATGGGTTTAAGTTGATTTTGATAGCCACACCCCCATCCACGGCCCAGTGATGATTTGAACTAGTTTTCTCTACTTTCTGCACCGCGTTTTTTTTCTTTTTCTTTATATTTTTGTTATTTGTTTTCTATTTTAAATTATGGGCCTAGCGCATTTGCTGATGACACCCCCATTTAGAGGCCATCTGGATAATGAATTGCATATCATTGCTATCTGCACCAAACATTTCACATTTTATTTTCTTTTTCTTTATTTTTCTTTAAACTTTAGAAAATCATATTAAATAGAAAAATAATGATTTTGGCATGGGGATTTTTTCTCCTATTTCACATTTATGTCTAGAAAATTATAAAGTCAAAACATTTGCATTTCATGCATTTTTAATAATTTTTGTATATTTTCTCTTTTAATAGCTTTTAATTCATTTTATGTTGATGCATAGTTTTGTAGAATTTTATTTAGCTAGTTCCCTTCATATTTTTGCACCATTATTTTTAGGATAGTTAGATTAGGACTTTAGCTCCCCTCTGGATTTATTCCATAATTTTGTGATTAGTTTTTTATTAGTTTTGATTAGATGACTTTAGGTTGTGTAGATTTAGGTCAATCCTTAACATAGGTCCACAATAACACTAGAATTTTGGGTTTTTAGGTCAAGTTAGATATTGGGACCTATAGGGTATTAAGGGTAGTTATGTAGGATCCCCTAGAAATTAAATTAGATTTTAATATAACAGTATACTATTTTTAATTAATTTTTGTAATTGATTGTTGTTTGTGTTGCCCTTGTGGGCTTGTATTTTGTTTTGCTTTGCTTTGTGGGCTTTTGCTTGGCTTGGTGGGCTTGGTCTTGCTTTGTGGAGCATGGAAGAGCATAGTGGAAGACTTTAAGATTGAAGAAGGAGCTTGAGAGCTTGAAGACTTGTTTGTTTTGTTGTTGTTTTAGGGTTAGGAATTAAGTAGAGCTTAGACTTAGTTAATTTCTTTCTTAAACATGGATGGTATCTTTCACCTCCATTCTTCCCCATGATTCAAGGTCCTTCCATGGTATTCACCTCCCTCCTTAGAAGGGATAAGTGATGGTACCTAGGAAGTAGAACTTTTGAGGGAACCATTCTTTTGAGGTTGAACCCTTATAGGTCACCTTTGGTGGTCAATAAGCAGTTTAATATCCTAGCTTATCCAGTTAAGTGATTTCTTCTGGTCTGAGTATCTTGAAGATATTAGGCTTGAGTTTGAAGATGAAGACTTCATTGAAGAGTATGGAAGAGGATGATTCCCTGAGCATTGCCATTTCAGCTGAAGCTTGAAGAGCAAGAAGAATAAATTGATACTTGAAGACCCAATGAAGATCCAGTAAAGACTGAATGAAGAGCTGAGGCATGAGAAAGAATTGAAGGATGAAGTTGACACTTCCAGATGATTGATGACTATTCTGAGAAGCTGAAGCTTGTAGGAAGAGAAGACCAAGTTGAGACTGGTAAAGTAAGAGAGCTGAAGCTTGAAGGCTAAGTTGATACTTATGAAGAGGATTCAATTGAGATTGAGTGTAGAGCTGAGGCTTGAAGAGCAGAGGATAAGTTGATACTTACTTTAAAGCATGGAGATCCTGAAGGAATCAAGTTGATACTTGTGGTTAAGAGTGCAGCCTGAAGGTGGAACTGACTAAGGAGCCGAAGCTTGAAGAAGGAGATTAGGTTGAAACTTATGTTGAAGGGTTGAAACTTGGAGAAGCAAATTGATATTTGTCATGAGAGAGGATAGCCTTGAAGGGTGGTTGAAGTCTGAAGACTGGTTTGCTGTCAGAAGAGCTGAAGCTTGGAGTTGAGAGAGGGGTTGATCTGCTTTCTTGTCTGTTTTCTTTTCTGTATTGCTGATGTGCCTTGTTTAACTTGCTTGATGCATTAGAATAGGTTCATATCTAGACTAACTTTAATCTAGGAGCATGATTGCACTAGAGGTTGAGTTGCTCCCTCTGCTTGTATTGTTACTGTATGGCTTTGCTTGCGGGTATTCGGTAGAGCTCTGCTCCCTTGCCTATGTGGTTTGTTATTTTGCTTGACAGCACTTTATTTTATTTTCCTTTATGATTGAAATTATTCATACCTGGCTTGAGGTTGAGATGAGCTTGTGGAGGCTGATGCCCCACACACATTTCCTCCCTCACTTGCATTGCATGCATTTTACAGTCGTTTACTGTTTACTGTTTAAGCTGATGCTTTATCTGTTTCTGTTTATCATTGATATGATCCCTTAGGACTCTCATTTCCTTTGATAAGGTAGTGATGATAGAACTTTAGGTTGAAACCTATGCATGATAACTTCTAGGAGTTTCCTGTTTCAAACCTCAACCATAGGATGAATCCTTGGCATGACAACAGTAGGACTTGATAGTCTCCCCTTAGTTGAACCTGTTCGTTCTCTTTTCTCATCTCAAAACAGCTTAAAATACAATAATCAGGAATGATTTCTTTTGTACGTTACGAGCCTTAAGCTATCTAAGAAAGGATTGTGGGAGAGTTTCTTTTCCACAGTCTGGATGTTTAGTACGGTACCCTTTGGGTGACATGCGACGCATTCACTCTCAGGTCATAGTCTTTAGTGCGATTGAAATTGCAAACACGATAAAAAAACACTTCTTTCATAAAAGACAGAAAACAAACTTCAAACCTTTTTTCCCCGTGGGCCCATAATTCAAAGGAAAGCTTTTCTGAAGAAAAGAGTGTCGTTAAACTTCAGCGCCAACGTAAACAGGCTTTGTCCCTAACTGCTGGAACTGTTGTTTAACCCTACTCGATAAAACAGATGAATCTGAATTCCCGTAATCCGTAGCATCCCGAACTACGTAAGCTCTGATCTCTCATACCTGTTGGGAGTACGTAGGCACAATACTGATGTATTGGCGAGCCACCTTCCCCATAACCCGTCGTAGGTCGAACTACGTTGACTCTGATTTCTCATTCTCTGATGAGAATACGTAGGCATAAAGTGCGACGCTTTGCGGAGTCATTTTCTTTTCTGTTTTAGCCAGCCTTGATAGGTAGATAAATAAACCAACTCGTCCAGTAAACACAACAAGCATGGATCCCGTCGAGTACGACGGACGTGAGGGGTGCTAATACCTTCCCCTTGCGTAACCGACTCCCGAACCCAGACAACGGTTGCGACGACCTTGTCTTACCCTTTTTCGTCAGGTTTTTCCGATCGTTTCCTTTCCCGCGCTGAGGGATAAATAACGAAAGGTGGCGACTCTTCTGTTTTGCCGGCACCTTATTTTCGCGGAAGCGACAGCTGGCAACTCTGCTGGGGACTTGATAGTTTCCTGGGATCCAACGTCCCGTATGCGAGTCAGTTTGGGGATCCGACGTCCCCTCGAGAGTCAATCCTAGCGCTTGTATGATTACTTGTTGGGTTGTGTTTATTTATCGCATTTTATTTCCCGCACTTTATTTTCAGTATGATATGATTATCTGTGCTGTTGTGGGAGGGGCATTCTGATGAGTGAGAAGCCAGACCCAGGCTTGAGTGAACATAGCATTAGTTGTGGAAATTAGTGGGCACGTGCTTGCTTGGCAGGCACTAGTGTCTCACGAAATCCACGCTCAGACGAGGTTCTCCCGGTTGGCTTCTCTTTCAACCCTTTGGGTTGAGACGGTTGTTGGTTTGGAGGATTGTCGACTCTGGGGACCGATCATTTGTGATTCAGTCGAGTGAGGCCGCTTCATGAGCTGGTGATGCCACACCTTCTGGGTATCGTATCACCCCTCTTGAATGTCTGTGATGCTGATGAACGCATAGGATGCCGAACTTGAGTCAGTTTAGGTCCATACCTGTGAGCAGGGTTGGGTTTATTGCAGGAAACTTTGACCTTCAGACCACCTGGTTTTCTCGACAGTGAATCAGTTTTGTTGGTACCGGAGGTTCTCATCATCAGATATATGATTGTTCTTGACAGGGCAGAGCTTTGGTCCTGTATCAAAGGACCTTATATTCAGATATATATATATATATATATATGTATGTTCTTGACAGAGCAGGTTTTTGATTGGGGTCTGAAGATCTCATCAGCAGATATATGTATGTTCTTGACAGAGCAGGTTTTTGATTGGGATCTGAAGATCTCATCAGCAGATGTATGTTTGTTCTTGACAGAGCAGAGTTTTTGGTCCTGTATCAGAGGTCCTTGTTATCAGATATCTGTTCTTGACGGAGCAGATTTCTTGGTCCTGTATCAGAGGTCCTTATTATCAGACGTTTATTCTCGACAGAGCAGAATTATGGTCTTGTGTATATGGCCCTATCAGATGTGTGTTCTTGACAGAGCAGATTTGTGATCCGATACCAGGGTTTTCTTATTATCAGATGTAGTGGTTGTTCTTGACAGAGCAGCGTCATGGTTTTGTTGATACAGAATCTCCACAACACAGTTGCCTTGATCTCCTGCTGCATGATTGCATTTTACATTGCTTTGCATACTCATTTGCATTTCATTAACGTGTGTCTGTGTTGCAGGTACCGTTTTCCACGATCCAGGATTTCTTGCCTCCTATTGTATTGTTATGGGTTCTCTGAGGAAGACCGTGGCTTACAAGTTCCCTGCCCCTGATGTGGTTCGGCTGACCGGTTTGATTGCTTTAGCAAATGATTCTGTGAGGGATGAGTTCAGAGAGACTTACGGAAAATTGCTCAGTTTGGTTCGTAAACCTTCTGCGTTCGAGTTGAATGGGTTGCACGCTCTGCTGCAGTTCTACGATCCTCCGTTGAGATGCTTTACTTTCCAGGACTTCGTTCTCGCACCCACGCTAGAGGAGTATGTTGATTTGTTAGGTGTGCCTATCAAGAGTCAGATGCCTTTTATTCATATGGATGTTGAGCCTGATCTGGCTGGTTTAGCTCCTTCACTTCATCTGGATGCCTCCGAGTTGGTATTGTCTAGTTGGAACAAGGTTCCCGGTTTCTCCTTGCAATTCTTAGTGGGTAAAGCTCAGCAGTGCGCCAAAGATGGATGTTGGGTCGTGTTCAACGCCATCCTCGCTCTGTGCATATATGGCCTTATTCTGTTCCCCAATATGCCCGATTTTGTAGACTTCGACGCCTTTCGCATCTTTGCATCAGGGAATCCAGTCCCTACCTTGATAGGAGATGTCTACCATTCCGTCCACTACAAAAACGAGAACAGGAGGGGCAAGAATGTCTCATGCTGTGTGCCCTTGCTTTATAAATGGCTTGATAGTCATCTGCCTAAGAGGGGTCCCTTTGTTTCGTCTGCAGCCACAACTGAGTGGTCCGAGCGTCTGATGAGTTTATCTGCAGAGGATATTGACTGGTTTGACAGAGATAGGCTGGGTACCGAGATTATCTTCAGCTGCAGCGGGTTTCCGAACGTGCCTTTGATAGGCAGGAAAGGCTGCATAAACTAAAATCCGTCTTTGCTGGTCCGACAGTTCGCGTATGCTTTGAGAGCTCCGCCGAAGGAGGAAGAGGTACAGGAATATCTATACCTCACTGGTCTTCTGGAAGGGGATTTGTTATCCAAGCTTCAGCACGCTTAGAATTGTATTAGTAAGCGAGGAAAATCATTGCTAGGGAGAAGCAATAACCAAGCCTACCCTCCGTATGTGACTTGGATCAGAGCCAGAGCAGATGCTATAGGGATGCCGTTTCCTCATGCCAAGCCGGAAAGCCCTC
Source organism: Lathyrus sativus (assembly GCA_963859935.3). Lineage (NCBI taxonomy): Eukaryota > Viridiplantae > Streptophyta > Magnoliopsida > Fabales > Fabaceae > Lathyrus > Lathyrus sativus. Next base: position 177,918,383 of record OZ012740.1, read on the forward strand.
CAATGATTGAAGAGCTTATTATTATGCCCGTTCAGCAGCATAATCAGGTGTTAGCTGAGCGAGATGAATTGAAGTGGGCAAATGAGGAACTGGAGAAAGAATTGGCTCAGCTCCGAAGTGAGAGGAACGAGGCCGTTCATTCCTTCAAAAGGCAAACAGAGCTGGTGAACCAGCTAGGTACATACCTGACTAAGCAGATAGCCGAGCGTGAACGCATGGGTCAAGACTTCAAAGCTGTCAATGACGTACTGGCTACGAAGAAGCAACACTTGGACGAAGCATATCGGAGGATATCCAAGTTCAACCAGCACTGGAAGGCCTCGCTAGCCACCAGGAAAGAGAGGGAGGATAAGCTGATGCTGTAGATCTCCAAGCTGGAGGCCCAGGTGAAGGCTAGTGAGAAGAGGTTTGATGAAGAAACAGCTCGCAGATACGCCGCCGAAGGCCAGCTCAACAGGGCTCTTGCTAACCTGAAGGAGCACAAACTGACGTTTGAGTCCAAGAAGCAGAAGTTAGAAGATTGTTTCGGCGAAGGAGCCTGGGAAGATTCGGTTGAAGGTCTTCGATACACCATTGTGCAAAGGGAATTACTCGTCGAAGGGTTACTCACTCTGCCTGATCATCCAGAAACGAAGGAGTTGTTAGAAGAGTATCGCGCCCGTGGCCGTACTTGACTATTTGTATTCCTTTTGTTTTGATCATTGTTGTGTGCTGACCATCACCAGGCTTGTTGGCTGAGGTCACGCTATTGATTCATCTTGTACTCGCTGATGTTGTGTACTGCCTTGATGGGCTTTCTTTATATATGAGATTGTTATTTCCATGACTAGATTTGGACTTCTTATTATCAGCACTGGCACTCAGGCACTAGGATCGGGGGAGATCTCCCTAACGCACAGACACACGTTTGCATTTGCATGAAGCATTTGCATAACGAGCACTTTATTGTTTTTCCTAACCCTTTTGTGTTTGATAGGTTGTTTCAGGTGGTTCCAGGATTGATCAGAGACCTATTCACCGCTATCCGACCAAAGCTAATCAAACCAGGATCATGGAGCAAGTGCAAACCGATGTTCAGGAACTCCGCGAAAGAATGGATCGCTTCATGGAGCTCATGCAAGCGGTCGCCAATGGCCAGGATCAGCTCAGAACTTTGGTTCAGCCTCTGATTTCAAGGGTTGATAGCAACGGCGTACTCCATGGTGGGACTGTGCCTACTCCTCCACCAGTTGAAACTCCACAGAATGGTATTCCCGTGACCGGGGGAAACGGCAGTGCCAACGGCAATGTGATGGCCAACATGGGACTTAATACGACGGGCGCCGGTAATGGGAGTCTGGGAGCTAATGTCAATGTTGGGCTGGGCAACGGCAATGCCGGTGTTGGGAATCTGTTTGGGCCTCAGCCATGGCTAGAGGATCGTCAGGACAATGTGTTCTCTCAGAGAGGTGTTCAAGGGGAGCTGAATGCTGAAGCACGTCTAAGGTTCAAGGCACTTGAAGATAAGATGAGAGATATCGAGAATCAGGATACTTTGGGCGTTGATATGTCCAAGTTGGGACTGATCGCTGATTTCAAGGTGCCTCCTAAGTTCAAGGTACCTGACTTTGAAAAGTATAAGGGCACCACTTGCCCTCGCGTCCACCTGAGATCGTATTACAGAAAAATGTCTGCTCATTCTGATGACGAGAAGTTGCTGATGCACTTCTTTCAAGACAGTTTTTCCGGGCCATCCCTCGAATGGTACATGAGTCTGGAGCCTACTAGTGTACGCACGTGGAAGGATCTTGCTGAAGCATTTGTGCACCACTACCAATACAATAGCGACCTGGCCCCGAACCGAGTCCAGCTGCAGAATTTGTCGCAAAGGAACAATGAAGGGTTTAAGGAATACGCCCAGCGGTGGCGTGAGTTGGCAGCTAGGGTTCAGCCGCCGATGGTTGAACGTGAGCTCGTGCAGATGTTTGTAGCCACCATCCCAGGGGTTTATTATGAGAAATTGGTCAGCGGTATGTCCGGAACCTTCTCAGATCTCATTATCACGGGTGAGCACATCGAAAATGGGATCAAACTCGGGAAAATTCAAGGTGAGTCATCCTCAGCTGGAGGAGGCAAGAAACCTTATAGTGGCAAAAGACGAGAAGGAGAAACAAGCGCTGTGACCAACGCTCGAAGGAAGGGTAAAGGTCCTCACCAGCAGGTGGCTAGCATAATTATCCCGACAGTTCCACAGCAGCAGCAACCGAATCAACAAGGGTACAGAAAGTATCAGAATCGGGCACCTTTGTTGAACCGTCACCTCGAGACACCGCCCATGTCGTACGCGCAACTCTTGCAGACTTTGCTTCAGCTACAGTTGATCCAGAAGAGAACGCTGGCTCCCTTGACATGGGCACCTCCGCCAGGGTACGACGCGAATGCAACTTGTGAATTTCACTCGGGGGCACCAGGCCACACAATAGAGAATTGCAAAGCCTTCAAGCATAAGGTGCAGGACATGGTGGATGCCAAGATCATCAACTTCTCGGACAATGTGCCAAATGTCACGAAGAATCCTATGCCGAATCATAGGGGAGGCGGAGTGAACTCCATTATTGAGGATGAGAATTTGGATTTGTTGACTGATGTCAAGGATCTGAAGACGCCGCTTAGCTTCGTTAAAGCTAAGTTGATGAAAAAAGGGTTCTTTCCATGTTGTGGAGAGCTATGTATGGACTGTGCCACACGTTTTGATGGATGTGAACAGTTGATAGAGGGAATTCAAAGTCTGATGACTGAAGGGATTTTACAGTTTAGCCGGAGGGCCGAATGTGGGTCAGGAGAGGTAGTGCTGAAGCAAGATGATGAGGTCGCCACCATCACCATCCCTCGCCAGACGATAACTATTTATGCGCCCAGACCGCCCACGATTACTATCACCAAAGCTGGGCCGATACCCTTCGAGAGCACTAATGATGTCCCATGGCATTATGGGGCTGAAGTCTACTGCAACGGACAGAAGTTGGAGCTAGAACCGTTTGGGTCGACTGTGGAGAACCTTGCGAGAATCAGTGGTATTACTCGCAGCGGAAGAGTGTTTCACCACCAGAGGTCGTGGCGGATACAGCAGTCAGAGCTGATGCGGCCGATAAGGGTAAAAGTAAAGTCGTTGAAGAGATCGCACGTGGGGCAGAAAAAGACTTGCTTGTTAAAGACGCCGAGGAGTTTATGCGGTTGATTAAAAAGAGTGACTACAAGATTGTGGATCATCTCCATCAGACGCCCTCGAAGATTTCCATTCTGAACTTGTTGTTGTGTTCTAAAGCACACCGCAACGCGCTGCTGAAGGTGTTGAACGCCGCCTATGTACCGCAGGAAATATCGGTAAATCAACTAGAAGAGGTCGTAGCCCACGTAAATGCTGGAAATGGGTTAGGTTTCACAGACCTAGAGCTGACGCCAAAAGGGAGGAATCACAATAGCGCTCTGCACATCTCGATAGAGTGTAGAGGGACGATTATGTCGCACGTGTTGGTGGACACGGGTTCGTCACTCAATGTTCTGCCGAAGAAGGCATTAATGAAGTTAGATACTCGCGGAGTGATCTGCACACCCAGTGATCTGGTTGTGAAGGTGTTCGATGGAACCAAACGCCATGTTTTCGGGGAGGTGACCCTGCCAATCCAAGTTGGTCCGGAAACGTTCGACGCGGTCTTTTATATTATGGACATCATGCCTGCCTACAGTTGTCTCTTGGGCCGGCCGTGGATCCATGCTGCTGGAGCCGTGACCTCCACGTTGCACCAGAAACTCAAATATGCTGTCGGGGGTAGCATCGTAACTGTTTGTAGCGAGGAAGACATAATGGTGAGCCATTTGTCGTCCTTTAAGTATGTTGAGATGGATGGAGAAATCCATGAGACTCTATGCCAAGCGTTCGAAGCTGTCAAAGTGAAGGACATAGCTCCTGTAGTCACGGAAAAGCCAGAGATGACTCTCTCCTCATTCAAGGAAGCTCGGGCCGTTGTCCAAGCCGGATCTACCCCAGGCTGGGGGCGAATTTTAAAGATACCTAACAAGCAAGATAAGTTTGGGTTGGGATATTCTCCTAGGGCTGAAGCTTCTTCTTCTAGCAGTACATCGCGAGGTAAGGGGCCGATCCAGTTTACCAGTGGCGGAATAATTTTCGAAAGCATCAACGCGGTGTCTGAAGACAGCGGAGATAGCTACTGTGACCTCGACTCTTGGATCCAGCCAAGCAAGCCAGGCGAGAGCCTCAACAATTGGTCTGTCAAGGATATCATCCAGATGACAAGCGAAGAGTAATGATTTACTTTTTCCAATCATTGTACAACCCTATGTCTTACCCGGGGCATAGTGGTTTTATTGTCAGGGCCTTGTTGGATTATGTACATGCATTTTGTTAATAAATCAAAGGCGTTTTTTCTTCGTATGCAAATATTGTGATCCCTGTCATTCCTGTTTTATATTTGTTTTGAAAAACAACAAAATGGCAATGGGGTTTGTGCTAGCCTGCACATCCTTGTTTTAAACTTAACCCTTGTTATTGCAGGATCCACATAACAGATGACATCGACTCTGGACCTTCTACGGCTCACTTCGAATTCGATTGCCCGATCTATCAAGCCGAAGAAGAGATTGATGAAGACAAAGACCTTCCTGAAGAGTTGGCCCGCTTGTTGAAACAAGAGGAGAAAGTTATTATGCCTCATGAAGAGGAGATTGAGATCGTAAATCTGGGTTCTGAAGAACTCGTCAGAAACGTCAGGATAGGGGCTGCATTGCAGAGTGATATCAAGCAGAGATTGGTCAAGATGCTTCGAGAGTATCGTGACGTCTTTGCTTGGTCATACGAAGATATGCCCGGACTTGACACTGACATCGTGGTCCACCACTTGCCGCTGCGAGAAGATTGTCCTCCCGTTAAGCAGAAGCTTAGGAGGACAAGACCAGATATGGCCATTAAGATAAAAGAAGAAGTGCAAAAACAGCTTGATGCTGGCTTCTTAGCGGTCACTACTTACCCTCCGTGGGTCGCCAACATAGTGCCTGTACCGAAGAAGGACGGTAAGGTACGCATGTGCGTCGATTATCGGGATTTGAATAGGGCGAGCCCTAAAGATGATTTCCCGCTGCCTCATATCGATGTGTTGGTCGACAATACAGCCCAGTTCTCCGTGTTTTCGTTCATGGATGGCTTCTCCGGTTACAACCAGATCAAGATGGCGCCGGAGGACATGGAGAAAACGACGTTTATCACTCCCTGGGGAACATTTTGCTACAAGGTAATGCCTTTCGGTCTGAAGAACGCAGGGGCCACTTACCAACGAGCTATGGTAACTTTGTTTCATGACATGATTCATCATGAGATTGAAGTCTATGTTGATGACATGATTGCAAAGTCCCAAACGGAGGAGGGACATCTGGTCAATTTGCTGAAGCTTTTTGAGAGGCTTAGGAAGTTCAGGTTGAGTCTGAATCCTAACAAGTGTACTTTCAGAGTACGGTCCGGAAAGTTACTGGGGTTTATCGTGAGCGAAAGAGGCATCGAGGTTGATCCTGCGAAAATAAAAGCGATACAAGAAATGCCAGTGCCGAAAACAGAAAAAGAAGTTCGTGGTTTCCTGGGCAGAATAAACTACATTGCAAGGTTTATTTCTCAGCTCACGGCCACGTGTGAGCCGATGTTCAAGCTTTTAAAGAAAGATCAGGCGATTATCTGGAACGAGGATTTCCAGAAGGCATTCGACAAGATAAAACAGTATCTGCAGGAACCTCCAATCTTGATACCCCCAGTGGCTAGACGGCCATTAATCATGTACTTGACAGTTCTTGAGAATAGTATGGGGTGTGTTCTCGGTCAGCACGACGAGACGGGCAGAAAGGAGCATGCTATTTACTATTTGAGTAAAAAGTTCACTGACTGTGAATCTCGTTACTCGATGCTGGAGAAGACGTGTTGTGCACTAGCCTGGGCTGCCAAACGTTTACGACAGTACATGCTCAATCACACCACTATGCTAATTTCGAAGATGGATCCGATCAAGTACGTCTTCGAGAAGCAGGCTCTTTCGGGCAGGATTGCCAGATGGCAAATGGTGTTGACGGAATATGACATTCAATACGTTTCCCAAAAGGCCATTAAGGGAAGCGTATTGTCTGATTACCTTGCCGAACAGCCGATCGAAGATTACCAGCCGATGAAATTTGAATTCCCTGATGAGGATATCATGTTTCTCAAGGTGAAAGATTGCGATGAACCGTTGCCCGACGAGGGGCCGGATAGGAAATCCCAGTGGAAGGTGATATTCGACGGGGCGGTTAATTCTTATGGAAGTGGCATTGGGGCGGTCATCACGACTCCCCACGGATCCCACATCCCGTTCACTGCGAGACTGACGTTTCCAGTCACCAATAATGAAGCGGAGTACGAAGCATGCATCATGGGTCTAGAATAAGCAATTGATTTGAGAATCAAGAACCTATACATATATGGTGACTCGGCACTTGTGATCAACCAGATTAAAGGGGAGTGGGAGACTCGTCAATCGAATTTGGTGTCGTACATGAACTATGCCAGAAGGCTACTTCCGTTCTTTGATCGAGTGGAACTCCATCATGTGCCCAGGGCCGAAAATCAGATGGCTGATGCCTTAGCCACGTTGGCTTCGATGTATAAAGTCAATTTTTGGAATGAGGCTCCAAGAATTTTCCTTTCTCGTCTGGATAGACCTGCATTCGTCTTTGCAATCGAGGAAGTCGCCGATGGCAAGCCATGGTTCCATGACATCCAGGTTTTCCTTATGACTAAGGAGTATCCTGTGGGAGCGTCAACCCAGGATAAGAAGACTCTGAGGAGGCTGTGTGGAAATTTTTATCTCAATCCTGATGAAGTTTTGTACAAAAGAAACCACGATCTCGTGCTACTCAGATGTGTAGATGAGAAAGAGGCGAGTATGCTCATGGAAGAAGTCCATGAAGGCACATTTGGTACGCACGCCGGCGGGTATGCTATGACAAGAAAGATCCTGAGAGCAGGATATTACTGGCTGACGATGGAATCAGATTGCTTCAAATTCGCGAAGAGGTGTCATAAATGCCAGATTTATGCTGATAAAGTTCATGTGCCGCCGTTCCCGCTAAATGTCATGTCCTCCCCGTGGCCGTTCTCCATGTGGGGCATCGACATGATAGGCAAGATCGAGCCCACTGCATCCAATGGTCACCGCTTCATTCTAGTAGCTATCGACTACTTCACCAAGTGGGTGGAGGCAGCCTCATATGCTAATGTAACCAAGCAGGTGGTGGCTAAATTCATAAAGAGGGACATCATCTGTCGTTACGGAGTTCCCGAGCGGATCATTACCGATAATGGTTCGAATCTGAATAACAAGATGATGAAGGAGCTGTGCCAGAGTTTCAAGATTGAACACCACAACTCATCTCCTTACCGGCCGAAGATGAATGGCGCCGTTGAAGCGGCCAATAAGAACATAAAGAAGATTGTTCAGAAGATGGTGGTGACCTACAAGGATTGGCACGAGATGCTGCCTTTTGCACTGCACGGTTATCGTACGACGGTACGTACGTCAACCGGGGCAACTCCTTTCTCCTTAGTGTATGGTATGGAGGTTGTCCTACCGTTAGAAGTGGAGATCCCTTCTTTGCGAGTTTTGGTTGATGTGAAACTCGACGAGGCAGAATGGATTATGAACCGACTGAACCAACTCAGCCTGATGGACGAGAAGAGGTTAGCATCGATTGCGCATGGTCGTCTGTACCAAAGCCGAATGAAGAAAGCTTATGATAAGAAGGTGCGTCCTAGAAGCTTTCAGACGGGTGATCTCGTCCTGAAGAAGATTCTTCCTCCACACTCCGATCATCGGGGCAAGTGGACTCCCAATTACGAAGGTCCGTATGTCGTCAGCCAGGTCTTCTTGGGAGAAGCTTTGTTGTTATCCACAATGGACGGTGAAGATTTTGCATCCCCGGTGAACGCGGACGCAGTTAAAAAATACTTTGCTTGAAAGCGACCCGCTGGACAGTAAAAAGAGAGTCCAGGAAAAAATGGGGCATCCCGACGAACCATAAAAAAGGAAAAAGGTTCGAGAAAAAAATTAGGGATATAAATTGAAACGAATGTACACCCGCAAAGTCGAAAACCCGGATGGGCGACTTTGGCAAAAAAGGGTATCCCGGTGAACTGAAAACCCGCAAAGGGCGGTTCACGCAAAAGTTAGGGATTTAAAAAAGCAAATGACTGCGTTCCGCGTATGGACTTTCTTTGTTTAGTGGTTTGGAAGACCTGAGGGCCGTTTATCTGAATCAATCTCTTCTGAAGCTGAAGCGTCGGAGAAGTATCGAAGTCGAGTGGGTCATAGAGGGATCAACTCACGGTGTTCGTCTACGCCTCGTTGCCGACATTTGTATATAATGATGTATATTTATGTTTTATTTTTGCGCGGCTTCCTCATTCCAGGAGCTTGCATCCGTTGTAAAACATTTTTACCCATTCAGGGGTTCGTTATCAATAAAATGTATACTATTCAGCAATTCTGTTTGTCTATTTAGCATTTATCTGTTTTGTTTGCGAAAAAGAATGCCGAGGTTTTGATAAAATGCGCATACATAAACTTACTGGCCTAGGCCACTGATTGTTGAAACAATGAATTACTCGAACATTGTCACAAGATATTAACCTTGATAGGTCCCTTTGAGAAGGGTATCTTGTCGGTTTGTTTGTGTTGTTACAGGTGTAGCATGTACCAGACAGTGCGCCGTGCGCATCCCCAAGCAGGATGACTCATCCTTCTCCAGCAAGGTTCAGCAGTCTCTCCCCGCAGATTCCGAACATGATATCGTGAGCATTGATATGTCTCCCCAGGCAGAGAAGACTCTCTCCCCAATCAGATGCATCCGGAAGGAACGTCATCTCCTCAGCTGAGTCATTCACCGAAGTGTGCAGGAACTGATGGTTCAAGACTGAAGTCTCCAGCGGAATCGAGATTCCGCACAGAGTCGTAATCTCCCCAGCAAGCAAAATGATTTCTTCTTCCCCAGCCGAGGTTGCAGATCCCCAAGAGAGCCGAGTCCTTGGAAACCGCTCAGGCCATGATTGGTTTTCCCCAGTGGAGTGTTGAATAGCTGATGCTGTGTTTCCCCGCCGGAGCCGTTATCTCCAAGGAAGTAGCCGTGAAGGCTGTGCAGTTTATTCCCGCGATTGACATTGCTTTCCCTCAGCAGGTCCAGGTTCTCGCAGAGCTTCGTTCCCCTGCAGCAGTCAACTGAATTTCACTTCCCCATAGCGCCCGATTGAGATTGGCGTGACCCTTTTCTCCTCAGCAGGATGATCCCTTCCCCCTATCAGAGTGGTTCTTTCTCCTTGACAGGAGGATTCTCCCTTCAGCATTTATTTTGCTGACGGGATCGCATCATTTTGCATGACTGCATAGCATTTATCATAAACGCGTAGCATTTCCACCGTGTGGAGCATTGCGCCATTGCCGAAGCGTATGCATAATAAGCATGATCTAGGTTGTTACCATTCTTATTTTGCAGGTGTTCCGCCGCAGAATTGTTTGCTCAAGATGATTCTTGAATTCTCCCCAACGAAGTCACTTGCTCAAGATGATTCTTGAATTCCCCAGCAAGGTCGTTCGTTTAAGATGATTCTTAAAAGCCCCAGTGAAGTCGAAAGAGTTGGTTGCTCAAGTTGATGCTTAGAGTCCCCGACAGAGTGTTTGCTCAGGATGATTCTTGAAATCTCCAGTATAGTTATTTGTCCAAGATGATTCTTGAAGTCCTCAGCAGAGTGGATTCATCCAGAATGATTTCTGGATCCCCGAAGCAGAGTTACTTGATAGTTCTCCAGAATCCCCAGCGGAGATGCGTCATCCCCAGCAGGTTCCTGAATAGCGAAGTCGAAACTTCCCTTGAAGACTTGATGATTGAAGTCTAACCGTATTAACGAAGTAGTTCTCTCAGCTGATGCGGAGTGCCTGATGGCAGAAGTTTGGATATCCCCAACTGGCTCATGATTGACCGAGAATTCTATTCCCGACTTACTGATGGAGTTTGGCTGATGGCCGAAAGTTTTCTTTGAATGCCCGACGGCATAATTTAACTTGATTGTTGACCTGATAGAGCCCGGCTGATGCCCGAAAGTTTTCTTTGGATGCCTGACGGCATGATCGACCACGTATTACCGGTTACCGTGTGACCGATTCTCCAGCTAGTTGTCGTGCAGCTAATGTATCAGTTTTCGAAGATTTGTTCCCATCAGAGTACCGTGTACTTGTGCAGTTGGCAAATTTCCAGGTTTGTTGGTATTCAACCGTCTTTTACCTTAATTGGCTGAGAGCCGTTCGCTCCTCACCCAGTCATGTCCAAGCCGTTTGAATAGGGGCAGCTGTTGCACCCTAAAATTTGACCAACATTTCTTGACCTAGCTTGTGTTTCATTTCATTCACATTAGCATCATCATTTGCATTTCATTGACATGTATGCAGGAGATCAAGAGGTATGATTACCAATAAAAAGCCATACAAGACTTTGAAGCTAGCCAAGAAGGCCATTCAAGTGTTCAAGGGTAGATACTTTTGTCAGAGGAGTCAGAAGATTCTCAGAGAGAGTGGTTGAAACCAAGGGTATGTGCCTCTTAACTTGAGAGTTGTGGGGAGTCCTCAGATGATTCTGAAGCCATGAATGTGGATTTTAAGCCTTGAGAGAGCTAATGAGAAGTTTTGAAGATCACTTTGAGGCCTAGATAGGTCATTGTGCAAGATTAAGAACCCTCAGCCATGAGTGGTGCAGTTAGGGTTTGACTGGGTCGACCCTAGGTCAACTGATGATTTGGAGAGGGTTGAGACCTAATCCAAGAGCTATGTAATCATGGATTGATGCATTGAGATGCTATAAGGATGATTCCAAGGTCAACTCATCATGATTGAAGAGTTTGAGAAGTTTCAAGCTAGGGTTTCTAAGGCTTGACAGTGTAAAATCCCCTAGTTTGACCCCTATCTTCAAGGCAGTTTAGCTCAAGATGTGATTGTCATCTCATCTTTCCCCCAACATGAATGTTGTAGAGATTATTCTTAGATTTAATTTGAGTACTAGAAGTCCTTGATAGGATTTGTAGAACTCAAGTTATGACTTTGACAAGTTACAGGTCATCTGAGGTATGTGAATCTGGGGCCTTGAAAGTCACCCAACTTGCATCCAAATTTTTCCCAAGAAGGATGATTCCTATAAACTTTTGGTCAACTTGAATGTTGTTCCTTATCTTCTTATCTTTCTAAAGAGTACTAGAAGTCCTTTATAGGATTTGTAGAACTCAAGTTATGGCTTTGACAAGTCAAGGGCATTTTGGTCATTTGGAGGTTACAGGTCATTTCAAGCATAAGGCCATAACTCCTATTTCTAAGCTTCAAATGGAAAAATCTTCAACATCAAACTTGCTTAAAATGATGTTTTAAGGCTAGTAAGGAGGTCATGAGATGTTGAAAAAGCTTGTAGCTCAAAATGGTAAAAATGACCTAAAATGAAGGCATAAGTTAAATAAGTCAAAGTTGGAAATTGAAAATTTCAAGCTACACATCCAAACCATGGCATGTAATATACCATTTTGACTCTGGAAAACATTTTAGAAACAATGGTTTAGCCACATTTTTGATTTGAGGTCTAAATCATGGACTTGCTTTGGAAAATGGTTACTTGCATATTAAGGTACATATGCAAAACATAAGGAAAAGCAATGCACAAGCTAGAAAAGTATCCTAACATCTCATGCATCTCATCTAAGGAAATTTTCAAAGGAGAACAAGCTGCTGCAAGAGACATAGCACAAGCTGGTATATGAGATGGCTTGAAATCAAAAACTCATGACATGAGAATCTCAAATTCTCATTGGATGATTCCAGAAAGTTCTGGATGGTTTAGAACCATCCTATATATTGATTAGAAGCTGCTCAGATGCAAGGTTGGTGAGGGATTAGAGAGGAGAGTGAGGTTGCCATTTCATTTTCTTCCATTGCAAGTTGAAATCAATTTCTATATTCTACACCATTTCCATTGATTCTTTCAATCCTAACACCTTCCATTGATCATACTGAGTGTGTGCATACCAAATTGAGAGCAAGATCATGAAGAATTGAGAAGATAGCATTTGGATTTTGGAAGCTGCAAGTCACCATCGGATTCTGAGTTTCAAGCATCCTCCATCAAAGCTTTTGCAAACAGTAGCAAGATCCTAGTACAAGGAGTGATTCTGAAGAGATTGAGAGGTTGAAGTGAAGATTTGACCTATCTGGTATTCAAGAATTGTCAGGTTTGCAACTTTTACTCTACACCCTAATTTAAGCATTGTTAGTTAGATTTGTTAGGTTAGAATGGTTAGAGACAAGTAGGAGATGGATTCTGGAGATTTTGAGGGCATTTGGTGAGGTTCAAGGTAGTGACCCCATTTCTGTTTGAATCAAGAACGTGTTTGATATGGTGAATTAATGAGAGTTTTATATCAAGTTTTAATCAGGGTCATGTGGTGATCATTCTGAGCCAATCAATTTCAAGAATGGTTATAGTTGAGATTTGAGCATAATTTTGATTCATTATCGGGTTTAGAGATTGAGTACATTTCAGTGAATTCTAAGGTGATGGTCATGATCAGCATGAAATTTAGAGTGTTCTAGGGTTTTAAATCTTGGATTTCGGGCAAGAATTGAGGTGATACGATTGTGATGAAAAGATACTATGAAGCTCTGTTTCCATGGCTTCTTCATTACAAACCCTGGCTGAAGGAAGAAGATAATGTATTGGCCGTTGGATGGAGAGTAGACTCATTGACTGGACTTGGATCTAAAGGCCAAGATTTGATTTCATGTTTGAAGAGGGAAGTCTGAAGACAACCAAACGCAGCGTATCATTAAAAGTGAGGTCATGGGCTTAAGTTGATTTTGATAGCCACACCCCCATCCACGGCCCAGTGATGATTTGAACTAGTTTTCTCTACTTTCTGCACCGCGTTTTTTTCTTTTTCTTTATATTTTTGTTATTTGTTTTCTGATTAAATTATGGGCCTAGCGCATTTGCTGATGACACCCCCATTTAGAGCCCATCTGGATAATGAACTGCATATCATTGCTATCTGCACCAAACATTTCACATTTTATTTTCTTTTTCTTTATTTTTCTTTAAACTTTAGAAAATCATATTAAATAGAAAAATAATGATTTTGGCATGGGGATTTTTTCTCCTATTTCACATTTATGTCTAGAAAATTATAAAGTCAAAACATTTGCATTTCATGCATTTTTAATAATTTTTGTATATTTTCTCTTTTAATAGCTTTTAATTCATTTTATGTTGATGCATAGTTTTGTAGAATTTTGTTTAGCTAGTTCCCTTCATATTTTTGCACCATTATTTTTAGGATAGTTAGATTAGGACTTTAGCTCCCCTCTGGATTTATTCCATAATTTTGTGATTAGTTTTTTATTAGTTTTGATTAGATGACTTTAGGTTGTGTAGATTTAGGTCAATCCTTAACATAGGTCCACAATAACACTAGAATTTTGGGTTTTTAGGTCAAGTTAGATATTGGGACCTATAGGGTATTAAGGGTAGTTATGTAGGATCCCCTAGAAATTAAATTAGATTTTAATATAATAGTATACTATTTTTAATTAATTTTTGTAATTGATTGTTGTTTGTGTTGCCCTTGTGGGCTTGTATTTTGTTTTGCTTTGCTTTGTGGGCTTTTGCTTGGCTTGGTGGGCTTGGTCTTGCTTTGTGGAGCATGGAAGAGCATAGTGGAAGACTTGAAGATTGAAGAAGGAGCTTGAGAGCTTGAAGACTTGTTTGTTTTGTTGTTGTTTTAGGGTTAGGAATTAAGTAGAGCTTAGACTTAGTTAATTTCTTTCTTAAACATGGATGGTATCTTTCACCTCCATTCTTCCCCATGATTCAAGGTCCTTCCATGGTATTCACCTCCCTCCTTAGGAGGGATAAGTGATGGTACCTAAGAAGTAGAACTTTTGAGGGAACCATTCTTTTGAGGTTGAACCCTTATAGGTCACCTTTGGTGGTCAATAAGCAGTTTAATATCCTAGCTTATCCAGTTAAGTGATTTCTTCTGGTCTGAGTATCTTGAAGATATTGGGCTTGAGTTTGAAGATGAAGACTTCATTGAAGAGTATGGAAGAGGATGATTCCCTGAGCATTGCCATTTCAGCTGAAGCTTGAAGAGCAAGAAGAACAGATTGATACTTGAAGACCCAATGAAGATCCAGTAAAGAATGAATGAAGAGCTGAGGCATGAGAAAGAATTGAAGGATGAAGTTGACACTTCCAGATGATTGATGACTATTCTGAGAAGCTGAAGCTTGTAGGAAGAGAAGACCAAGTTGAGACTGGTAAAGTAAGAGAGCTTAAGCTTGAAGGCTAAGTTGATACTTATGAAGAGGATTCAATTGAGATTGAGTGTAGAGCTGAGGCTTGAAGAGCAGAGGATAAGTTGATACTTACTTTGAAGCATGGAGATCCTGAAGGAATCAAGTTGATACTTGTGGTTAAGAGTGCAGCCTGAAGGTGGAACTGACTAAGGAGCTGAAGCTTGAAGAAGGAGATTAGGTTGAAACTTATGTTGAAGGGTTGAAACCTGGAGAAGAAAATTGATATTTGTCATGAGAGAGGATAGCCTTGAAGGGTGGTTGAAGTCTGAAGACTGGTTTGCTGTCAGAAGAGCTGAAGCTTGCAGTTGAGAGAGGGGTTGATCTGCTTTCTTGTCTGTTTTCTTTTCTGTATTGCTGATGTCCCTTGTTTGACTTGCTTGATGCATTAGAATAGGTTCATATCTAGACTAACTTTAATCTAGGAGAATGATTGCACTAGAGGTTGAGTTGCTCCCTCTGCTTGTATTGTTACTGTATGGCTTTGCTTGCGGGTATTCGGTAGAGCTCTGCTCCCTTGCCTATGTGGTTTGTTATTTTGCTTGATAGCACTTTATTTTATTTTCCTTTATGATTGAAATTATTCATACCTGGCTTGAGGTTGAGATGAGCTTGTGGAGGCTGATGCCCCACACACATTTCCTCCCTCACTTGCATTGCATGCATTTTACAGTCGTTTACTATTTACTGTTTAAGCTGATGCTTTATCTGTTTCTGTTTATCATTGATATGATCCCTTAGGACTCTCATTTCCTTTGATAAGGTAGTGATGATAGAACTTTAGGTTGAAACCTATGCATGATAACTTCTAGGAGTTCCCTGTTTCCAACCTCGACCATAGGATGAATCCTTGGCATGACAACAGTAGGACTTGATAGTCTCGCCTTAGTTGAACCTGTTCGTTCTCTTTTCTCATCTCAAAACAGCTTAAAATACAGTAATCAGGAATGATTTCTTTCGTACGTTACGAGCCTTAAGCTATCTGAGAAAGGATTGTGGGAGAGTTTCTTTTCCACAGTCTGGATGTTTAGTATGGTACCCTTTGGGTGACATGCGACGCATTCACTCTCAGGTCATAGTCTTTAGTGCGATTGAAATTGCAAACACGATAAAAAAACACTTCTTTCGTAAAAGACAGAAAACAAACTTCAAACCTTTTTGCCCCGTGGGCCCATAATTCAAAGGAAAGCTTTTCTGAAGAAAAGAGTGTCGTTAAACTTCAGCGCCAATGCAAACAGGCTTTGTCCCTAACTGCTGGAACTGTTGTTTAACCCTACTCGATAAAACAGATGAATCTGAATTCCCGTAATCCGTAGCATCCCGAACTACGTAAGCTCTGATCTCTCATACCTGTTGGGAGTACGTAGGCACAATACTGATGTATTGGCGAGCCACCTTCCCCATAACCCGTCGTAGGTCGAACTACGTTGACTCTGATTTCTCATTCTCTGATGAGAATACGTAGGCATAAAGTGCGACGCTTTGCCGAGTCATTTTATTTTCTGTTTTAGCCAGCCTTGATAGGTAGATAGATAAACCAACTCGTCCAGTAAACACAACAAGCGTGGATCCCGTCGAGTACGACGGACGTGAGGGGTGCTAATACCTTCCCCTTGCGTAACCGACTCCCGATCGTTTCCTTTCCCGCGCTGAGGGATAAATAACGAAAGGTGGAGACTCTTCTGTTTTGCCGGCACCTTATTTTCGCGGAAGCGACACTACCATTCATTTATTTCGCTTGAATGTGCTAAGAGGTTGAATTTGAATTTGTCTGCTATTAGTGGGAGTATGGTTATTGATACCACGGCTAATGGTTATGTGACTACTGCTTTAGTCTTTTTGAGCTGCCCTTTGACTATTTATGATAGGAAATTTGTAATGGACTTGGTCTGTCTACCTTTGAATCAAATTGATGTTATCCTCGGGATGAACTGGTTGTAGTACAACTATGTTCACATTGATTGTTATAGTAAGACTGCGAGATTCCTTGAGGTTGGTGATGGTGGAGAGTTGATGTTTGTATCCGCTAAGAAAGTGGAAGGACTCTTAGAAGATAAGGCTAAGATGTTTGATTTGTTTGCTTCGCTTCAAGTGGATTGTGAAGCAGTGGGCGTGGAGCTACCAGTTGTTCGGAAATTTCCTGAGGTGTTTCCAGACGACATGAATGATCTACCTCCTAAGCGTGAGGTAGAGTTTACTATTGAGGTGATACTGGGCACTAGTCCTATATCGATGGCTCCTTATCAGATGTCTGCATCTGAGTTAGGGGAATTGAAGAAACAGTTGGAAGATTTGCTTGAGAAGAAGTTTGTTCAACCAAGTGTTTCTCCGTGGGGTGCTCCTGTGTTGTTAGTGAAGAAGAAAGATGGTAGTATGAGATTGTGCGTGGATTATCAGCATTTGAATAAAGTGACGATTAAGAATAAATATCCACTTCTGAGGATTGATGATTTAATGGATCAATTGGTGGGTTCTTGTATGTTTAGAAAGATTGATTTGAGGTCTAGTTATCATCAAATTCGTGTTAATCCTGATGATATTCCGAAGACAACTTTCAGGACAAGATATGGACACTATGAGTATACTGTGATGCCATTTGGAGTTTCGAATACACCTGGCGTATTCATGGAGTATATGAATAGGATTTTCCATCCTTATTTGGATCAGTTTGTGGTGGTGTTTATTGATGATATTTTGATATATTCTAAGTCTGAAGAAGAGCATGTGCAACATCTAAGAGTTGTATTGCAGGTTTTGAAAGACAAGAAGCTTTACGCCAAGTTGTCTAAGTGTGATTTTTGGTTGAAGAAAGTGAGTTTCCTTGGCCATGTGATTTCTAGTGGAGGGATTGCTGTTGATCCGTCAAAGATCGATGCTGTGTTGCAGTGGGAGGCTCCAAAGTCTACTACTGATATTCGAAGTTTTCTTGCGTTGGATGGTTATTATCGTAGGTTTATTGAAGGTTTTTCTAAGCTGGCTTTGCCATTGACTCATTTGACTCGAAAGGGTCAGACTTAAGTGTGGGATGTTGCTTGTGAGAAGATTTTTGTAGAACTCAAGAAGAAGTTGACAACTGCTTCAGTGTTGATTTTGCCAAATCCGAGTGAGTCCTTTGTGGTGTATTGTGATGCGTTGAAGATGGGCCTTGGAGGCGTATTGATGCAGAACGGTCAGGTTGTTGCTTACGCTTCCAGACAACTGAAGGTTCATGAAAGAAATTATCCTACGCATGATTTAGAGTTGGCCACTGTGGTGTTTGTGTTGAAGATTTTGAGACATTATCTATTTGGGTCCAGATTCGAAGTGTTCAGTGATCACGAGAGTCTGAAGGATTTGTTTGATTAGAAAGAGTTGAACAAGAGGTAGCGAAGATGGCTTGAACTTCTGAAGGATTATGATTTTGAATTGAGTTACCATCCGGGTAAGGCTAATGTTGTGGCTGATGCGTTGAGTAGGAAGTCCTTGCATATGTCGATGCTTATGGTTCGAGAGTTGGAACTGATTGAACAATTCAGAGATATGAGTTTGATTTATAAGGAGACTCCTAATAGTGTGAAATTGGGTATGTTGAAGCTGACTAGTAGTATTCTCCAAGAGATCAGAGAAGGTCAGAGATCTGATTTGAGTTTGGTGGATCGTCTCGCGTTAACTAATCAAGGTAACAGAGGTGATTTTCGAATCGATGAGAATGGTGTGATGAGGTTCCGAGATAGAGTATGTGTTCCCGATGTGCCAAAAATCAGGAAGAGCATTCTTAAAGAAGGTCATAGAAGGGGTTGAGTATTCATCCTGGTGCCACAAAGATGTATCAAGACTTGAAGAAGTTGTTTTGGTGGCCTATTATAAAGAAGGAAATTGCTGAATTTGTGTATGCTTGTTTGACTTGTTAGAAGTCGAAGACTGAACATCAAAGACCGTCGGGTCTGATGCAACCGTTGAGTATTCCAGAATGGAAATGGGATAGCATTTCTATGGATTTTGTGACAAGTTTGCCGAAGACGTTGAAGGGATATGATTCAATTTGGGTAATTGTTGATAGATTGACTAAATCAGCTCATTTTGTACCGGTGAGGGTCAATTATTTGTTGCAGAAGCTTGTTGAATTGTATATTGAGCAGATTGTGAAGTTGCATGGTGTCCCGTCGAGTATTGTTTCTGATAGAGATCCGATATTTACATCGAGGTTTTGTGAGAGTTTGCAGGCAGCTTTGGGTACTAAGTTGAGGTTGAGTTCTGCCTATCATCGCTGTCGAACTTCATCATCAAGTCGGAAAGGAAAACCTCTGACACCGCTGTTAGACTTCGTCATCAAGTCGGAAAGGAAAACCTCTGACACCACTGTCGGACTTCGTCATCAAGTTGTTGTCGGACTTCGTCATTAAGTTGTTGTCGAACTTCGTCATCAAGTCTGTAAGAAATACATTTGGTGTCGCTGCCTGAAACCTGCTAGGGATAAAACTTCCTGACATCTCTGTCTGACTTCCTCATCAAGTCTAAGGGAAATTTCGGACTCCGCTGGAGATTCTGGGGAACTTCTTCAAGTAACTCCGTCAAGTATCGACCTTAAGTTGAAGGGACCCATCTGACAGCACCATCAAGTATCGACCTCAAGTCGAAGGGAAACATCTGACATCACCCTCAATCCTTTGTTGGGGATAATGTTCCTGACCTCGTCACCAGGTTTCCACTAAGTTAATAACAACTACTAACATCATCGCCAAATAAAACACGAAGCTGATGAACCACTGCCCTTGCCGTCGAGCAAACCATCATCCAATAACATCCTGACATCACCGCCAAGTAAATGGAGAACCACAATCTTGGTAGATGTTTGACATCATCGTCATAACTCCATCGATAACATTCCAACCTCACCGCTGGATAAACACACTACCAAGAACACGTCTGACCTCACCGTCGTGTCTTCCGAACTGAGGGACGTCTAACATCGTCATCAAATAAACAAACTGATAAACGTCTAACATTGCCATCTGACCAATAGAAAGCTGATAAACACCTGACGTCGCTGCCAAACACTCATAGGATTGCCGAACACCCTAGATATCCGAAACACTTCTGACATCACCGCCGAACCCACATAGTTGTACCACGTTGATACACCCCTAACATCGCCGTCGGGCAAACCCTGTGGAGAAACTATTGATATCGCCATCAGACAAACACTGAGTTGGGAACCTCCTGACCTCACCGTCAGACCTTGCTAAAAGCAGTCAACCAATCCAAGAATCGGATGGGTTAGGAGCTGATAATATACCTGACATCGCCATCAAGCACTCACCGAACGGATAACCATCTGACCTCACGGTCAAACAATCCATAAAGCTGATAGGTGTCTGACATCACCGTCCGACAATCGTAACTTATCTGACTTCGTCGTCAGAAACAATCAAAAGAGTCTTCCATGCTGATAAATGTCTGGCATAACCTCCCGACCAACCATGGGATACTTGCGTCTAACTTCACCGTCAAACCTTCGCTAAATAAAAGTGAATCGCATACCTGAAGATAGACACGTCGTCTGAATGAGTAACTACTAACATCGTCGTCAGGCACTCGCAAAGGGAAGCTTTAACCAAGCAAATCCGAGGAGGGATGAAGAGAAATTTAACCCAATAACTCTGCTTTGGGAGTTCTGGAGAACTTAACCGAATAACTCTGCTAAGGATTCCTGCGAACTTAACCGAGTAACTCCGTTGGAGAAACACCTGCACACAAGAACGGTACCCACCTAGCTCATGTTTCACGTGCACATGTTCGACAATGGCGTAATGCTCCATATAAAATGGAAATCCTACGCGTTTAGGGTAGATGCTATGCATGCATGCAAAAATGCTATAGAACCAAATCAGCAAAATAAATGCTAAAGGGAGAACCACCCTGCCGGGGAGAAGGAGTCATCCTACTGGGGAGGTGAAACATGCCAATTTCAATTGGACTTAACCTGGGGAAACGAGCCTCAGACGGCTTTTCCGCTGGGGGAACAAAGTTCTACGAGAACCTGAAGTCCAAACTCAGCTGGGGGATCAACATCAAAACCTGCTGAGGAAAATGATGCCTTGGACGGCTTTTCAAGATACATCTTCCCTTGAGATACGGACTCCGCTGGGGAAATATAGCAACAGCTACACAATCACTCTCACCTGTTGGAGAAAGCAAACGACACCCTGAACAGCCTCCCAAGATACGACTCTCCCGGGGAACAACGAACTCGGCTGAGGAAAGACTGCCAAACCACTGGAACCAAACTTACCTGTGCAGAACTAACAACTCTGCAAGGAGAAATCAACTCTGTCGGAGACCTTGGTCTGAACTGCTGAGAGTTGAACATTCACAGACAATCTGCTGGAGAAAACCGCGTGCTAACCCACTACTAGGGAAAATATGACACCTGTCTGGTTGAAAGAAATCTTGATCTCAACTCGCCGGGGAGTAGGCATATACTTGCAATCTGCGGGGATTAACTATGTACCGACCAACTCCGGGGATGAAGGTACAAACTCAACTGCTCTTTTAACCTGCACACAACTCCACTGGGGGTAGAGATTCCAACTCCAACTGCTGGACCCTGGTTGGGGAGTCTATCTCTGCTTGGGGAGGCAAATCAATGCTCACAGTCTAATGTTCAGACTCTGTGGGGAAACACAACTGAACCTGCTGAGGAGACTCCACTTCTGCTTGGTGGAAAGAAGTTTGATCTTGACTTGCTGGGAAGTGAGCCCAATACTCTGCATATGCTCCTACTGAGGATATGACAAGGATACACTTCTGTCAAATGCCTCAAGGGTAATGACCTTGCAAAAATGATCTCTGGCACATTTTATCCTGAACAGAAAAAGTTTGCCATGAAGCGAACTCGAGATGGCTTTCCCCATAATCTGTAACAACTTTTGATAAACTCTGCAGCTATGGAGATGAATGATTCCTTCGTTTCCAACTTTGCCCCAGCCTGTGGGATCTTCGTAACATTCTCTCGAAAGGAAACCTGAAATCTTTTGCACTCTGGTGGTTTGATATGAACGACCTCAGTGTTTTGAACCTCACAGAGGTGCTTCAAGTTAATCGTCTTCAGGATAAGGATATCTTCGGTGCTCTCGGGGTGGCCTGCCCCAGCCTTGCAATGACTTTGCCCCTTATTGGTAAATTTATGGAGCAGTACCCCTTGGCTGCGAGAGATTTACTGAATCTCGACCTGATTGCCCCAGATTACTGACTCCCATGTCGTGATCATCTGATATAGCTTGCCCCGGTTCACCGGAGTATTCAGGCATTTTGCATTTTATCCTGATCAAACTTTCCATTGTGGAAACTTTCCTGCTGTCAAGCGCTTACTCGCAAGTAAAACAAATTGTTCTGCATAAAAGATATATTAAATGCAATGCATATGACAGTTTTCAAAATCCAATTTCGTTCATTGGAAAAATTTTGTGACATAAAGTGTGAATTACTTATTCAAAATGTCAACATTAATACCAATGCGGTAAGAGGAATCCTTTTTAGGAGTCAGTTTCAATGTGATCTTTACCGAATTATACTTCCGAAACAAACCTACTTCAATTAGGACTTTTAGAGGTTGTAACGTGGTCAGGTTCACGGTTTGAAAGGAAGGATAAAGGCTCAAAATTTATTTTAACTCACCCATTCTCCTTGATGTTCTCCAATCCTACGTTCGGCTAGCTTAACACGAGCCTTCACCTTTCAAAGGTTGAACAACAGGAATGACAATTCGGGAAACCACAAGCTTTCGGAGTGACAGTCACTCGCTTTTCGTCTTTGACGCTTGGTCAAATTAGTTGACACCTACCCTGCCACGGGTCAAATTAGGTGTATACTCAAGCCTGGGTATGGCTTTTCACTCAATGGAAATTCCCTCCCCACAGCACAGCAGTAATGACATATGATGCGGAAAATAAATGCGGGAAAGTAAAATGCGAAAGTAAATAAAGCACATATGTACAACTCCCAAAGATAAACAGACAAGCGCTAGGATTGACTCGCATAGGGAACCCTGTATCCCCAGCAGAGTCGCCAGCTGTCGCAACTGCGAAAAACAACCGGCGGAAAAAAACAGAAGAGTCGCCACTTTCGTTATTTATCCCAAAGGGAGGGAAAGGAAACGATCGGAAAAACCTGACGGAAAAAGGAAAAGACAAATTCGTCGCAACCATGTCTGGATTTGGGAGTCGGTTACGCAAGAGGAAGATATTAGCACCCCTCATGTCTGTCGTACTCGATGGGATCCATGCATTGTCGGCTATCTAAAAGGGTGTGTTGATACTATCTAGCTAAAGGCTCAGGGACAAAAGAAAAAGAAAAGAGAAGTGACTCGGCAGAGCTTCGCCGCTCTGTGCCTACGTACTCCCTCGTGCAATGGGAAAGTCAGAGTCAACGTAGTTTGACTAACTAAGGGTAAAGAAGGGGGGAAGGTTGCTCGCCAAGACATCGCGTCTTGTGCCTACGTACTTTCATCTGGTATGAAAGATCAGAGCAAACGTAGTTTGGGCTAAAAGGACCACAGGTTGGTTTAAACGTTTTTTAGGCCCGAGTAGGGTTAACAAATAGTTCTAGCAGTTGGTGTATGCAGCTCGACCATTGGAGACTTAGGCGCTACTGTTTGCGGTAGAACTAAGAGTTGACGGCACTCTTTTATCTGAAAAGGTTTTCCTGATTAAGATCCCGAAGGGTGAAAAAGGTTTGAAGTGTTTTTGCATCTTTTAGAGAAGAAGTGTTTTGAACTTGATTTGTAACTTATGTTGCCCTAAAGACTATAATTTACGAGCGAATGCGTCGTATATCGTGAAGGTGAGATAATACTTAGAAGGGGGGTTGAATAAGTATGAAAGATTAAAACTTAGAATTAAAACACAATTATTTTTATCCTGGTTCGTTGAACTCAACTACTCCAGTTCACCCTTCCTAGAGTGATTTGCCTTTCTCAACAAGGACTTAATCCACTATTTAATCAAACAGATTACAATAGTAACACCTAAGAACAACTGTTCTTAGTCTTCTCAAGAGCTACTGATTCCAACTGAATCCTCTTAAGGAAATCCTTTACAATCAATGTAAATCTAATACAAGAGTAAGAATGCTTCTAAAAAGCTTTTATCACAACAGTGATATTTCTCTTAAGTTTAAGTACAAATAATTCTAAGAATGAATATGGAAGTATGATAGCTTGAATGTTATAATTTCTTTTCAGCAAAATGTCTCACTGAAGAATTTGGTGGAGTCTTCCTTTTATAGGCAGCTGATCCAAGGAGAGCTGAATGTTGAGAAGAGTGTCCCAAAAAGGTCTGAGCCTTTTTGTCTTCACATCAAGTGACCTTTCCTAGAATAAGAAAGCACAGAAAAATCTTTTTTGTCTGTGTTCTTGTGTCTAGCATAAATGAGGAAAGAGACGTTTGATTTACTCCAACGGATATAATCTTTGAATATTTCTTCTTCAGTTTTCAGCAAGTTCATTAGAATCTGATTGGGTCAGAGTCTTCTAAAGATGTTCAGAACTTTGCTGTATCAGAGTCTTCTGCAGCATGTGTGCTTTCAGCGTGTTAATCATCAGAGCATATTTGACACAAAACTTCAGTACTGGCAGCTTTAGTACTTTCAGAATCTTCTGTAGAAACTATGCTTTGAAAAACTCTTCATACAATATTCTTCTTGCTTCAGATGCTTTTGCTTGCTTCATAATCTTATGGAGCTTCTTGCCTCAGATCCTTCTGGAGGCTACTCTCAGGAACTTCTGTAAGCAGCAATCAGAATCTTCTAATGAGTGCATCTGGCGCTTCAGAGTCTAGTTAATTTCTTGTATATAATTCTGATTTGCTTCTAGAGTGTTAATTTCTTTACTATCTGCAGTAAAAATTCTCAAGCAAATTTTAGAGTATATAATTCTTAAATACAAAATTTCCTAATAGTTATCATCAAAACAAATAGATATTATTAAGAACCAATCTGTGTTCTAACAATCTCCCCCTTTTTGATGATGACAAAAAGCATCAGAAATTTTGTTTAATTGAAAATATTAGAATTATAACTCCCCCTGAGATGATGAATCTCCCCCTGAGTTAAATACAAATAAGGAATAGAAACTTCCCTTTTGTCTTTGAGTAATCTTCAGAGTTTGATCTTGTTTGTTCTTTTAACATTTGAAGGTCAGAATGTCTTGTAGATTTAAGATTCAGAGTTTGATAATAGTCAAATGATCTGAGAGACTCAGAGTTTCTTTTATAGAATGTACTTATCAAATGTTTTGAAATAGTCAGATTAAATGTTAGATAGAATAGATATGTCTGAAGTTTCATTCTGGTGAAGTTATATTAAACAGTTCAGATCTATATTTTCTCCCCCTTTTTTGTCATAAGCAAAAAGTAAAAACTTTAAAAAGACAAATAAAAGGAAACAGTAAATTAGATAATTCAATGGAGAAAACTTTGATTCATTCATTTGATCAGATCAAGAGTACATAGGCAAACATCAGAAGATATAGCAATAGAGTACATATGCAAACAACAGATGCAAAAACATTAGAAAAAAATCTAAGAGTGTTTGGACAAAAGCATCTTCAATAGATCTGTAATCTCAGATGATGATTGCTCTTGCTTGGACATCCACTTAGCCATAGTTTCATTCTTTTCATCTTGCTTTGACATCCATTCTGTCATATCCTCAGACTTCTTATCCTGCTTTTCCATCCAGGACTTGATCTCTGACTGGCCAGCTTCCAGAGCAACAATCTTATCTTCAAAATCTGGATGTTCTTTCTTTATCTCAGATGAAGAAGTATGATTAGGTTCTGTAGCTAGAACAGAGTCAATTTCCATTGGTTCTGTAGAGTCTGGAGCATTAGAATTAGAAGGAGGGTCTACCAGAGTCATAGCCAATTGATTTTCTTTAGATGCAGTTTCAGTAGATTCTGTTGATGATGGAGGATCATCTGTAAGAAGCAGAGAATCAGATTTCTTGACAGTCCAGAATATAGTCCTTTCAGCCTCAGCAAATCTGAGCTTCGCATCATCAGAACAGATGTTCTTCAAATTTGAGGCCACAAAGTTGAATCTGTTGATGAATCCATTCCAGATGATGTCAGATTCTTTGGCATCCATTGTTGCTGAGCATTTCTTCTGAACAATACCTAAATACATATGTATTTCTTGCAAAAAAGTTTGAAATAAATGATCAACATTAAGTCTGGGCTTTGGTTGTAACAGAGTTTCCAGAGTTACAGGTTTAGGTTGGGGAGTTGGTGGAAAAATTGATTTTTGGATGGAGATCAAAGGAGGAGGATAGTATGGAATGAAGGGTATCTCAGGAGCTTTTTCTTTTGATCTGATTAAGGCATTTAGCAAATGAGGTTTTACTCTAGTGTGAAGGGTAACTACATCAAAAGGTTTATTTGAGTAGGTTTGGAAGGTAGATTTGGGTGGTTCATCAGATGCAACATTGTTATCAGATGCAATTGGCAGAGCTGAAACAACA
The DNA here is from genome assembly GCA_963859935.3 of Lathyrus sativus. Classification (NCBI taxonomy): domain Eukaryota; kingdom Viridiplantae; phylum Streptophyta; class Magnoliopsida; order Fabales; family Fabaceae; genus Lathyrus; species Lathyrus sativus. The sequence continues at coordinate 177,944,323 of OZ012740.1, forward strand.
GCTTTATCAGATTTTGCAGAACAGGATATAGTTGCTAAGGATCCTACATCTGACATAGATTTTATGTAATCAAGAATCACAGATGGAAGGGTCATGGTGGGTTTTGGTTTCAGAGGGTTGATGGGGTCAGATGGTTCAACTCTGTCATAAAAGTCTTTTAGTTTGAAACCATAGGCCAAATTATAAAACAGAGAAGATACTTGGGCACAAGATATAAAAGATCTTGGTTTGAATTGGGGATCAATATCTCAGATGATGGTGCAGGTGTGGGAATAGGATCTGGAATGAGAGCTTTTGAAGGTATAGAAGGTTCAGGTTGGTTTACCTCAGAGTATTTTTGAGATAGAGAGATTAGAAAATCTAGGTGGAGGTATGATTCTGAGGAGTTTGAGGAGGTGGTTGGTGTGCAGGAAGTAGAAGATACTTGAAACACCGTTTTTAAGGGTGTGACATCAAGAACTTCTGTCTCAGGGATGTGAGGTTCAGAAGTGTTGGTTTGTTCTGAAGGAATTTCAGATGGTTTTGATGGTTGTTCTAAGATGGGTGAATCAGATGGGATTGTGATTGGTTCTGATGAAATTGAAGCAGAAGTTACTTTTGTAGGTTCAGAAGTAACAGGTGCAATGGGTTCAGATGATTTTGATGGTGGATTTTCAGGGGCTTTTTTTGGTTGAGATTCTTGTGGTTTTTCTGGTTGTTCAGATGAGTTTTGTTGTAAAGATTGTTGTGGTTGTTGTTCTGTAGGTTGTTTCTGTGAGGATTGTGTTTGTGGAACAAATTGTTTGATATGGATTTTTAGTTGAGATGATTTTGGTACAGAGACTGTTGGTGTTGGAATTGTTTTTGTTATTGTTGGTGTTGGAACAGGTGTTTGTTTTTGTGGTGATTTTGAACTAGGAGCAGTAACAGAAGTAGTTTGTGTTGAGGTTGGTTTTGGAACAGACTTAATATTAGAGTCATTTATAACAATTGTATTTCCAGAAGATACAGAAGATTTAGTACCTTTTATTTTGATCCTCTTGGCTGGTACAAAAGAAGTGTCTTCAGGTTCTTTTCTCTTCAAGAGCTTCTATGGCTTCTCAGCAATCTTGACCTTCTTCTGAGCAGGTGCAGAGTCTACTACTGGCTGAGTCCTTTTCCTTTGTAGTTGTGCTTCTTCTTCTTCTTCTTCTTCTACATCTGGTAGGGGTTGTCTTGCAAGCTAAATTACATTTGCAGGAACAGGCTTTCCTTCCTTCTTACATTCATCAATGTACATAACTACAATGTGTCTTGGCTCTTCAGCAAAGAACAGTGGAAAGTCATCTACAGGAACCCTCTTCTTGCTCAGTTCAGACACATTCAGCTTCTTGGGAGCTGTTGTGAGTTCATCAACTATTTTGAGTCTTTGAAGACTTTTAGCATTCAGAGGCTTTCCCATTATAAATTCCAATTCCTCTGTAACTCCAGCAGCGTACAGAGCAGTGACCAAACCATTCTCAGTTAGAAGATTTGAGATCAACCTTCCAAAGGGGATCCAGGTTCTGATCTTCTGTCCTTTCTCTTTCACATACTCTCTAGATGCATTGATATGGTTCCACAGATGCATAAACATAATATATGGAAGATCTACCTTGGTGCTATGACTGAGGCAATACATGAAATAGAGCTGTTCATTATTGACATAGTCTGGAGAATTAGTTGACTTCCTATGATGGATGCAACCCATGAAGATCTTGGCCCAGATCTTGTAGTCAGGCTTCAAATCCTTGAATTTATTAGAAGCTTGACCAACAGTCATCACTTCTTCATATACCTCATCCATGTCCACACACCTAGCTGGCAAGTGGGAAACACCATCTGTTTCTTCATATCCAATTAATTTTCTGATCAGATCTTCTGTGATAATGATTTCTTTTCCCAGTACAGAAGATAAGATGAACTTTGGATAAACTGAGGCATGGATCCAGAATTCTTTCACAAGGACGGGGTAAACTGGTCCAAAGAGTCTATCAAAGTACTTAACCCATCCTTGAGCTCCAATGATAGAACGAAACTCAAAACCATTTTCTACAAGAGAATCAAACTCTACCATGGATTCACACAAAACCTCCAACTTGTCAACAGGGGTTAAAAGAGTTCTTTTGGGAGGAGAATAAGGAGCAACACCCATGTTTGCAGAAGTTACTGCAGCCATTGAAGATTGGAATTGAGCAGCTGTTGATGATGAAGTTGCCATTGAAGAATGTTTTGTCACACACTTAGGTTTAGGGTTTTTATGCAGAGAAAAGAGGAGATGAAAACGCATATAATTTTCTGAGAGTGTGAAAAGTGTGAAAGTGAAGATAAGTCATGTATTTATACTAAAACACTTAGGCATACCATCAGTCAGAATTTGCACGTTTTAACAAGCATTAAATGAAAAGAATAATAATCATTTCAAACATTAATTGCTTCTGACAATTTGGGGGGAAAATCAAGATTTTCACTATTCAAACTTCACCTTAAACGTCTCTTCAGTAATGTACACGCCACCCCTTCAGATTTGGTGTGACACGTGTTTGCTTGCATGTGTTCTGAATTCTTTTGAGAAATGAAACGTTAACCAACGTTCAGATCTTCTAAGGATTGTTAGTTCAGAGTTTCACAAAAAAAAATATTAAGCAGAATAAACAAGCAATCAGAAGAAATACTTCAGAGTATTAGGCATTTTTGCATCTGTAAAAATTTGCTTCTAAAAAATATCATTCTGGACAAAAATCCATACCAATATTTTTCAGAATAAATTTGAATCTATCTTCAACAAGGGGTTTTGTAAAAATATCTGCCCATTGATGATCTGTATCAACAAAGGCTAAATTTATGATTCCCTTCTGAACATAGTCTCTGATGAAATGATGCTTAATTTCTATATGGTTTGCCTTAGAGTGTAAAATGGGATTCTTGGACAAACATATAGCAGAAGTACTATCACAAAAGATAGAAATGTTACTTTCAAAAATTTGATAATCTTCTAGTTGACTTTTCATCCAGAGCATCTGCGTGCTACATCCAGCAGCAGCAATGTATTCTGCCTCTGTGGTTGAAAGTGCAATTGTGGGTTGCTTCTTGCTGTACCAGGAGATTAGATTTCTTCCTAGAAATTGAAAACTTCCAGAAGTACTTTTTCTTTCCACTCTGTCTCCAGCGTAGTCAGCATCACAGAATCCAACTAATTTGAAATTATCAGATTTTCTGTAATACAAACCCACATTAGAAGTACCTTTCAGATACCTTAGAATCCTCTTGACAGCTGTCAAGTGTGATTCTCTAGGATCTGATTGGAATCTAGCACACAGGCAAACACTGAACAATATGTCAAGTTTAGAAGCAGTAAGATAAAGAAGAGAGCCAATCATACCTCTGTAGAGCTTCTGGTCTACTTTCTTACTTACCTCTTCCTTGCCAAGTGAGCTAGTAGGATGCATGGGAGTCTTTGCTAGCTTACTATCAGACATGTTAAATTTCTTCAGAAGTTCTTTAACATATTTTGTCTGATGTATGTAAGTGCACTCTGGAGTTTGATTAACTTGGATTCCTAGAAAGAATCTGAGTTCTCCCATCATGCTCATTTCAAATTCTGCCTGCATACATGTAGCAAACTCCTTTCCAAGCATAATATTTGTTGATCCAAAAATAATATCATCTACATAAATTTGACAAATTAAAAGATCTTTCTTAATTGATTTACAAAAGAGTGTTGTATCCACTTTGCCTCTGATGAAATTCTTCTCCAAAAGAAAGTTGCTCAATCTCTCATACCAAGCTCTGGGAGCTTGTTTTAAACCATATAGAGATTTCTTTAGTTTGAAAACATGATCTGGAAATTTTTCATTTTCAAAACCAGGAGGTTGGTGGACATAAACTTCTTCTTCTATAATACCATTAAGAAAGGCACTTTTAACATCCATCTGATACAGAGTGGTGTTATTTTGTGCAGCAAATGAAATAAGAAGGCATATAGATTCTAACCATGCCACTGGAGCATATGTCTCAGTATAATCAATACCTTCTTGTTGACTGTACCCTTGAGCAACCAGCCTTGCCTTATTCCTTTCAACTTCTCCTTTCTCATTTAGCTTATTTCTGAAGACCCATTTTATACCAATTATATTGAATCCTTGAGGTCTTTGAACTAGATCCCATACATCATTTCTGGTGAATTGATTTAGCTCTTCTTGCATGGCAATAATCAAATCATTGTCTTGCAGAGCTTCATCTACAGAAGATGGTTCAATTTCTGACACTAGTCCAAATAGTGATGCTTCAGATGATCTTAGAAAGGATCTTGTTCTGATGGGATCATCCTTCTTTCCAATAATAACATCCTCTGGATGAGAAGCTTTAATTCTGGATGATGATCCTCTAATAGTTGATTCTTCAGAAATGTTTAGATTATTCATATGAGAAGTTAAAGGAGTAGCATCTGGCGTTGCTTCTGGTTCCTTCACTTGAACTTTGTCTGCTTCTGGAACTTCAGAGTCAATGAAGACTACTTCCCTATCTGCAGAGTTTTCAGAGCCAAACTTATCATCAAATCTGACATGAATGGATTCTTCCACAATCTGTGTCTCAGTGTTGTATACTCTGTAGCCTTTAGAGTGTTCAGAACATCCAAGCATGAAACACTTATGTGCTTTGGAATCAAACTTGTTCAGATTTTCCTTAGTATTTAACATATAGCAAATACATCCAAAAGGATGAAAATATGAAATGTTGGGCTTTTTGTTCTTCCACGGTTCATATGGAGTCTTCTTCAGAAGAGGTCTTACAGACACTCTGTTCTGAATGTGACAGGTTGTGTTGATTGCTTCTGCCCAAAAGTGTTTTGCCAGATTTGTCTCATTGATCATGGTTCTGGCCATTTCTTGCAGAGTTCTGTTTTTCCTCTCTACAACCCCATTTTGTTGTGGAGTTCTAGGACAGGAAAAATCATGAGCAATGCCATTTTCAGAAAAATATTTTTCAAAATGTTTATTTTCAAATTCACCACCATGATCACTTCTGACTTTTATAATTTTGAAATCCTTTTCATTCTGGACTTGCTTGCAGAAGTCAAAGAACACAGAATGTCACTCATCCTTGTATTTTAAGAACTTTACCCATGTCCATCTACTATAGTCATCAACAATGACTAATCCATACTTCTTGCCTCTGATGGATGCAGTTTTCACTGGTCCAAACAGATCAATATGAAGTAGTTCTAGTGGTTTGGAAGTAGAAACAACATTTTTTGATTTAAAAGATGTTTTTGAAAACTTCCCTTTTTGGCATGCTTCACAAAGATCATCTGAAGTGAACTTCAGATTAGGGAGTCCTCTGACAAGATTAAGTTTATTAATCTGAGATATACATCTCATATTAATATGGCCCAATCTTCTGTGCCAGACCCATTGCTCTTCATTAACAGACAAGAGGCATTTAACATTTTAAACTTTAAGTTCTGAAAGATTTATTTTATAAATGTTGTTTTTCCTCTTACCACTAAATAGGATAGAGCCATCCTTTTGACTAATAGCTTTACAACATTTTTGATTAAAGGTAATATCATAACCATTGTCACTTAATTGACTTATGGACAATAAGTTATGCTTTAACCCTTCAACAAGTAAAACATTAGTAATAGAGGGAAGTTTACCATTTCCAATAGTGCCAGATCCAATGATCTTGCCCTTCTGGTTCCCTCCAAACTTCATATCACCTCCAGATCTAAGTTCCAGGCTTTGGAACATAGACTTTTCTCCTGTCATGTGTCGTGAGCATCCAGAGTCCAGGTACCATGATTGGCGTCCTGACCTTGCTGCTAAGAACATCTACAACAGGAATTATTTTGTTTTTAGGTACCCAGATCTTCTTCGGTCCTTTGGGGTTAGTTGGTTTTTAGGTTTGTCTAAACTTCTATTTTTCAACATAATGTTTATTCTGACTTGCCTTGGGTTTAAACACATAAGTATTCTTCTCAGAGCTTGTGTGTTTAATGTCATTTAAGTGACCAAATTTAAATTGAGAATACAGAGGTGTCTTCTTGATGAAAAGTTTGTCAACAGATTTTGGATTACTTCCATATGAAGATTCATATCCAATACCTCTTATGTTGTTCCCACTAACACCATAGATCATAGAAGCCATCTTGCTTCTGTCTATGCTCTTTGTAAGGAATCTCTGAAAGCTAGAGTCATATTTTTCTAAAATGTTTTCACATGACTTAGTCTCAGATTCAGATTCTTGTTGAGTTATTTCAAAGTCATTTTTGATTTTTAGATTAATTTCTTTTTGCTCAACAAGTTCTGTCTTCAGAAGATCAATCTCAGATTCAAGATTGCTTTTCAGCTTCTTGTATTTGAGTTTGATATTGTTATAACTTTTAAGAACTTCTGATAAAACCTTTATAAGTTCTTCTTTAGTAAGTTTGGCCATTACCTCTTCAGCGTCATCATCAGATTCAGAATCTGATTCATATCCTGAGGTTCCTTCCTCCTGATCTTCTGTGCTGGCCATCAGTGCAACATTAGCACATTCTTCTTCTGATTCAGAAGATGATTCAGATTCATCTGAGTCATCCCATGTTGCCATCAAAACCTTCTTCTTTTTGTTAAACTTCTTCTTGGGTTTTTCTTTTTGAAGTTTGGGGAAATCATTCTTGTAATGCCTAGGTTCTTTGCACTCATAGCATACAACTTCTTTCTTGCCAGATCTTCTGTGCCCAGAAGATTCCTTTCTATGATCAGATCTTCTGAAGTTGTTGAACTTCTTTCCCTTGTGCTTCCAGAGTCTGTTGATCCTTCTGGACAACATGGATAATTCATCTTCTTCTTCAGAAGAAGATTCTTCAGAGCTTTCTTCAATAACCTGCAAAGCTTTAGCAGATTTATTAGATTTTAAGGCAACAGATTTACCTTTTTCTTTCTTCTGAGGTTCATCTTCCTCAAGCTCAATTTCATGGCTCCTCAGTGAGCTGATGAGTTCTTCTAAAGAGATTTTGTTCAGATCTTTAGCCATCTTCAAGGCAGTCACCATTGGTCTCCATCTGGTAGGTAGACTTATGATGATTTTCTTTACATGATATGATGTAGAGTATCCCTTGTCCTGAACCTTTAGCCCAGCTGTGAGGATCTGAAATCTGGAGAACATGGCTTCAACAGATTCAGAGTCTTCCATCTTGAAGGCCTCATACTTCTGGATCAGAGCCAGAGCTTTTGTCTCCTTGACTTGAGAGTTTCCCTCATGAGTCATTTTTAAGGATTCAAACATATCAAAAGCAGTTTCACTGTTTGTAATTTTTTCATACTCAGTATGAGAAATTGCATTCAATAATATAGTTTTGGCCTTGTGATGATTTCTAAAATCTTTCTTCTGAGCATCTGTCATAGATTTTCTGTCTATCTTCTTGCCATTCCCATCTGTGGGATGGACATATCCATCTATGACTAGATCCCATAGATCAGCATCATATCCAAGAAAAAAACTCTCAATTCTGTCTTTCCAGTAATCAAATTTCTCCCCATCAAACATAGGGGGTTTGGTGTTGATTCTGTCCCTTTCTTCGTATTTATTGTTAATATTGGATATTGTATTATCAGCCATTGTAACAAATAAATATATATCAAATTATTTCTCTCTGGATCTTTGTTGTCACTGTTAAGTGGTAGCACACACAGAACCGGAGCTCTGATGCCAACTGAAGGTGAGATAATACTTAGAAGGGGGGTTGAATAAGTATGAAAGATTAAAACTTAGAATTAAAATACAATTATTTTTATCCTGGTTTGTTGAACTCAACTACTCCAGTCCACCCTTCCTAGAGTGATTTGCCTTTCTCAACAAGGACTTAATCCACTATTTAATCAAACAGATTACAATAGTAACACCTAAGAACAACTGTTCTTAGTCTTCTCAAGAGCTACTGATTCCAACTGAATCCTCTTAAGGAAATCCTTTACAATCAATGTAAATCTAATACAAGAGTAAGAATGCTTCTAAAAAGCTTTTATCACAACAGTGATATTTCTCTTAAGTTTAAGTACAAATAATTCTAAGAATGAATATCAAAGTATGAGAGCTTGAATGTTATAATTTCTTTTCAGCAAAATGTCTCACTGAAGAATTTGGTGGAGTCTTCCTTTTATAGGCAGCTGATCCAAGGAGAGCTGGACGTTGAGAAGAGTGTCCCAAAAAGGTCTGAGCCTTTTTGTCTTCACATCAAGTGACCTTTCCTAGAATAAGAAAGCACAGAAAAATCCTTTTTGTTTGTGTTCTTGTGTCTAGCATAAATGAGGAAAGAGACGTTTGATTTACTCCAACGGATATAATCTTTGAATATTTCTTCTTCAGTTTTCAGCAAGTTCATCAGAATCTGATTGGGTCAGAGTCTTCTAAAGATGTTCAGAACTTTGTTGTATCAGAGTCTTCTGCAGCATGTATGCTTTCAGCGTGTTAATCATCAGAGCATATTTGACACAGAACTTCAGTACTGGCAGCTTTAGTACTTTCAGAATCTTTTGTAGAAACTATGCTTTGAAAAACTCTTCATACAATATTCTTCTTGCTTCAGATGCTTCTACTTGATTCATAATCTTCTGGAGCTTCTTGCCTCAGATCCTTCTGGAGGCTACTCTCAGGAACTTCTGTAAGCAGCAATCAGAATCTTCTAATGAGTGCATCTGGCGCTTCAGAGTCTAGTTAATTTCTTGTATATAATTCTGATTTGCTTCTAGAGTGTTAATTTCTTTACTATCTGCAGTAAAAATTCTCAAGCAAATTTTAGAGTATATAATTCTTAAATACAAAATTTCCTAATAGTTATCATCAAAACAAAGAGATATTATTAAGAACCAATTTGTGTTCTTACATATCGTCCAAAGGACATATACTAACATTCTAGACAATTGAGAGGCAACCACCCAATCATAATTTTCCAAATATCTTAAAGCTTGTAGTGTGCAACACTTGTCATTCTTTATTAAGTGTTTTATGATTGTCTGAGGATGAGAAGAGAAGAAGGAACACTAATGGGAGACTAGTCAATCCTAAAAGTTATCATGCAAAGTACACCTAAAGTTGAGATTTTAAAGGGAACTACCTAAAGTTATCATGCATGGTTAGGCACCTAATGTCTATCATAACCTCAAGAGGTTAGAGAACTTATGGGGAGCATGGCAAAGAAAAGGAAAAGAAGAAGAAGAAGAAGAAGAAGAATGCATATGCAAATGAAAATGCAAACATAAGATGCACAAATAGAATGAAAGTGGGAGGAAAATAGTGTGGGGAAATAGCCTCCACAAGCTCATCTCAACCAAGCATGCATATGGAAATGCAAGAAAAGAAGGAAGAAGAAAAGCACAAGAAGAAATTAATCAAACAAGAACAAACCACACAAAGATGCACCAAAAGTGGGATGAAATGACCTAAGTCAAACAACATCAACCACACCAAAAAATTAAACCAAGATGAAAGGTAAAATAAAAGCCAAAGCCAAGTGAGGATGGGAGACCAAATGAGGGCAGCAAGGGCCTCATAATAGGTACTCAACCATAAGCACACAAGCCAAGTGCAAAAGAAGCACAAAAGAGTCCTCAAGGATCCATCATTTTAGGTACACTTCAAGTACCTCCTCAGGAGGGACTAAGATACCTTAAATGAAGTTCCAAAGTCATTGGACAGAAGGGAGATGAAGAGAAGAAAGCTCAAAAGTAAAAACAAGTCATCACAAAGAGAAATGCAAGTTAGAACACAAAGAGATGCAAGCAAACTACACAATGAAAACACACTTGAAAGCTCAAAAGCAAACAAACAAATGAATAAGGAAAACACAATATCATGACCTAAGATTGAACACACATCATCCTTAACATGTTAACAACATGAAACTAAAGGGATTGAGAGCTCAAAAGATCCAAAAATGTCATATCCAAATCGAATTAGGTCAAGGTACATGTGTGAACCTCCCTTGGAGGTAACTTGACTTGCAAGTTACCTCAAAAATAGGAAACTGGTTCAAAAATAATCAAATAAAATGCACAAGAAAGCTAAACCAATTGGAAAACATAAGCCAAAGGCACAAGGCCAATATCCCTTCAAAGCGCCATCAAAAGAAAATCAAATTCAAGATATACCACTTTGAAATGGGGGAATCGAGGGTCAAAAGGAAAGCACCAAAAGTCAACCCTAAAGTCAACCAACCAGGGGCAAAATGGTCCTAAAAAATTGTTCAACTCATCAAGAGTATGAGGATCAATTTTCATTCATTGGACCAAAGGGAAAAGGAAGAAACAATTGAAAGATCACACAATGTCATAATTGAAATCAATTAATACACTTCCAATATTAAAATCCAATTTTAATTGAAAAATAAAAGAAAAAATAAAATAAAAATTTTCCAAAATTAAAAGACATCTCAAAGTGTCTTAAAAAATATTTTTGGGATTTTTTGGATAATTGGAAGTAATTAAAATGATTTAAATACAAACAGATATAAAACAAAAACAAAATAGAAAATAAAAATAAAATAAATAAGCTAACGGTGCAAATAGTAAATGAATTCAGTTGAAAAAGACATTGGGCCAGGAAGGGGGGCGCGCTTAGCAACTGAGGCCCAAGCGCCCAAAAGAAAATTAGGTCAAGCCAGAGATCCACCAGGGCTGGTCAACATAAGGACCAACGTGGAAATCAACTAGGGCCACTTGATCATCTGGTAATCCAATCACAAGGCCAATAGCACGCCAACACATTAATGACAAATTCAAACATAATCAAGTGAGCATGGTCAAAAGGTGGTACAACGTGCGTCTTAATCGTGTGCGTTCAACATAAAAGTCAACAGATCTAACGGTGTGGACATCATCTCTTACATTGAGGAGTCAAACAAAACCAGAAAACCAGAGGGTGCCCGGAGATCCCTTCCGGTCATCGTCTCCGGCCCCTCAGCCACCGTGAAAAATTCCAGAAAAACACAGTTATGAAAACTCCACCAAAAATGACAAAATCATAGTGCAAATTCATCCTCTCATCGTGAGGAACTCAAATCCAACCTTAGTTTTCCTTTTTGAGCAATAAACAAGGCAAATCGAAGACAAACATAAAATGAGTATAAACTGTGAAACTCAAAATCAGCCAACCAAAACATCTAGAACTCATCTACACTTCACAAGGAGTTCAAATCCATGTTTCATTTGTTCTAAAAACTCAAGAACGAGCCAAAATCCAAACAACAAGATTTATGCATCAAACAGAAATCACACCAAATGCCAGTCCATTTTATATATTAATGATCTACATTATTTCTACGTCTCAAATATGCAAGAATGACACAGAATTAGAGTTTAAATAGAGAGATATGGTGATTTTGAAATTACCTAGTGGAGCACCTCCACTGGGTCTTGTCTTTGGCTGAACCTTTGAGAAAACCACCCAGAAACGTTCCAAATACTTCAATGAAGCTTTTGATGAGCTCAATTTCACTTGATAAGGGCCAAAACTCCAAAACTGATTCTCACTTTTCTCTCCTTTTTTCAAGTTTCTATTTTTTCCAATTCACCACCAAAACGAGCTCTGAGGGTTTGGGAAGCTTCCTGGCCTTTTATTTGTTGGGTTCAGATGAGAATGATGCTTTAATTCATGCCCTAAAGCCCAATTGACAAATCAATTTTTTTCTAATTTTTCACTTGCCATACTCGTGTATTCTCTACTGCACCAACCTTAATTCTGTTCCAAATCAATTCCACATGGCTTGAGTTGATCAAAGGGCCAAGAATTGAGCCTTGTTTTGATTCTATGGTGGATTTCCAACTTGTTACTTCATGATGAAGAAATCATGGAAATGACTAACCAAATGACCTCTAATTGCAAATGTGAAATTGGCATTGTATTTAGAACATTATTTGCACTCAAAAAATGCATAAATTTTTCTTGAAAAAGTTCCAAATCAATTAAATCCCATTTTCTCATTTTAAGCCTTCTTTATGAAAAATTCAGATCCCAATTCTTCAATCCATGCTCCAACCATGACAAGAGATGATTTGGTAATGCAAATGGCTCAAAGCATATTGGAAAAGCTATACTTTTTGGTATTGAAAAGTATTGAAAAGTCTTATATTCTAATATAATATTCAGCTGCACATCACTCAAAGCATATTGGAAAAGCTATAAAAGGATAACTTCTACAACATTTTGAAGCTGCTAATTTCCTGCTCATCACTTGCTCATTGCTAGTTCACTCAGAAAGAAATATTCATACGCGCTTGATTCAGCAAAGAGAAAATCTCACAAAGATCTTATTCATTTGTTCTTTCATAAAACTGTATAGTTTTATTTGTACTTAATCTTAAGTGTAAATATCACAGTTGTGATACAACTTATTAGAAGCAATCAAACACTTGTTAGTTTACATTAATTTGTAAGAAGTTCCTTAAGAAGACCAAGGTGTGGTCAGTAGTTCTTGAGAAGACTAAGACAATTGTTCTTAGTGCTTACTATTGTAATCAGTTGATTAATAATGGATTAAGTCCTTGTTGAGAAAGGCAAATCATCTTTGATAAGGTGGACTGGAGTAGTTGAGTTCAACGAACCAGGATAAAAATCTTGAGTTGTTTTTATTGCCATATTTCTTAAAACTCTTATTCAACCCCCCCTTCTAAGTGTTTTTCTCACCTTCAGTTGGCATCAGAGCTTCGGTTCTGTTTGTGCTATCACTTAGCCGTGACCAGAAAAGATCCAGTGGGAAAAACTCTTGATATTCTTGGTTGATATACATTATGGCTGCTGAAACTTCAACACCCAACAACAACAAATATGAAGAAAGAGTCAACACAAAACCTCCCATGTTTGATGGAGAAAATTTTGACTATTGGAAAGATACACTAGAAAGTTTCTTTCTAGGATTTGATGATGATCTTTGGGACTTAGTTATTGATGGATATGTTCATCCCACTAATGGGAATGGCAAGAACGTTGACAGAAAATCAATGACTGAGGCGCAAAAGAAGGAATTCAGAAATCACCACAAGGCTAGAACTATCTTGCTAAATGATATATCTCATATTGAGTATGAGAAAATAACCAACAGAGAAACTGCCTTTGATATATTTGAATCCCTGAAGATGACTCATGAAGGGAACTCTCAACTTAAAGAAACCAAGGCTCTGGCGCTGATCCAGAAGTATGAAGCTTTTAAGATGGAAGAATCTGAATCTATTGAAGCCATGTTTTCCAGATTCCAGATTCTCATTGCTAGTCTAAAGATTCTGGACATGGGTTACTCTACAGCAGATCATGTCAAGAAAATAATCAGAAGCTTGCCAACCAGATGGAGACCCATGGTCACTACTATGAAGCTGGCAAAGGATCTGAACAAGATTACGCTGGAGGAACTAATCAGTTCTCTGAGGAGTCATGAGATTGAACTATAGGAAGATGAGCCTCTAAAGAAAGGTAAGTCAATTGCTTTAAAATCTAATAAATCTGTTAAAGCATTGCAAGTAATAGAAGAAAGCTCTGAAGAGTCTACTTCTGAAGATGAAGAAGAACTATCCTTGCTGTCCAGAAGAATCAACAAACTCTGGAAGAATAAGCAAAGGAAGTTTAAGAACTTCAGAAAACCAGATCAACACAAAGAATCTTCTGGACACAGAAGATCTGGAGAACACTCTGGATACAGAAGATCTGGAGAATTCTCTGGACACAGACGATCTGGAAAAAGAGAGGTTGTTTGCTATGAATGCAAAGAACCTGGGCACTATAAGAGTGAATGTCCAAAGCTTCAGAAGGAGAACCCAAAAAGAAAGTCAGATCACAAAAAGAAAGTTTTGATGGCTACTTGGGATGACTCAGATGCATCTGATTCATCATCAGAGTCAGAAGAGGAATATGCTAATGTAGCATTCATGGCTGACATTGAAGATAGTCCTGAATCATCTGGATCAAAATCAGAATCTGATTCTGAGGAGGTATTTGCTGAACTTTCTATACAAGAACTTGTTGAAAGTATATCTGATATTCTTGAAAACTATAACAAAGTTAAACTCAAATACAAAGCGCTTCTAAAGCATATTGAATTTGAGAGTAACAAGTTTGAATCCGAAATAGCTGAGCTAAAAGCTGAAAATCCTCAATTGAAAAGTAATTTAGAATCTGCTCAACTAAACTCTGATTCAAAGTCTGAACCATGCTCTAAAAATATTTTACAAGAGTATGACTATAGCTTCAGGAAGTTTCTAACTAAAAGCCTAGATAGAAGCAAGATGGCTTCAATGATCTATGGTATTAGAAGAAACAATAGAAAAGGTGTTGGATATAAATCTTTCTCTTATGAAGATTCAAATCCAAAATCTGTAGATAAACTGGATATCAAGTATCCTCCTTTATATTCTCAGTTTACATTTGGTCACTTAAATGATATTAAACACACAAATTCTAATCAGAACAAACCTGTGTTTAATAAATCTAAAGCTAATCAAAACAAGTCTTATGTTGAAAGACAGAAGTTCAGAGAAAGCTTTAAGGCAACTAACCAAAAAGGACCCAAGAAAATCTGGGTACCTAAGGATAAGATAATCTATGTTGCAGACATCCTTAGCAGCAAAGTCAAGACTCCAGTCATGGTACCTGGACTCTGGATGCTCACGACATATGACGGGAAAAAGGTCTATGTTCCAAAGTCTGGAGCTTAGATCTGGAGGAGATGTCAAGTTTGGAGGGAATCAGAAGGGCAAGATAATTGGCTCTGGAACCATAGGCAATGGTAAACTTCCTTCCATAACTAATGTCTTGCTTATTGAAGGATTAGCTCATAATCTATTGTCCATAAGTCAATTAAGTGACAATGGTTGTGACATAATCTTTAATCAAAAGTGTTGCAAAGCTGTTAGTCAAAAGGATGGCTCAATCCTCTTTAATGGTAAAAGGAAAAACAACATTTATAAAATTAGTCTTTCTGAACTTAAGGTTCAGAATGTTAAATGCCTTATGTCTGTAAATGAGGAGCAATGGGTCTGGCGCAGAAGATTGGGTCATATTAATATGAGACGTATATCTCAGATTAATAAGCTTAATCTGGTCAGAGGACTTCCTAATCTGAAGTTCAACTCAGATGCTCTTTGTGAAGCATGTCAGAAAGGAAAATTTTCAAAATCATCTTTCAAATCCAAAAATGTTGTTTCAACTTCAAAACCATTAGAGTTACTTCACATTGATCTTTTTGGACCAGTGAAAACTGCATCCATCAGAGGCAAGAAGTATGGATTAGTCATTGTTGATGATTACAGCAGATGGACATGGGTAAAATTCCTAAAACACAAGGATGAGTCACATTCTGTGTTCTTTGACTTCTGCAAACAAGTCCAAACTGAAAAAGATTTCAAAATTGTTAAAGTCAGAAGTGATCATGGTGGTGAATTTGAAAACAAACTTTTTGAAAAATATTTTAATGAAAATGGCATTGCTCATGATTTCTCCTGTCCCAGAACTCCACAACAGAATGGAGTTGTAGAGAGGAAAAATAGAACATTGCAAGAGATGGCAAGAACCATGATCAATGAGACTAACATGGCAAAATATTTTTGGGCAGAAGCAATTAACACAACATGTTACATTCAGAACAGAGTGTCTATTAGACGTCTTCTGGAAAAGACTCCTTATGAATTGTGGAGGAATAGAAAGCCAAACATTTCTTATTTCCATCCTTTTGGATGTATTTGTTTTATGCTAAACACTAAAGAGAATCTTAACAAGTTTGATTCTAAAGCACAAGAGTGTTTCATGCTTGGATATTCTGAACGCTCTAAAGGCTACAGAGTATATAATACTGAGACACAGATTGGGGAGGAATCCATACATGTTAGATTTGATGAAAAGCTTGGCAATCAAAAGCCAAAGCAGCTTGAAAACTCTGCAGATGGAGAAGTTATTCTCACAGAATCTGAGAAACCAGAGGTAGAGAAAACTCAAGAAGAAGCTACGCCAGATGCAACTCCATTAGCTGCTCAGATGAATAACATGAATATTTCTGAAGAACCAACAGTTAAAGGATCATCCAGAATCAAAGCTTCTCATCCAGAAGAAATGATTATTGGGAAGAAAGATGACCCTATAAGAACAAGGTCGTTTATCAAATCATCTGGAACATCACTTCTTGGGTTGGTGTCTATTATTGAACCAACATCTGTAGATGAGGCTCTGAGTGATAATGATTGGATACTTGCAATGCAAGATGAGCTGAATCAATTTACAAGAAATGATGTGTGGGATCTGGTTCCAAGACCAAAAGGTTTCAACATTATTGGAACAAAGTGGGTATTCAGAAATAAATTAAATGAGCAAGGAGAAGTTGTTACGAACAAAGTAAGGTTAGTAGCTCAAGGTTACAGTCAACAAGAAGGAATTAATTACACTGAAACTTATGCTCAAGTGGCAAGGTTAGAATCTATACGCCTTCTTATTTCATTTGCTGCACAA
Organism: Lathyrus sativus; assembly: GCA_963859935.3. Taxonomy (NCBI): domain Eukaryota; kingdom Viridiplantae; phylum Streptophyta; class Magnoliopsida; order Fabales; family Fabaceae; genus Lathyrus; species Lathyrus sativus. The sequence continues at coordinate 177,960,787 of OZ012740.1, forward strand.
CATAACATCACTCTATATCAGATGGATGTTAAAAGTGCCTTCTTAAATGGTATTATAGAAGAAGAAGTTTATGTCCATCAACCTCCTGGTTTTGAAAGTGATAAATTTCCAGATCATGTTTTCAAATTAAAAAAATATCTTTATCGTTTGAAACAAGCTCCCAGAGCTTGGTATGAAAGATTAAGTAATTTTCTTCTGGAAAAGAACTTTATCAGAGGCAAAGTGGACACAACTCTTTTCTGTAAAACATTTAAGAAAGATTTACTAGTTTGTCAAATTTATGTGGATGATATTATTTTTGGATCTACCAATATTATGCTGGGAAAGGAGTTTGCTTTGTCTATGCAGGCTAAATTTGAAATGAGCATGATGGGAGAACTTAGATTCTTTCTAGGAATCCAAGTAAATCAGACTCCAGAATGCACATATATTCACCAGACTAAATATGTCAAAGAGCTTCTGAAGAAATTCAATCTGAATGAAAGCAAATTGGCAAAGACTCCAATGCATCCTACAAGCACACTTGGTAAGGAAGAGGTAAGTAAGAAAGTTGATCAAAAACTTTACAGAGGTATGATTGGATCTCTCTTATATTTGACTGCTTCAAGACCTGATATTTTATTCAGTGTTTGTCTGTGTGCTAGATTCCAATCAGATCCTAGAGAATCTCACTTAAGAGCTGTTAAGAGGATTCTAAGGTATCTGAAAGGTACTACTAATGTGGGTCTGTGTTACAGAAGATCTAATGAGTATAAATTAGTTGGATTCTGTGATGCTGACTATGCTGGAGACAGAGTAGAACGTAAAAGTACTTCTGGAAGTTGTCAATTTCTTGGAAGTCATCTGATCTCCTGGTTCAGCAAGAAGCAACCCATAATTTCACTTTCAACAACAGAGACAGAATATATTGCTGCTGCTAGTTGTAGCACCAAGATGCTCTGGATGAAAAGTCAGCTGGAAGATTATCAGATTTTTGAGAGTAACTTTTCTATCTTCTGTGATAATACTTCTGCTATATGCTTATCTAAAAGTCCAATTTTACACTCTAAAGCTAAGCATATAGAGATTAAACATCATTTCATCAGAGACTATGTTCAGAAGGGAATTATCAATTTAAACTTTGTGGATACAGATCATCAGTAGGCTGATATCTTTACAAAATCCCTTGCTGAAGATAGATTTAAATTTATTATGAAAAATATAAGTATGGACTTCTGTCCAGAATAAAATATTCATCAGATGAAATTTTTTCTCAGATGATAAATGTCTAAACTCTGAAGTATTTTTTTTTAATTCTGTGTTTATTTATTTGTGTGTAAATCTGAACTAACAAGGCTCAGAGGATCTGAACGTTGCCTAACGTTTCATTTCTCAAGAAGTTTCAGAGGCACATGCAAGCAAACACGTGTGGCTCAGAATCTGAAAAGATAGAGTGCACCATACTGAATTGACGTTTGAGGTATTGCTTTGAAAATCCAAAATCTCTTGATTTTCCCCCCTTCTGTCAGAATCTTAAATGCTTGATATGATTTTATTCTTTGCATTAATTGCTTGATATGATTATGTTTCACTTCATTCAATGCTTAGGTGTACGCGTGAGATCTTGTGTCTTTTTGCATGCCCTAAATTGCTCAATATATTCTCACAACACTTCCCAAATCACACTTTACACTCTTTACACTTCTCATATGCATTTCTGTCTTCTCTATTGTTTCCATCTCATTTGAAAACCCAAAACCCCTCGTAAACCCAGACGCATCTCAAGAACATCAATGGCATCATCATCTTCAACATATGCTCAGATGCAAACCTCAACTTCTGATGCATCATCTCTAAATGCTGCTGCTTCATCTTAAACTGCTGTTGTGTACAAGGCACCTGTGAGAACTCTTCTCACTCCAATCAAGGATCTTGAGGTTTTGTGTGAGAACTTTGTGGATTTTGAATCCATTAAAGAAAATGGTTTTGATCTCTACCCAACCATCAAAACTCAGAACTGGGAAAACTATTTTAACAGGATGATGGGTCCTGTTTATCCAACATTGGTGAAGGAATTCTGGATACACGCTCAAGTTTGCCTTAAGTTCATTCATTCTTCTGTTCTTGGAAAGGAAATTGTTATTACTGAGAAGTTAATCAGACAACTGATTGAGTATAAGGAAACTGATGGAATCACAAGTATGGCTACTGCTCTTGTGGACTTGGCTGACATTTTTCAAGAAGTTTGTGTTTCTGGGGAACCATCTAACAAAGTCAGAGATCTGAAGCCTGTTTACAGAATCTGGGCTAAGATTTTCATGAGTTCTATCTTTCACAGAAAATCTTCAAACTCTCCAGATTATGTCAACTCAGAACAAATGTACTTCATGTTCTGTATGTGTAAAGGCAAGAAGGTGGATCTGCCTTATCTTCTATTTAGTCATCTTCTGAATCACATTAAGGAAACCAGAGAAGATGTAAGGGTTAAGGCTGGAAAGATCAAAAATTGGATCCCTATGGAAAGACTGATATCAGACATTCTAACAGAGAATGGTCTTGTGAAGCATCTGACTGATGCTGGAGTGACAGATGATCTGTCTTATATTGTAGGATCTATCATCAATGGGAACAATCTGAAAAGGATGAAGGTTATTTCAGAGCTTCCAGGCAAACCCAAGAAGTTCAACTCTGAGGAAGTCAGCAGAAGGAGAATTCCTTTAGCAGATTTTCCTATGTTCAGTGCTAATGAACCTAGGAACGTCATTTTGACATTCATTGCTGATTGTTTGAAGAATGGTATCCCTCTGCCTGCTAACATAGTTCAGAAGGAAGGAGAAGTATTGCCAAATCTTCTGAGAGAAAGGCGCAGGAAGAGAAAAGCTGAGGAAGGATCTGTTGCACAGCCTAAGAGGAAAGCCTCTGATGCTGCTGACAAACCAGAAAAGGACAAAAAGCAGAAGGAAAATCCTCCAGATGCTAGCTTGGAGGAAATAAGAGAAACAATTCAACAAGTATTAACATCTGATCCCAAACCATCTGTCCCTTCACCCTCACCTTCACCTCCACCATCTCCTCCTCAACCATATGAACCTCATTCATCTGAACCCATTTCATCTCCTCATACACATTCTCAACCATCTTCTGTTCAACAACCATCTGAACCCCCTCAACAAAACTCTTCTGATCAACAACCCCCTCAACAAACACAATCTAAACCACAACAACAACCATCTTCTGAACCACAAAAACAATATGAACCACTCTCTTCTACTCAACCACCAGAAGAACCAACCATCCCAAATTCTGAACCCTCTATCCCACAAATATCTGAAGACATTCTGGATGTGCAACCCATTGCAACCATGTATGTCTTATCTTCCACTTCATGTCATTCAACTGAATCATCTGATTCTGATGAATCTGAAGTCCCCTCACCAACTAGCTTACAAATTCCTGATCCTTATAAACCACTTCCATCTGACCTAACTGCTTCTAAACACTCTCTTCGCTTCAAATTTAACTTCACAGATTTTATACCACCCTCATCTGATGTTATTACATCAACACCATCTGATGATGACACCTATACTCCTCAACTCACCATACCACAAACATCCATACCACAACCATCTGAACCACAACCATCCATACCACAACCCTCTGAACAACCACCATCTGAACAACCATCATCTAATGACCCACCTCCTGAACAAAACCAGACACCTCCTGAACCATCACAAAAAGTCACCATAGAAGACTTTCTGAATCCCAACCCCAGATCAGATGTTTCTACTCTGTTCAAGAATTTCAAGAAGGAAATGCGTATGGGGATTGCTTCTGTAGAAAAAGAGTGCATGGCTAGTATGGATCCTACTGAATCTGAAGCTTCTTGGAACAGATTCATCTCAAAGTTCAACTCTGCTGCATCTAATCTCAGAACACTTTGTGCTGATGATGCAAAGGAAAAGTTTGTTGAAATAGTCAGACAGACTCTGCTGAGCATTCTCACAACCCCAGTGCTTCTTCTGGAAGATGCTCCTGCTGAAGATACTGCAATGGTAGAAGATACTCCTGCATCTGACATGGAGATTGATCATCCTATGGCAACTGCATCTGCTTCTGAACCCTCTGCATCTGAGATGAAGACTGAGACTCCATATGTTGTCCAAGAAGTCAAGGAAATCAGATCATGGATGATAAAACAGGAACAGACTACTGAAGAGATCAAGACTTGGATGGCCAAGCAAGAAGAGTCCGCTGCTAAGATTACTGATCTTCTGACCTTGATTGCTTCTCGCCAGCCCTAGTTTTCTTTTCCGTGTTTTTGCATTCTTGTTTTGCACTTGTTTTCTGTTGTTCTATTTTCTATCATCTGTTGTATGAATCATCTTATCTTTTTGTTTTATTTGAATCTGAATGAATCTGGCTGTTATGTGTTTCATTTATGTGTTGTGTTTTCTCTTCTTCTGTTATCTTTTCAGTTGTTTAAATTCTTTTTGATTATGACAAAAAGGGGGAGAAAGAGAATTTGATTGTTCAATCCATAAGCAATACTAAAATGAAATTCAGACATAGCATTAATCTAACATTGAATCTTAAGACTTTCAGATCTTATTAGTTCATCTGACACAAATTATCTGAAGTTACCCTGAGAATTACCCAACTAGGCTCTTATCATTGAAGCATCAGACTCTGATACTGGAAGATTTACCAGAACTCTTCATTTGAAAGAAATCATTAGACTCTGATTCTGGAAAGCATCCAAGCTCTAATTCTTTCTCTCAACAAGGATTTCTACCAGGTTCTGAAATATACTCAAGCAAAAAGGGAAGTGTTCTCTTCTATTAAAGTATTCATTTCAGGGGGAGATTCTTAATCTCAGGGGAGTTATATATTTTATTTCTCTTTATTGAACAAAATTTCCTATGTTTTGTCATCATCAAAAAGGGGGAGATTGTTGGAACACAGATTGGTGTTTCTTATATCTCTATGTTTTGATGATAACTTTTATGGAATTTTGTATTAAGAAAATATACGCTCTAAAATTTGTTCAATTATTATTTGTTTCAGGTATTAAATTGAAAACTCTTAAAGAAGCAAAATACATAAGTACAAGAAACTATACAAGGCTCTGAAGCATCAGATGCAAGACTATCAGAAGATTCTGAAGCGTTGCCAGAAGGATTTGAAGCAGAAGCTACAGAATGATCTGAAGCGTTAATGAAAGAAATGTACAAAGAGTTGAAAGCTTTGATCTAATCAGACTCTGAAATTCTTTTCACTGCAAGAACTAAGGCTTTGATAATCAAACTCTTATCATTAATATTCACGCTCAAGCACATACTGCTGCATACTCTGATGAAGACTCTGATCAAGATTGAGACTCTGATATATTAAGATCTGATCATCTATCAAGGCTCTGAACTTCTCAATCATTTTAGCTGTGATCATCTTAAAGCATTTCATACCTTTAAGCTTGCTACAAGTTCTGAAGTGCAGATTATGAAGACTTCATCCTGAAGGAAGCTTGTTGAAGAAGCTGTAAACCTGATTGGACGTGGTACTACTTCCAAAGTAACCAACGGCTATTTTGTCCAAAGAGTTGACGTGGTGCAAATCCCAAGGCTTCTAAAACCATACTTTTCCTGCAGAAAGCATATCTCTGCCCATACTTTATGGTATTGAAAAGTCTTATATTCTAATATAATATTCAACTGCACATCACTCAAAGCATATTGGAAAAGCTATAATAGGAGAACTTCTACAACATTTTGAAGCTGCTAATTTTCTGCTCATCACTTGCTCATTGCTAGTTCACTCAGAAAGAAATATTCATACACGCTTGATTTATCAAAGAGAAAATCTCACAAAGATCTTATTCATTTGTTCTTTCATAAAACCATATAGTTTTATTTGTACTTAATCTTAAGTGTAAATATCACAGTTGTGATACAACTTATTAGAAGCAATCAAACACTTGTTAGTTTACATTAATTTGTAAGAAGTTCCTTAAGAAGACCAAGGTGTGGTCAGTAGTTCTTGAGAAGACTAAGACAGTTGTTCTTAGTGCTTACTATTGTAATCAGTTGATTAATAGTGGATTAAGTCCTTGTTGAGAAAGACAAATCATCTTTGATAAGATGGACTGGAGTAGTTAAGTTCAACGAACCAGGATAAAAATCTTGAGTTGTTTTTATTGCGATATTACTTAAAACTCTTATTCACCCCCCCCCCCCCTTCTAAGTGTTTTTCTCACCTTCAGCTACTGCCCCACACTATTTTCCTCCCACTATCATTCTACTTGTGCATTCTATGTGTGCATCTTTTCATTTGCATATGCATTCTTTTTCTTCTTCTTCTTCTTTTGCTTTTCTTTGCCATGTTCCCCATAAGTTCTCTAACCTCTTGAGGTTATGATAGACATTAGTGTGCCTTCTTCTCTTCTCATCTTCAAACAAGTTTAACATACTTAATAAGGATAATGAATATTGTGCCATGAGCCTTATACTTGGGAAATGGTGATTGGGGGGCCACCTCTCAATTACCTAGAGTGTTTAGTATACGTCCTTAGGACGATATGCGACGCATTCGATCCTAAGTTTTAGACTTTGTTACAACATACATTATAAACACTAATTCAAAACACTTCTTCTCTAAAAAACACAAAAACATTTCAAACCTTTTTCACCCTTTGGGGTTCTTAATCAAGGAAAATCTTTTAACAAAAAGAGTGTCGTTAACTCTTAGTTCTACCGCAAACAGTAACGCCTAAGTCTGGTTAAGTTGTATACACCAACTGCTAGAACTATCTGTTAACCCTACTCGGGCCTAAAAAACTTTTGAACCAACCTGTGGTCCTTTTAGCCCGAACTACGTTTGCTCTGATCTTTCGTACCAGATGAAAGTACGTAGGCACGAGACGCGATGTCTCGGCGAGCAACCTTCCCCATTTATTTACCCGTAGTTAAGCGAACTATGTAACACCCATTTTTAATTATTAAGTCTTTTTGGTGTTTATTGTATTTTGGGGTGCCCTTATGTGGGACTGTGCCTGAGAGCGTTGGGTGGGTGTCCTTAAGTTATAGGAGCTATTTAATAAAAGTTGGAATTTAATAAAATATAATATAATATGATATTGGTGGTAATATAATGATTAATAATATTATTGGTCTTATTATTATTATTAATATTACTATTATTAGTATTATTATTATTATTATTATTATTATTATTATTATTATTATTATTATTAGTTATTATTATTATTATTGGGATTAAATAATTAAAATAAGAAATTGAGGGGTAGTATGTTTTACGATACATTTGGAAGTTAGAGAAAGTGGAGAGAAGGGAGAAGTGAGAACACGATAAGCGATTCTGAGGGGAAGAGCAAGAGAAAGGAGAACAAGGCTAGAGCGATCAATTGGTAGGGGATTCTTCATCAATCGAAGATATAATCGAGGTAAGGGGGGAGAAACTGATTGGGATGGTATATACATGAACTGGGTAGAGGGGATTCCTTAACCCCGTAGGTATTCTGATGAATATGTTGAATTGTTGCTATGATGTTAAATATTGTTGATTTTTGATGAATTGTATATATATAATGATATGTGATGATTTGTTGTTGCCCTTGATGTGTGGGTGTTGATGTTGATGTGGATTGGGCAAGTTCTGAGTAACTCTGAGAGTGTCGGTAAAGTATCGGATGTTGGTATTAGAGTAAGAATTATAGGTCGATTGGCAAGTATGATGCTATGGTCTGCAATACTGATAGAATAGTAGATAGAGGTAGCATATTAGGCTTGGAATTGACTGAGATAGCATTGTAGAATAGTGGAGATTTTGGGGTATCGCAGCATTCGCAGGGTTCCGCCTGGCGAGTGTTGGCGAAGGTTCGCCTGGCAAAGGTTAGCGAGGGTTCGCCTGGCGAGTGTTAGCGAGCAGTGGCGAGTAATTCCAAATAAACTCCCAGACCTAAAGGGTATGAAGTTCTCCTGGCAAATGTGGCCAGCGAGGCTTCGCCAGCAGGTTCGCCTGGCGAACCATAGCGAGCATTCGCTGCGGGGCTTCGCCTGGCGAATGGTTAAGCGAACGTGATGGTAGAACATGGTTTTGTGCTGTTTTGCCTTGTGCATTAGCCATGTAGGATCCCTTTGATCATGGTAAGTATAGGGATGGTGGTTGAATGATGGAGATTGTGTATTTGGTGATAGGAAGTGAATTCCTTAATACTTTATGTAAGTATCTGATTGATTGGTGTATGACATATCTATGTATATGTGATGTATGGTGGTGTGATCTGAAAATCGTATGCACAATGTATGCTTGTGTTAATTTGTATGCATTTGGTGTCATGCATATTATGAAGTGTTGGTGGAATGATTCATTGCTCGATGGAGTGTATGTGATTCATTCATATTCCTTTGAGTGGGGAATTGGTGGGGACGGATCATGGCCAAGGGTGGGCATATGTGATCTATCCAGGTTCCATAGAAGAACCAATGAGTCGGTACCGCATGCATGATGTTGTGTTGCATAATTGCATTATGATGTATTATGTTGATTGGTGGACTATATGTAGTGTTTGGTGAATGTTGGGTGATGATTGATATGACAGTTGTAGTTACTACCTTTATTTCATGTATGTAATTACCGATATATTTTGATCATGTTTTCTCACCCCTTTGCTGTTGTTGTGGTATGTGCTTCTTCGGAAGTGCAGATAATCCAGGTACTTAGCTAGCTTGGATTTGTGGTGTTCCAGTCGAGTCTTAGGATGCTCTGATACGTTGCACGGGACTTGGGTGTTTTAGTTGTTTTTGTTGAACTTATTTCTTTTCCTGTGACGTATCATGAATTTGATGTATTTCATTATATGAATAATTTCCGCTGTATTTTGGTGAAAACATTTTTAATGAAGGATGTGTTGGATTTGATTATGTGATATCCCACTTGGGAGGTGAACAACTCTGATGTTTATTTATAATGTTTATATTTTAATTGATTTGGGAAGTGGGGTGTTACAATTGGTATCAGAGCAGGTTGGTCCGTCCGGCCAGTGTTGTTGAGTCGAGTTGAGTCTGTCCTTAGGATAGAGATTGTTATTGTTTAACCTGGTGTTGTTATTGTTGAGAAGTATGGCAGGAAGGAATGATGTTGCTTTGGTTGCTGCTATGCAAGCGATGGCGCAGGCAGTTGCTAACCAGAACCAATATGCAGATGCCCAATTTAGAGATTTGGCGCAGTTTAGGAGTAATAAGCCGCCGACGTTTGAAGGAGGAGTTTTGGACCCTGAAGCTACACAGAAGTGGCTGAAGGCAATTGAAAAGATTTTCAGAACTATGAATTGCAGTGATGAGCAAAAGGTGAGGTTTGGTACTCACATGCTGGAGGGTGAAGTTGAAGCTTGGTGGGATAATTGCCGCCAGAGGTGGGTGACTGCAGGAACTATGATTACTTGGGACGTGGTTCGTAAAGGTTTTTTGGAGAAGTACTTTCTGGAAGACATTCGAAGTGCTAAGGAGATCGAATTCTTGGAACTGAAGCAAGGTGGTATGACCGTAGCGGAGTATGCCGCAAAGTTTGAAGAGTTAGTGCAGTATTGTCCTCATTACAATACTGATGATGCGATGACATCCAAGTGTTTGAAATTTGAGAATGGATTGCGTCTGGAAGTTAAGCTGGGAATTGCTTGTCAGAAGATCAGAAACTACGCTGAGCTAGTAAGCAGGAGTAGGATCTATGACAATGATAACCGGGCCAAGATTGCGCATTATAAGGCTGTGAATGACCATAAGGGTAAGCAGAGGTTCAGTGGTACTCCTTACAGTGTTTCTGCTGATAAAGGAAAGCGTAAGGCTGTTGCCGATAAGAGGTCCAGAGAAAGGGGTGCGTCTGCTGATGGGAAATGTTTCCGATGCGGTGACACAGGTCATCGTGATAAGGATTGTCCTAAGGAGGGGGTAAGGAAGTGTTTCAAGTGTGGTAAGCCAGGCCATGTGATAGCTGAGTGTAGGGCCACTATGCCCATTTGTTATAACTGTGGTGAGAAAGGCCATATCAGTACGCATTGTGAGAAGCCGAAGAAGTCTCAGGCGTCTCCGGCTGGTGGTAAAGTGTTTGCTTTGGCGGGAACTCAAGCTGTCAGTGAGGAGCGTGCTATCAAAGGTACTTGTATTATTAATGATATTCCTTTGACTGCTATTATTGATACGGGTGCAACCCACTCGTTCATTTCTGTTGATTGTGTGAAGAGAATAGGGTTGGTACCGTCTACTCTTGAGCGACGAATGACTATTGAGACACCCTCTATTGGTTCAGTGACTACTTCTTTTGTATGTTTGAAGTGTCCGCTGACTATTTTCGGTAGAGATTTCGGAGTGGATCTGATTTGCCTACCGCTTGGTAATTTGGATGTTATTCTGGGTATGAACTGGTTAGAGTTCAACCGAGTCTACATTGATTGTTTTTGGAAGGTGTTACTGTTCCTTACTCCTGAAGAGGAAGCGTTGGCGAGTTCTCTGTCTAGTAAAGAATTGAGGACCTTGTTGGAGGACGAAGCTAAAGTGTTTGCTTTATTTGCATCATTATCGGTGGATAGCAAAGCGTCAATAGGGGAATTGGCAGTGGTGAATGAATTTCCGGAAGTGTTTCCTGACGACATTACGAAATTGCCTCCGACGCGAGAAGTTGAGTTTAGCATTGATCTCATTCCTGGTACGAGGCCTATTTCTATGGCGTCGTACAGGATGTCGGCAGTAGAGTTGTCCGAATTGAAGTCTCAGATTGGAGAGTTATTAGATAGAAAATTTATCAGGCCAAGTGTGTCGCCGTGGGGAGCTCCAGTGCTATTGGTGAAAAAGAAGGATGGTAGTATGCGTTTGTGCATCGATTACCGTCAGTTGAATAAGGTGACTGTTAAGAATAAGTATCCTCTTCCAAGGATTGATGATTTGATGGACCAGTTGGTGGGAGCTCGTGTGTTCAGTAAGATCGACTTGAGATCGGGTTACCATCAGATCAGAGTTAAAGAAGGTGATATTTAGAAGACGACTTTTAGAACTCGATACGGACATTACGAATATGTTGTAATGCCTTTTGGAGTGACTAATGCGTCGGGAGTATTTATGGAGTATATGAACCAAATTTTCCATTCTTATTTGGATCAGTTCATTGTTGTGTTTATTGACGATATCTTAATCTATTCTAAGTCTGATGAAGAACATGCAGGACATTTGAGAATTGCCTTGCAGGTGCTGAAGGATAATAAGATGTTTGCTAAACTGTCGAAGTGCGATTTCTGGTTGAAGACACTGAGTTTCTTGGGGCATGTGATTTCTGGTGATGGGATATCTGTTGACTCATCGAAAGTAAGTGCAGTGTTACAGTGGGAACCGCCGAAGACAGCGACGAAAATTAGAAGCTTTTTGGGTTTGGCAGGTTATTACCGAAGGTTTATTGAAGGGTTCTCTACTTTAGCGTTGCCATTGACTCAGTTGACGAGAAAGAACCAAGTTTTTGTGTGGGATGCTGTTTGTGAAGAATGCTTTGAAGAATTAAAAAGGAAATTGACTACGGCGCTGGTGTTAGTGTTGCCGACTCCGAGTGAACCTTTTGTAGTGTATTGTGATGCGTCTAAGATGGGATTAGGCGGAGTTCTTATGCATAATGGTAAAGTGGTAGCGTATGCTTCTCGACAATTAAGAGTGCATGAACGGAACTATCCTACTCATGATCTTGAGTTGGCTGCGGTTGTTTTTGTGTTAAAAATCTGGAGGTACTATTTATATGGTTCGAGATTTGAAGTGTTCAGTGATCATAAGAGTCTAAGGTATCTGTTTGATCAGAAGGAGCTGAATATGAGGCAGAGGCGATGGTTGGAATTCTTAAAGGATTATGACTTCAGTTTAAGTTATCATCCATGAAAGGCTAATGTAGTGGCAGATGCTTTGAGCAGAAAAGCGATTCATATGTCGACTTTAATGGTGAAAGAAATGGAACTAATTGAACAGTTCAGAGATTTAAGCATGGTTTGCGAGACTACAGCAGACAGTGTGATGTTGGGGATGTTGCAGGTGAATAACGACTTCTTGGATACAATTAGAGAGAACCAGAAGTTGGATGTGAAGTTAGTAGATTTAATGACTGGAGCAGGAAATGACTCCGATAATGATTTTTAACTGGATGGTACAGGTGTGTTAAGATTTAGAGGCAGAATTTGTGTGCCGGATAATGAGGAACTGAAAAAGTTAATTTTGAGTGAAGTACATCGTAGTAATCTGAGTATCCATCCGGGAGCTACGAAGATGTATCATGATTTAAAGAAGTTATTTTGGTGGTCTGGTATGAAAAGAGACATAGCTCAGTTTGTTTATGCCTGTTTGACGTGTCAGAAGTCCAAGGTAGAGCACCAGAGACCTTCTGGATTTATGCAACCGTTGGAAGTTCCAGTTTGGAAATGGGATTGTATAACTATGGATTTTGTTACTGGTTTGCCGAGTACGGCGAGAGGATTTGATGCTATATGGGTGATTGTGGATCGACTTACGAAGTCTGCATATTTTGTGCCGATTAATATTAGTTTCCCGTTGACGAAGCTAGCAGAGATTTATATTCGGGTAATTGTGAAGCTACATGGTATTCCGTCCAGTATTGTGTCGGATAGAGATCCGAGGTTTACTTCGGAATTTTGGAAGAGTTTACAGGAAGCGTTGGGTACTAAGTTGAAGTTGAGTTCAGTTTATCATCCACAAACTGATGGTCAGTCAGAGAGGTAATTCAGTCGCTTGACGATTTGTTGAGGGCTTGCGTGTTGGAGAAAGGTGGTGCGTGGGATACTCATTTGCCATTGATTGAGTTCACGTACAACAATAGTTACCATTCTAGTATCGGAATGGCACCGTTTGAGGCTTTGTATGGAAGGAGGTGTAGGAATCCTCTGTGTTGGTATGAGACTGGTGAGAATGTGGTGCTTGGACCAGAACTTGTACAACAGACTACTGAGACGATTCAGATGATTCGTGAGAAAATGAAGGCGTCTCAGAGTAGACAAAAAAGTTACCATGATAACCGGAGGAAAGAATTGGAATTCAGTGAAGGTGATCACGTATTCCTAAGGGTTAACCCGATGACTGGTGTGGGTCGTGCGTTGAAGTCCAAGAAGCTGGATCCTAAGTTTATTGGACCGTATCAAATTTTGAAAAGAGTTGGTGCTGTGACTTACAGGGTGACGTTGCCGCCTGAATTGTCGAATTTGCTTGATGTGTTTCATGTGTCGCAATTGCGAAAGTATGTTTCGGATCCATCTCATGTGATTCCGAGGGATGAGGTGCAAGTCCGGGAGAATCTTACTGTTGAGACGATGTCGTTGACGATCGAAGACCGTAAGATGAAACAACTTCGAGGGAAGGAGATACCGTTAGTGAAAGTAGCTTGGGGTGGTGTTGCAGAAGGCAGTGTGACCCGGGAATTGGAAAGCAGGATGTGAGAAGTGTATCCGGAATTGTTTCCATCAGGTAATTTTCGAGGACAAAAATAATAAAAGTGGGGGAGAGTTGTAACACCCATTTTTAATTATTAAGTTTTTTTGGTGTTTATTGTATTTTGGGGTGCCCTTATGTGGGAGTGTGCCTGAGAGCGTTAGGTGGGTGTCCTTAAGTTATAGGAGCTATTTAATAAAAGGTGGAATTTAATAATAATATAATATAATATGATATTGGTGGTAATATAATGATTAATAATATTATTGGTCTTATTATTATTATTATTATTATTATTAGTTATTATTATTATTGGGATTAAATAATTAAAATAAGAAATTGAGGGGCAGTATGTTTTACGATACATTTGGAAGTTAGAGAAAGTGGAGAGAAGGGAGAAGTGAGAACACGATAAGCGATTCTGAGGGAAAGAGTAAGAGAAAGGAGAACAAGGCTAGAGCGATCAATTGGTAGGGGATTCTTCATCAATCGAAGATATAATCGAGGTAAGGGGGGAGAAACTAATTGGGATGGTATATACATGAACTGGGTAGAAGGGATTCCTTAACCCCGTAGGTATTCTGATGAATATGTTGAATTGTTGCTATGATGTTAAATATTGTTGATTTTTGATGAATTGTATATATATAATGATATGTGATGATTTGTTGTTGCCCGCTCATGATGAATCATAGACCTCGATCTCATGATGAATCATATCATGAAACAAAGTCACCATTGCCCGCTGATAAGTTGCCCCTGCGTTTTGCAACCCAAACAGCATCACCTTATAGGAAAACGTTCCCCACGGTGTAATGAATGTTGTTTTCTCCATGTCTTCCGGTGCCATTTTTATCTGATTATAGCCGGAGAAGCCATCCATGAAGGAAAACATCGAGAATTGAGTCGTATTTTCGACCAATACGTCAATGTGGGGGAGCGGGAAATCATCCTTTGGGCTCGCCTTATTCAATTCTCTATAATCAACGCACATCCATACCTTATCGTCCTTCTTTGGTACCGGCACGATGTTGGCGACCCACGGAGGGTAAGTTGTCACGGCTAAAAATCCAGCGTCCAACTGCTTTTGAACTTCTTCTTTGATTTTTACAGCCATGTCTGGTCTCATCCTTCTAAGCTTCTGCTTGACGGGTGGACATTCTTCCCGAAGTGGTAAGCGATGAACCACAATGTCAGTGTCAAGTCCGGGCATATCTTCGTAAGACCAAGCAAAAATGTCACTATACTCTCGAAGCATCTCGATCATCCTTTGCTTGATGTCATCTTGCAATGCAGCCCCTATTTTGACATTTCTGACAACCTCTTCAGAACCCAAGTCGACGACCTCAATCTCTTCTTCACGAGGCAGAATGATCTTCTCTTCTTGTTTCAAGAGTCTAGATAGCTCTTCAGGCAAGTCTTCATCCTCCTCAATCTCTTCTTCAGCTTGAAATATCGGGTTATCAAAGTCGAAGCGAGTCATAGAAGATTCTTGATTGGTGTCATCTGCAATGATGTGAGACCTGCAATGAAAATGGTTAAGTGCTTCAAATGATATGCAAACAACACATTGCCATTTTATTGTTAAAAATAAAAACAAGAAAAACAGAGATCTCAAAATTTGAATGGAAAAACGCCCTTTGATTAATAGATGAAACAGTATTCAAACATAAACAGACAAGCGCTGAAATAACAAACCACTATGCTCCGGGTAGAACATAGGGTTGTACAATAATTAAAAAACAAAGCATTATTGTTCATTGGTCACTTGGACAAATTCCTCAATGGACTAGTTGGATAGACGATATCCTGGAATGCATGGCCTGATCCAAGCATCCATATCGCAGTCACTGTCTCCAGCTTCATCATCAGAAATGGCATTAATCTACTCGAAGAAGACACCCCCGCTAGTAAACCTGATCGGCCCCTTGAACTTCGACGTGCTTTGTGAAGACGATGGGTGGTACCCCAGACCGAACTTGTCTTGCTTCTGAGGTATATCAATCACCTGCCCCCAGCCTTGGGCTGAACTAGCTTGCACCACAGCCTGCGCTTCTTTGAAAGAAGACATAGCCACCTCAGGCGCTTTTCTCACCACTAGAGACTTCTCCTTCAACTCCACAGTTTCAAACTCTTGACACAGGGTCTCATGAATTTCCCCGTCTACTTCGACATACTTGAAAGAAGACAGGTGGCTAACCATGATGTCCTCTTTTCCACATACTGTCACAATACTGCCACCAACCATATATTTCAGCTTCTAATGCAGAGTTCATATAACAGCCCCAGCCAAGTGGATCCATGGTCTGCCTAACAAACAACTATAAGCAGGCTGAATGTCCATGATATAAAATACAGCGTCAAAAACTTCTGGGCCCACTTGGATAGTCAAAGTCATCTCACCAAAGACAGACCTCTGGGTGCCGTCAAAAGCACGTACAACCAAGTCACTTGGTGTACAGGTAATGCCCAGAGTATCTAGCTTCATAAGTTCCTTCTTTGGTAGCGCATTCAAAGATGACCCTGTGTCAACAAGGACATGAGACAGAACCACTCCTCTACATTCAACAGAAATGTGCAGTGCACAATTGTGGTTTCTGCCCCTTGGCGTTAAGTCTAAATCTGTAAATCCAAGGCCATTTCCAGCGTTTACATGCCCAACAACCCTTCAAGTTGATTCACTGATATTTCTTGAGGCACGAAAGCGGTACTCAACACTTTCATCAACGCATTCCTGTGCGCTTCGGAACTCAACAACAATGATAATATTGAAATTTTGGAAGGTTTCTGCTGTAAGTGCTCGACTATTTTGTAGTTGCTTTTGCGTATCAGCCTCATGACTTCCTCCACATCATTCTCCAAAGACTCCCTCTCGCCTGATTGGGAAGTTTCTTCTATTACCATCTTACCTTTCCCTTTATCCGCTTTTTCAGCCACCACTTCGGGTGATGAAAAGACCCCGCCGCTTCGGGTGATCGCTCCTGCTCCCACAACATTCTCTGTTGACTCCACAGGAAAACTCTTCAAGTCTATCTTCTGACCATTACAATACACCTCGGCTCCGTAGTTCCACGGAATAGCCTTGGTACTCTCATATGGCACAGGTCCTGCTTTGGTGATAGTGATTGTTGGTGGCCTAGGAGGCGCTGAAATAGTTATAGCCTTATATGGGATCAAGATCGTAGCGACCTCATCCCTCTCCTCACTTACTTCCTTAACAGGTTTCGTTTCTGCGGTCCGTTCAAACTGCAATGTCCCCTCATCTATCATTCCTTGGATACACCTTCTCAAATCAACGCATCCCTCAGGATGACTTAAACAATCAACACAGTCCTCGTTGCAGCCTGGGAATACACCTCCTCCCAGCAATTTGTCTTTCACAAACTTCAATGGAGTTTTCAGCTCATTCACATCCATTATCAAATCTAAATCCTCCTCCACCAAAATAGCACCAACCCTAGCCTGCCCATGGTTTGGCATAGGGTTCTGCACAACATTAGGTGCATCATGAGAAAAATTTATTGCTTTGCTGTCAATGAGATCTTGTAGCTTATGCTTAAAAGCTTTGCAATCATCAATAGAATGACCATGAGCCCCAGAGTGAAACTCGCAACGAGCATTTGCATCATAGCCGGGTGGGGGAGGACCTGTCAAAGGAGCTAGGGTCCTTTTCTGAATCAATTGCAGCTGTAATAAAGTTTGAAGCACTTGAGAGTATGGCATCAGTGGAGTGTCAAATACTCTATTAGGCCTGGTCCTATCAGGAAACCTCCTATAACCTTGCTGATTTTGTTGTTGTCGCTGATACTGCCTTTGTTGTTGTTGTGGTTGCTGTTGTTGTGGCACAAGAATAGTAACAATGGCCACTTGCTGTTGGCGATATTGGTTCTGTGCCTGACCCCTTCATCTTCCTCTAGAAACTGTCACTGAGCTAACGTCACCTCCACCCTTCTTGTTCCCAAATACCTTCTTCCCTCCTCCTCCAGCTGAGGGTACTTCTCCTGCCTGAATCTTTCTGAGCTTGATGCCGTTTTCCACCCTTTCACCGGTGATTATCAAGTCTGAAAAACTTCCCGACATACTGCTAATCAGTTTTTCATAATACACTCCCGGTAAAGTAGCAACAAACATGTCAATGTGCTCACGCTCTACCATGGGAGGCTGCACTCTAGCAGCAAGCTCTTTCCACCTCTGGGCGTATTCTTTAAAGCATTCATTATTCTTTTGGGAAAGATTCTGCGGTTGGACTCTATTTGGTGCAAGGTCACTGTTGTACTGATAGTGCCTTACAAAAGCTTCGGCTAGGTCTTTCCAGATGCGGACGTTAGTGGGCTCCAGCCCCATGTACCACTCCAAAGAAGAACCAGACAAGCGTCCTGGAAGAAATGCATCAAGAGTTTTTCATTGTCCGAGTACGCAGACATCTTTCTATAGTACGAACACAGGTGAACCCTTGGGCAAGTGGTGCCTTTGTACTTATCAAAGTCAGGCACTTTGAATTTGGGTGGCACTCTGAAGCCTGGGATCAGCCCCAGGTTAGACATATCCAGCCCCATAAAGTTTTGGCATTCAAGAGACCTCATCTTCTCTTCAATCATCCTAATCCTCCTATCAGCCTCGGAGGGTACTTCAGCAGTTATAACTCTTGGCGAGAACAAATCCTCTTGCATATCCTCATTCCAGGTGTGGTCCATGCTACCATGTACAGCACCTGTGGTGTCGAGGCCATAGCCGTTTCCATTACCATTACCACCATTAGCAAAACCAACATGATTAAAACCTGCCGCATTTCCAACACCAGCAACGTGACCACCCCCTCCAACAGTAGGAATGACTAAAGTTGGCATAGAATTGTCTGCATGAGGAGTTTCTATATGAGGAGGGTTAGAAGCAATCCCACCGTGTAACACCCCATCATTATCAACTCGTGCAGTCAGAGGTTGCACTAAAGTCTGAAGTTGCACCTGGCCACTAGCTACCCCTTGCATGACCTTCATCAGCTGTGCCATACGATCTCTCATCTCTTGCATTTCTACCTGCATCTGATCCATCAGTCTTTTCTGGTTTCCTCTGGTACCGTACCGGTGAGTTATCTGAGTTATCTCTCATCTCTTGATTTGAATATGACATTTTTGGATCCTTTAAATTCTCAATGCCTCTTGTTTCATGTTGCTAACATGTTGAGGATGATGTTTGTTCAATTTTAGGTCATGATATTATTTCTTCTTTGTTCATTTGTTTGTTTTCTTTTGAGCTTTTAATTAGGGTTTCAATGTGTAGCTTCTTTGCATTCCTTCATGTTGTTGTTTGCATCTCTTTTTGTTATGCTTTGTTTTTGCTTTTGAGCTCTCCTCTTCATCTTTACCTTCTAGCCAATGACCTTGGAGTGTCATTTAAGCTGGCTTGGTCCCTCCTTTGGAGGTATTTAAAGCATACCTAGAATGATGAATCCTTGAGGACACTTTTGGTGCTTCTTTGCTTTTGATGAGTGATGCTTATGGTTGAGTACCTATTATGAGGTCCTTGTTGCCCTCATTTGGTCTCCCATCCTCACTTGGCTTTAGGTTTTGTTTTACCTTTCATTTGGTTTAGCTTTGGTGGTATGGTTGATGTTGTTTGACTTAGGTCATTTTATCCCACTTTTTGATGCATCTTTGTGTGTTTTAGTTGGTTTCTTCTTGTGCAATTCTTTTTCTTCTCTTTTCTTGCATTTTCATATGCATGCTTGGTTGAGATGAGCTTGTGGAGGCTACTGCGCCACACTATTTTCCTCCCACTTCCATTCTATCTGTGCATCTTTTGTTTGCATTTTCATTTGCATATGCTTTCTTTTCTTCTTCTTCTTTGGTTCTTCTTTGCCATGCTCCCCATAAGTTTTCTAACCTCTTGAGGTTATGATAGACATTAGGATTCTACACATGCATGATAACATTAGGTAGTTCCCCTTTTGAAACTCAACTTTAAGTCCATTTTGCATGACAACTTTTAGGATTGATTAGTCTCCCATTAGTGTCCTTTCTTCTCTTCTCATCTTCAAACATTCATAAAACACTTAATAAAGAATGACAAGTGTAGCACGCTACGAGCCTTAAGCTACTTGAGAAATGGTGATTGAGGGGTCTCCTCTCAATGACCTAGAGTGTTTAGTGTACACCCTTTGTGTGATTTACGACGCATTCGCTCTTAGGTCATAGTCTCTAGTGCGACATGAGTTACAAATCAAATTCAAAACACTTCTTTTAGCCCGAACTTTTTAACCAACCTGTGGTCCTTTTAGCCCGAACTACGTTAGCTCTGATCTTTCATACCAGATGAAAGTACGTAGGCACAAGACGCGATGTCTTAGCGAGCGACCTTCCCCCTTTCAGCCGTAGTTAGTCGAACTACGTTGACTCTGACTTTCCCATTGCACGAGGGAGTATGTAGGCACAGAGTGGCGATGCTCTGCCGAGTCACTTCTCTTTTCTTTTTCTTTTGTCCCTGAGCCTTTAGCTAGATAGTTTCAACACACCCTTTTAGATAGACAACAATGTGTGGATCCCGTCGAGTACGACGGACGTGAGGGGTGCTAATACCTTCCCCTTGCGTAACCGACTCCCGAATCCAGACATGGTTGCGATGACCTTGTCTTTCCCTTTTTCGTTAGGTTTTTCCGATCATTTCCTTTCCCTCTCTTTGGGATAAATAACGAAAGTGGCGACTCTTCTGTTTTTTTTCGCCGGTTGTTTTTCGCAGTTGCGACAGTTGGCGACTCTGCTAGGGATACAGGGTTCCCTATGCGAGTCAATCCTAGCGCTTGTCTGTTTATCTTTGGGTGTTGTACATATGTGCTTTATTTACTTTCGCATTTTACTTTCCCGCATTTATTTTCCGCATCATATTTCATTACTGCTGTGCGTTGGGGAGGGAATTTCCATTGAGTGAAAAGCCAGACCCAGGCTTGAGTATACCCCTAGCTTTAGTAGTGGAAAGTAGTGGTGGATGTGCTTGCTTTGCTCGTACTAGTTCACCATGAAATTCACGCTCGGACGAGATTCTCTTTGACAATTTTCTTTCTGGCCCTTTGGGCTTGAAGGAATTTTGGATCTAAGGGTTATCGACTCTGGGGACCGATCATTTGTGAGTCAGCTAAGTGAGGCCTCTTAAGGAGATAATGATGCCAAACCAGAAATGGTGAAAGTATCATCATTTCTTGAAAGTCTGTGACGTTGACAAATGCATAGGATGCCATACCGTTTCAGTGAATAGGTCCATACCTGTGAGTGGGACTGGGGTTATGCAGGAAACGTTTACCTTCAGATTACCCGGTTTTCTCCATAGTTTGAATCTGGATTATTGGTATCAGTTGGTTTCTATCGGAGCAGTGCTATGTTCTTGCTGAAGTAGAGCTCTGTTCTTCCTCAGTCTACAGCACAACAGTCTTGATCCCTTGTGTGTTGCATTAGCATTTTGCATTTTTGCATTGCATTTGCATTTCATTTTTGCATATCCATCCTCAGCCGAAACATGGAGCTCACCCATCTTTTGTCTGCTTCACTAGTTGGTTTCCCGACATTCGCATTGGATTTAAATTAGCTTCTGGAAGGATCATGAACTCAGGAGAGCAGAATTTGGTTGTTATAAGGGTAGAGTTTGAGATGATGAAGAATCAGTTGAGTCAACTCGTGGAAGCCATGTCAGCTATGACTAGAGGATAGGTCGGTATTCAGAGGACCCCAGTGAAAAATGTTGCTCAAGCGCATCCTGTGCCGATTCCTGTTGAAGAGCATCCCATTGCCAGAGATAAAGATTTTTCTTCTCTCCATGACACTGACTATCAGAGTTTCGCTTTCCCTGTGTCAGATTCTCAGAGGACTGTTCCAAAGGTTAATGCTGAAGACCCACAGACTGTCGAATTTATGGAAAAATATCAACTGTTGGAAGAAAAGCTTGATGCCCTGATGAGTCAGGATACTTTTGATTTGAGTGCTGCGAGCATGTGTCTGGTGCCCGGTCTTGTGATGTTGTCAAAGTTTAAAATGCCAAATTTTGAGAAGTTCAAAGGAGATAGTTGTCTGAAGCAGCATTTGGTGATGTTCTGCAGGAAAATCACCTCACATGTCTACAATGATGAGCTTATGATTCACTGCTTCCAGGACAGTCTGAGTGGAACATCGTTGAATTGGTATATGCAGTTGAAGAGTGATTGAATCATATCATGGTCAGATTTAGCCAATGCTTTCATGAAGCAGTACAACTATAATCTCCATATGGCTCCCAGTCGCATGCAGTTACATGAACTAGCTCAGGCGGACAATGAATCTTTCAGATGGTATGTGCAGAGATGGAGAGAGTTAGCTGCTCGTGTTCAACCCCCGCTTCTGGAGAAAGAGTTAGTTGACATATTCTTGGGTACCTTGAAAGGCCATTACTTTGACAAGTTGGTCAGCGGTGGAATGTCAAACTTTGCTGACTTGGTGATAATGGGTAAACGTGTCGAGAGTGGAATCAAGAGCGGAAAGATTCGAAAAATCCCCTATATCTCAGTTGAGGAGATTGAATTAGTTGTCAGTTCTCAGGAAGAATGAGAAAATATGAAATGATATTCTCTCAGAATCTCCTATATCTCAGGTTCAGTTTTCAAATACTTCGAGTGTCCGGAGTCAGCAGTCTGTTGGGTCTGTGTATCAGGTATCTGTTTCCTACCAGAGTCAGCAGTCTTACCGTCATCAACCGCGTCAGCACGCCAGACGAAGACCCAGGAAACCAGAAAGGCATTTTACTCAATTGTCGGTATCATACAGTCAGTTGTTGCCGGATTTGATCAGAGGTGGGTTGATAGTACTGAAAAAGATCAATCCAGAAATCCTGCCATACCCTCCAGGCTTTGATGTCAGCGCCCGCTGTGAGTACCATGCTGGGGCACAGGGGCATTCAACGGAAGATTGTAAGGTCTTAGGAGCCAGGTTCAGGCTTTGCTGGATTCCAACCGGATCTCAGTCACGTTTCAGGGTGTTCAAATCAATGATCCTCTCTTATCTATTCAAGTGGGTGTGTCAGCTCATGTTTCGGAGGAGTTCACCGAGAGTATTTATTCAGAAGAGTATCAAACCGAAGACTCAGTTGAGGGTTGTATCCCTGTATAGGATTTCTTCATTACTGTATGCTGACCCTCGCCAGGCTTGTTGGTCGAGGTCACTCTGTTTGTATTCATTTATTCTTGGATGGTGTGATATATGTGTGATGGTTATCCCTGATTGGATCTTGGGTTCCTTGTTGCCTTGGTGCTATTATGAAATTTCCCTGTTGCATGCTTGTTTGCATCTTGCATTTTGTTTTTGTGTAACAGGTACCTTAGAGCTGTAAATCTGACATCATGTACTCCACTAGTTTGTTACAGGAATTCCCGCAAAGTCATGGAGAAAGTCCAAGAAGAGCTGAGAGAAGTCAAGAGCCAGATGGGGCAGTTCGTCATGGACGTGCAAGCATTACGCTTGGATCATAATGCGCTCAGATAGGAAAAACAGCAGTTGAAAACTCAGGTGGGCTTAATCATGGAAGTGATAAGAAACGTGCTCAGAAAAGAAGGTGATCAAATGCCTGAGGTTGCAGCAAAGATGCTTGTTCCACTTCTGTCTGTGGAACCTATGCCAGAGCGTGATGTGTGTCAGAAATCTGTTGTGCAGCCGGAGTTTCCGAAATTTCCAGGTCATCAGCTGCGCTTCGTTTCTCAGGAGAATCCTAGGATTATAAGATATGGTTAAAGGACAAAATATCAAGATAGAATCTTCGATCAAATCCCCATGGATTATGCTCAGTTGGTGCAACTCTTGCTCCAACTTCAGTTGGTTAAACCTCGGACTTTGGCTCCACTTACTGGCCAACCACCACCAGGCTTTGATATCAATGCTTATTGTGATTTCCACTCCGGAGGACAGGGACACAACGTCGCGAACTGTAAAGCTTTTAAGCATAAGGTTCAGGACTTGAATGATTAGAAGACAATTGAATTCATGCCGGGCGACATGAAGGTATCAGGCGAGTTTGCTCCCTGTCGTGAAAAAGAGATTGACACTCCTATTCCCATTCCTAAAGCTGCAATAGGTCAATGGTATATCCTACAATATTTGGTGTCAGAATCCCCCTGCCCACAGTTGCTGCCTGTTCCTGGATCAAGCTTAAGGATGAAAGCGCCCGAGCAAGGAGAGTCCTCAAGAGTCCAAACCCAGTCGCCATATGTTTTTGTTGTTCAAAGTCCACGACCTTTTGGGTCCCTGCAGCAAAGTTATCTGTACCAGAATCAGAATGGGCCCTGCAACAATCTGAAAAGAAGAAATGCTTCTCTGCGTCCAGTGCCTATGTCACATCACTCGTCTGACTGAGTTCGAAGACTTCAAGGGTTGCATCTCCCTAAGCAGCTAATCAGTGTGAAGGCCCAGTTCCCAGAAGCTGGCAATTTTCGTTTTATCCTGTTATTTCTTTATGTTTGTAATTTTGTTTCCTGCTTAAAGTGCAAACACATTTGTAAAACTTGTTATTTCCATCGATTGATATTAATGAAATGAATATGCATGTTTTGATTTAATCCATTCGTGTTCACTAATTATTTTTACAGATGCTTAACGCTTGTTTAAGCGGAATCTGGGGAGGATGACGAAGTTTAAAGACGCGCAAGCTTCCGATTGTATGCTTTTGAAATAAAACTTGCTGATGATGTACATGCATTGTTTCAAATTCCTAAACACCGGAGATATAAGGATGATAATCCCTTGTCAACCCCTTTGAGCCTAGTAGTAGGAGTTTCTTTCTGAAAATGAAAAACCCTCAATCTTAACCTGGGGCCGGGTAGGTGTCAGCTAATTTGACCGAACATCCAAATTGCGATAGGAGTGTTCCCGTTCGAGGATAAACCACACCTGTATAGGTCGTGCCTAAAAAACCACAGTGGGTAAACCTTGCCGATAAGGAGTGAAACAGTCACGTTATTCCCCAAAGAGTCAGGGAAGCCGATGTCACACGATTTGTTCGAAAAGAAAAAGAATTAAAAGAAAAAAAGGACAAAGCCCGCTAAGTCGAAACTTGAAAACAAGCCACTTAGGCAAAAATTAAAGCATCCCGATGGACGTTGAAATCAAAACAAGCTCGAAAGAGCCAGTCCAGGAAAAAGTTAGGGAAATTAAAAAAAATGATGATTAAAGACAAGTCGTGTGATTCAGGCAAAAAATAAAAATAAAAAAACAAAAAGCGAGTGACTGTCACTCCAAAAGCTTGTGGTTTCTTGAACCGTCACTCCTATCACTTAACCTCTGAGAGGTGAGTGCTAGCGTCGAATTAGCTAAAGGTAGGATTGGAGAACATCACGGAGAAAGGGTGGGTTACAATAAATTTTGAGCCTTATCCTTTCCTTGTAAACCATGAACCTGACCAAGTTACAACCTGAAAAAGTCCTAATTGAAGCAGGTTTGTTTCGAAAGCATACTTCGGTAAAGATCGCATCGAAACTGACTCCTAAAAGGATTCCTCTTACAGCGTTGTGCTAATGTTGACATGTTGATAAATGATTTATTCACTTTATGTCACTTTTTTTTTCCAGTGAACAGATTGGATTTCAAAAACTGTCATATGCGTTGCATTTAATATATCTTTTATGCAGGACAACTTGTTTTACTTGTGAGTAAACACTTGACAGCAGGAAAGTTTCCACAGTGGAAAGATTGATCAGGATTGAATGCAGATTGTCTGAATACTCCATCGAACTGGGGCAAAGTCATTGTAAGACTGGGGCACGCCACCCCAAGAACACAGAAGCTATTCTTTATCTGCGGGGCAATTAATGTGAAGCACCTCTTCGAGGTTCAAGATGCTTAGGCAGTGTATATCAAGCCATCAGGGTATGAGATTTCAGATTTCCTTTCGAGGAATATCCCCATAGAGATCCCCACAAGCTGGGGCAAAATTGGAAGCGTAGGAATTGTTCCTCTCCATGTCTTCAAGAGTTGTTCAAGCAGGTTCAGCTAACATTCAAGTACAAGACGAATTTCGGGAAGTCGTGCTACTATCCCTTGACCCTTTAACCAAAAACCTTTGAGTTCAGACAGGGTATTTTTCCAGCATCAGTCGTACCTGATCCTTTGCAAATCCAATCCCTTTGGTACGCAGGAAGACTTCTTCTGTTTTCTCTAGCAAAAGTACAATCATCATTGGCACGTGTGAGCCATCCCCAGTAGAGTCCAATCACACTTGGCGTATCTGGTTATCCCTAGCGGAGTTGGTTTCATCTCTTCAACATTTATTTTGCTAGAGTATTCTGTTGTATCCAGCTTTCCCCGGCAGCCCGGGCCTGCATCTGCATTTTGCATATAGTTATCATATTTGCATCATCCTTGCATTTCATCCTCAAATGCGTAGCATTTCCATTTCGCATGGAGCATTACGCCATGTTCAAACATACGCATATGCATTTGAAGCATAAGCGAGTTTCTGTCAGCCTTCCATGGCAGCTTGAATCACTCTTCAATCAGTACAGGGGCATTTATCCAGCAACTTTGTTCAGACAGCTCAATGATTTATTTGGGTTTCAGATCGTACGTCGGTTATGATTTGTCCATCAGTCCTCGGATGATGACACCCCTAAGCAAATTTTCTTTCCGTCAATTCCTATTGACGACGTGTTTCCCCAGCAGGTTTTTCTCTCCGTCTATCCTTAGATGATGTCAGCTTCGGACGTGGTTTTCTTTCCATTTATTGGATGAGATGGCGTTTTCTGAGGGTTTTCGTGTTGTCAATTCCTATTGACGCTGTGAATCTTTGAAGAATGATTGGTTTCCCTTGTTAATAATTCTTATTGACGACATGGCTCTTTGAAGATGGTTTTCTTTCTGTCAATTCCTATTGACGATGTGGCCTTTTGAAGATATTTTCTTTCCATAAACTCTTATGGACGAAAGAATTCTGCAATTCGATGAACAGTTTTGAAGTGCAGTTTTGGTATCTTACCGTCTACCATTAAACGATGTGAGTATTTCTTTCTGTCAATCCTGAGACAATGTGAACCTTTATTTGGTGTCTTTCCGTCTACTTTTAGACGATGTGAGTATTTGGAGTCTTCCCGTCTACCATTAGACGACGTGAGTATTGATATTTCTTTCTGGCTATCCTTAGACAATGTGAAGGGATCAAGTGCGTGTTGATCCAGCTTTCAGCGGAGTCTTTCCATCTACCATTAGACGACGTGAGTATTGATATTTCTTTTTGGCTATCCTTAGATAATGTGAAGGGATCAAGTGCATGTTGATCCATCTTTCAGCGGAGTCTTTCCGTCTACCATTAGACGATGTGAGTATTCTATCCGTGGACAGCGCAGACATATTTTGGAGTCTTTCCGTCTACTTTTAGACGATGTGAGTATTATTCTCTTCCTGAGGTGAAGTTACCAACTGCGTGTTGATCTAGCCTTTGGTTTTGATGTCTGTGGTGTTACACAGATGACTGGAGTGATGTCAGGTGTTATTTATCGGATAATCAGTCAGCCGATTGCCGTTGCAACTGTCTGCATTTAGTTTTTCTGGATATTTGTTCCCCAATCAGAGTGTTGCAGTTTATTTTTGCGGTTGGCAAATTTCCAGGTTCTTTGGTATTCAACCGTCTTTCACCTTGATTGTTTGAAAGTCGTTCGCTTTTCATCCATTCAGGTCCAAGCCGTTTGAATAGGGGCAACTGTTGCACCCTAAAATTTGCCCAACCTTTTTCTTTGGCTGGCTTGTGTTTCATTTCATTTCATTCTAGCATTTGCATTGCATAGCATTTTTCATTAAACAGGGGACCAAGAGGTTGTGCATAGAAAGAGGAGGTTATCAAGAGTGTTGAGCCTAAGCAAGGGGTGTTACTCAAGTTTGAATGGTCATCAGGTCACCTAGAAGTGGGCAATAGTCTTATGAAAGGATGGATGGATGTATGGGGGTCAGCTCCTAACTTGGAGGCCAGTTCAAGATCATCAGAGGGTGTAAATGCATGATTATGGATATAAGATGTGGAGAGAGCTCATTGAGTGCTTTGAGAGCCATTTGGAGCTTATTCAAGTTGTTGTGTGATGTGAAAGAAGCCACAGTCAAGAATGTTGCAGCTAGGGTTTTCATCTGGTCAACCCTTAGTAAACTGTGAATTTGAAGGAGATTAAAACTCAATTAAAAGTATATATGGTCATGGGATGTTGTGTTAAGGTTTCTAATATATCATTTCAAGAACAATTCATCAAGGATCAAGTGTGTGAGAAGTTACTAATCTAGGGTTCTCAGAGTAAAATCCCCTGTTTAGTGCCCAACCTCAAGACCACCTATCTCAAGATACAAGTCTCATCTCAACTTTTGACCAACATGAAAATAGTAGAGAATGTTCTTAGATTTATTTTGAGTACTAGAAGTCCTTGATGGAATTTATAGAATTCAAGTTATGATGCAGACAAGTTACAGGTCATCAGATGAATGTGATTTTGGTCAACAAAGGTCAACCAACTTCCAAGCCATTTTTGAACTAGAAGGATGTTTCTCCTCAACTTTTGATGAACATGAAAGTTGTAGGTCATGGTCTTAGCTTTCCAAAGAGTACTAGAAGTATTTCATCTGATTTGTAGAACTCAAGTTATGAGTCTTGCAAGTCAGGGGTATTTTGGGAAAGTCAGATTATAGGTCATAAAATTATAGGTCCATTTCACCAACTTGCACACTTCAAATGGAGATTTTTCCAACATCAAATGTGCTCCAAATGGTGTCAATTATTTAACCAAGCATTGAGAAGTCATGAATTTGGCTTGGAATGGTGAATTCCTAAAGTGATTTACATGGAAAAAGCCTTAAAATGAGAAAATTGGATTTAATTCATTTTGGATCATTTGTGTGCAAATGAATACATATTTTGAGTTCAAAATATATTTCAAACACAATGGCAATGTTAGAATTTTGATTTGGTGAATTTTGATGTGCCATTTTCAAGCTTACTTCAAGCTTAAATCACACTTGAAATATCAACCATTAAGATCAAACAAGGATTAATTCCCAGCCATTCACACTCCTCATGTTACCAGCAAATGATTTGAGTCATTTTGGAGGCAAATTGGAGGCATTTTCGTGCACTTGAACAAATGAAAAAGTGAAGAAAAGTTGGATTTCAATTGGGCTCTTAGGGACTGAAATTGGGCTCCAAAGCAATCAAGATCCATCATATATAAACTTTTGAACATGTACAAAGCTTCAGAATGGAATTTGGAGGAGATTTGCTCAAGAACTCGTGTGGCGAAAGTGGAGAAAAATTGAAATACGGTTTTGGAGAATTATCAAGATTCAAGGCAAATCAAGCTTGCAAACATCTCTAGGAAGGATCATTGAACGTTTCTGGATCAAAATCATCAAGAATTATGCACGTTTGAAGGCCCAATGGAGGCTCTCCACTGGGTAAATTACTTTTCCAAAATTCTTGCAATTCATGTTGAATTAGCACGCCATTGTTGTATATTTGTAATCTATGAACTATGTAGATCATTTCTTGTGCATATTTGTTGATGTTCGTGACATTTTATGGTTTGAGCTTTAAACTTGTGGCTTTCGATCTGGCTTGTTCTTCCATTGAAATATAATTTGAATCATGGATTTGAGTTGTACGTAGCATGAGGAAGAGAATGATATGTTTAATTGTAAGTTTCATGACATATTTTTGACCGACCACTGTTCACACTCGCCGGAGAAGACGACCGGAGTCTTCTCCGGCCACCTCTGCACTTTCCCTCCGTTTCTCCATTTGAAATGAAGAGGATGATTCAGTCACCGTCCGATCTGGTGACTTCTTGGACTTGGTATTCTCATCCAACGCGTGAGATTTAGTTTCAGTTAGGGTTTGACCTTTTAATTGACGTGGCACAATGATGTGCGTGGGATCTGCATACTTAATGAATGAACGCGCTAGATTAAGACCTATGATGGTCTTCATTTGACTTGGCACACGTAATCATCAGATTTTCTATTAATTGTGAATTGGAATTGGGCCACACTTGCTATGCGCACCCCCTTCCTGGGCCCTTACGTGTTTTGAACATGATTTGCTTGCTGTATGCACCCCTGGTCTTTATTATTTCTTTTTTATTTCTTTTTTTATTTTGTTTTATTTCTGTTTTCAATTTAAATCATTAAAAATAGTTCCAATGTCCCTAAAATCACACAAAAATATTTTCTATGAACTTTGAGATGTCCTTTATTTTTAGGATATTTTTATTGTATTTTTTTATTTTATTTTTAATTTAAAAAAGGATTAAACATTGGAATTGTTTTAAATGGATTAAATTGTGACATGGTTTGTTCTTTTAATTGTTTCTCTCATCTCCCTTTGATCTAATTAATGAAAATTGATCCTCATATCCATGATGAGTTGAACAATTTTTTAGGACCATTTTGCCCCTGGTTGGTTGACTTTAGGGTTGACTTTTGGTGCTTTTCTTTTGACCCTCGATTCTCCCATTTCAAAGTGGTACATCTTGAATATTATTTTCTTTTGATGGTGCTTTGAGCTTTTGGCCTCTGTTTGCCAACATGTTTAAGTACCTTGTACATTTTATTTGATTATTTTTGAACCATTATCCTATTTTTGAGGTAACTTGCAAGTCAAGTTACCTCCAAAGGAGGTTCACACATGCACCTTGACCTAGTTTGACTTGGATATGACATTTTTGGATCCTTTGAATTCTCAATGCCTCTTGTTTCATGTTTCTAACATGTTGAGGATGATGTTTGTTTAATTTTAGGTCATGATATTGTTTCTTCTTTGTTCATTTGTTTGTTTTCTTTTGAGCTTTCAATTATGGTTTCAATGTGTAGCTTGTTTGCATTCCTTCATGTTGTTTTTTGCATCTCTTTTGTTATGCTTTGTTTTTGCTTTTGAGCTCTCCTTTTCATATTTACCTTCTGTCCAATGACCTTGGAGTTTCATTTAAGGTGGCTTGGTCCCTCCTTTGGAGGTATTTGAAGCATACCTAAAATGACGAATCCTTGAGGACACTTTTGGTGCTTCTTTGCTTTTGATGAGTGATGCTTATGGTTGAGTACCTATTATGAGGTCCTTGTTGCCTTCATTTGGTCTCCCATCCTCACTTGGCTTTAGGCTTTGTTTTACCTTTCATTTGGTTTAGCTTTGGTGGTGTGGTTGATGTTGTTTGACTTAGGTCATTTCATCCCACTTTTTGATGCATCTTTGTGTGTTTTAGTTAGTTTCTTCTTGTGCAATTCTTTTTCTTCTCTTTTCTTGCATTTCCATATGCAGCTTGGTTGAGATGAGCTTGTGGAGGCTACTACCCCACACTATTTTCCTCCCACTTCCATTCTATTTGTGCATCTTTTGTTCGCATTTTCATTTGCATATGCTTTCTTTTCTTCTTCTTCTTTGGTTCTTCTTTGCCATGCTCCCCATAAGTTTTCTAACCTCTTGAGGTTATGATAGACATTAAGATTCTAAACATGCATGATAACATTAGGTAGTTCCCCTTTTGAAACTCAACTTTAAGTCCATTTTGCATGACAACATTTAGGATTGATTAGTCTCCCATTAGTGTCCTTTCTTCTCTTCTCATCTTCAAACATTCATAAAACACTTAATAAAGAATGACAAGTGTAGCACGCTACGAGCCTTAAGCTACTTGAGAAATGGTGATTGAGGGGCCTCCTCTCAATGACCTAGAGTGTTTAGTGTACACCCTTTGGGTGATATACGACGCATTCGCTCTTAGGTCATAGTCTCTAGTGCGACATGAGTTACAAATCAAATTCAAAACACTTCTTCTCTAAAAAAAACAAAAACACTTCAAACCTTTTTCATCCTTCGGGATCTTAATCAGGAAAGTATTTTCAGATAAAAGAGTGTCGTTAACTTCTAGTTCTACCGTAAACGGTAACGCCTAAGTCTCCAATGGTCGAGCTGCATACACCAACTGCTAGAACTACTTGTTAACCCTACTCGGGCCTAAAAATTTTTAAACTAACCTGTGGTCCTTTTAGTCCGAACTACGTTTGCTCTGATCTTTCATACCAGATGAAAGTACGTAGGCATAAGACGCGATGTCTTGGCGAGCAACCTTCCCCCTTTCAGCCGTAGTTAGTCAAACTACGTTGACTCTGACTTTCCCATTGCAGGAGGGAGTACGTAGGCACAGAGTGACGATGCTCTGCCGAGTCACTTCTCTTTTGTTTTTCTTTTGTCCCTGAGCCTTTAGCTAGATAGTTTCAACACACCCTTTTAGATAGACAACAATGCATGGATCCCGTCGAGTACGACGAACGTGAGGGGTGCTAATACCTTCCCCTTGCGTAACCGACTCCCGAATCCAGACATGGTTGCGATGACCTTGTCTTTCCCTTTCTCGTTAGGTTTTTACGATCGTTTCCTTTCCCTCTCTTTTGGATAAATAACAAAAGTCGAGACTCTTCTGTTTTTTTCCGCCGGTTGTTTTCGCAGTTGCGACAGCTGGCGAATCTGTTGGGGATACAGGGTTCCCTATGCGAGTCAATCCTAACGCTTGCATGTTTATCTTTGGGTGTTATACATATGTGCTTTATTTACTTTTGCATTTTACTTTCCCGCATTTATTTTCCGCATCATATTTTATTACTGCTGTGTTGTGGGGAGGGAATTTCCATTGAGTGAAAAGCCAGACCCAGGCTTGAGTATACACCTAGCTTTAGTAGTGGAAAGTAGTGGTGGATGTGCTTGCTTTGCTCGTACTAGTTCACCATGAAATTCATGCTCGGACAAGATTCTCTTTGACAATTTTCATTCTGGCCCTTTGGGCTCGAAGGAATTTTGGATCTGAGGGTTGTCGACTCTGGGGACTGATCATTTGTGAGTCAGCTAAGTGAGGCCTCTTTAGAAGATCATGATGCCAAACCGGAAATGGTGAAAGTATCATCATTTCTTGAAAGTCTGTGACGCTGAAAAATGCATAGGATGCCATACCGTTTCAGTGAATAGGTCCATACCCGTGAATGGGACTGGGGTTATGCAGGAAACATTTACCTTTAGATTACCCGGTTTTATCCATAATTTGAATCTAGATTATTGGCATCAGTTAGTTTCGATCGGAGCAGTGCTATGTTCTTGCTGAAGTAGAGCTTTATTCTTCCTCAGTCTACAACACAACTGTCTTGATCCCTTGTGTGTTGCATTAGCATTTTGCATTTTGATACCTCTTTTGACTCTTTCACCTGATGCTACCAGATCTGAAAAATCTGCGGACATGCAACCTACCAGCTTCTCATAATACAATCCTGGTAGTGTAGCCATGAACATGTCAGTCATTTCTCTCTCCGCCATGGGAGGTTGCACTCTTGCTGCTAAGTCTCGCCACCTCTAGGCGTACTCCTTGAAGCTTTCAATATTCTTCTGTGACAGGCTTTGTGTAACAGCCCAAATTTCATTAAATAATTAATTTTAGTAATTAATTGATTTAGTGGGATTTTATGTTAATATTGGAATTAATTTTTATTAATTGGAATTAATAGAGAATTGAAAGGAAATTGGAAGGAAAGAAAATAAAAGGGATATATAAGTGAGAAAGAAGAGAAAGGAAATTAGAGAAAATATTTGGAGAGAAAGAGGAAAGAAAGAAGAAAGAAGAGAAAGAGAGTAGAAGAAGAGGAAAAGTGGAAAAATCATCAAGAACCAACATCAAAGCTCCGATTAATCGAGGTAAGGGTGAGAAATGTTTCTATTTGATCATTGCATGATGTTATGTATGTTGGGTTGGGGTTTTGGTAGAGTTTTCATCACTTTCCAATTAGGGCAAATGTTGGATTAATCGGTAGATTGATGATTTAATCGGTTGGAACTGAGTAATAACGCCGTAGAATAGTCGGGTAACATGTATTGATGCTATTTGTACTGATTTGGATGTTCAAGAGTTGGTGGATGGTGGAATGGTGAAGGAGGGACAGAGTGTGGTTCTGTTCTGCGCAGGTTCGCTGGCTCTCGCCAGGCGAGCGAAGGCGAAGCTTCACCAGGCGAAGCCCAGCGAATGCTGGCGAATAATTAAGTTTAAGTTCCAGTGGACTTCGCTGGCGAGTTCGCCAGGCGAAGTTGGATAGCGAAGGTTCGCCCAGCGAAGGTGCTGGCGAATGGTGGCGAATGAAGTCAGTAGCTACTGACTTGGGCTCGCTGGGAAGTCTCGCCAGGAGAAGCCTAGCGAGTGTTCGCTGAGAGAGTTCGCCAGGCGAAGGTTCGCTGCGAGGGTTCGCCAGGCGAATGAAGGCGAATCAGACAGCATTCTTTCTTTTATTGTGTTGTTCATGTGGTGATTGTTTGGTTGATTCACATAGGTTAATACCTCTATGATATGATATAGATATGATCTATTGTGATGATGTGTACTGTGGGTAGCCTCCGGGCGTGAATCCTAGACTTGTGGTATGAGTATTAATCAGATCGATTATAAATACATGAGAACATGATAATGATTATGTGTGTATTATTTAATAATGGTAATGTGCGTATTATTTGATGAGTTTGTGAAGGTTTGATGTAGTGTACAATTAGGTAATAAGTATGCATGAGAACATTGAGGATATATGTGTGCATAGCTTATAATTGTATTATTGGTACTGTGACATGTATACCTTGTATGAAATGGAATGAGATGAATAATAAACATAATACAAAAATGTATTGTGGATGTATATTGTTTATATGCGGTTGTATGTTAAGATACATGAAGAATGCATGAGAGCATATTGATGGATATGCGTGCATCGTTTGATAAATATTATGTTTGTATTGATTGGATGCGATTATGTATGAAAAATGCGTGAGAATATATCGTGAATATATGTACATTGCGTGGTAAATGTGTTATGCGTGTAAGCATGATGTAATTCTTGTATGATGAATTACTTGAGAATGCATGAGAACATATTGTGGATATGTGTGCATTGTTGATAATGCGGTGATGATATTGAATTGTGAATGTATATTGTTGGTATATGGTGGTATGAATAGAATGCATGAGAACATGTCATGGATATGTGTGCATTGCTTGATAGATGTTGTAAATGCATATTGTATGTATGTGATTAAATGTGAATAATGCATGAGAACATATCGTGGATATGTGTGCATTGTTTGATAACTGTGAAGAATGCATGAGAACATATCGTGGATATGTGTGCATTGTGAGTGATAATGTGGTGATAGTGTTGAATTATGAATACATCGATGAATGTTATGTGAATATGTTGTGTGTGCAATCATAATGTAATTCTTGAAGAGATGAATTATTTGAATGCATGAGATTAAGATGTCGGTCTTAAGTGCATTTGTTGTGGTTGATTGTACATGCATCATTTAGTCAAGAGGCAATGTCTGTTAGTTTCGTGGAAACTAGTGGCTTGTCCCAAACCTAGAAGAGTGGGTTTGAAGGCTTAGAGGACGGGCCTTTGTGGTTATCGGTCTAGAAGAGTGGACCCGGTTTAATGTAAAAACCGAAAAAAGATAACGGGTTATCGGTCTAGAAGAGTGGACCCGGTTTAATGTAAAAACCGAAAAAAGATAACGAGAGTCGGTACCGCATTGCATGAGTTGCATTGAGTTGTTGAGTCACATTAATATATGACATATGCATGAAGAGATGCTTATGTGTGAATGATGAGATTGTGAAATTGTGAGAGTATGCATGATGTGGAAATGCTTTACAAATATTCGTGTTGTCATTATATGTGTGGCAAATATATATGACTAAGAAATTGAATTGTGGTGAGAAATACAGAGTGGAACTTGTATTGATTACCTATATATATATATAATCTTATGCTTTGATTATTATGGTTATATTTCTCACCCTTCTGCTGTTTTATAATGCTCTATGAGGCATTGCAGATTAGGTTGCTGGAGGCCTTTATGAAGTTCTGCTTGTAGTTCGAGGTCGCTACGTGTGTAGCGGTTTAGTAATTATTTATGGGTCGAGTCATGCTCTGGTCGTGTAACACGGGGATCGATTGCTTATGTTTTAGGATTACATTATGTAACCTAAGTTATGTTTTCATATTTGGAGTAATTGAGATAATGAGATGTTGGCCTTAGTGCCTAGAGATGTTGATTTTATATGATGAAAGTAAATGTTTCTTTTAAAGGATTTTCATTAATGAATCCGCTGCTAAATGGAAAGGTGTTTATGAGCATGACAGATTGTTTTAATGTGGTGCAAGTTTTGTGTGATGCCCTTTTACGGATGCATGTTAACTTTTACTCTGATTATGCATATATTATTTGCAGGGTTTAGAAGGGTGTTACATTAGTGGTATCAGAGCAGGTCGGTCCGTCCGGCCAAGTTGTCTAATGTTATTTGTTCCCTTGTATGCGACATGTGTGTGAAAACACTGTCGATACATGTTGTTGCTTAACCTTGTCTGGAGAAGTGGGAATGATCTAAGTGGGGGAGAAGTTGTGCTTCTCCAAGATGCTGCAGGTGTAGAAGTTGTAGCTCAGTGGGTGGTTAACACTCTTGTGGTTTGGTAAAGATAGTCTATACTCCATCATGATTTTCAGCTGCCTATTGACAAATTGAGGAACTGATCACCCTTAATCTCTTGTTGATAGTAGTTGGAGTTCTGTTGGATGGGATAGACGTGTCTTGCAAGCTTAGGTGGCGTGAGCAGAGAATTGTTTGGAGCTAAGCCAGGTGCTTAAGAAGTGTGTTGATGAGTCGGCATGAGACAGTGAGGAGATGGTTAATTTTGATGGGAATTCGGGGTGCTAATGAAAGTGGGAAGATGGCGGTTTTGCTGACTAATTATATCTGTTTGGACAGTCGAAGAATTAAATTGATTGAGTAGTGTTGAGAATTATGTCTGGTGTGTGTGCTACGGCAACAGATTGTGGAGTTGAGTATAAGGGTGGATAATGACTTCTAGCAATTACTAAAGGAAATGAGATGTGGAATACATGGTTGGTATAATTGGACCCTTAAGCATTTTAAGAGTTGGAGAGGTATTGGATGACCTTTAAGTGTGGAAGGGTTGTTTCCGTGATTTTGTCATAACGGAAAACCGTAATTCGGAATGACGCAAGATTAGAAGCGTTGGAAGATATTACAGTGCTCTATGTGATGGGAAAGTAGTGACATGGAATTAAGTATTTATTGGCGAAAAATGTTTGGATGTTATGGTAAGCGCGGAGAGTGCGGTTTGTGTTATCACCATAAGTTCACAGCTGAGTGTCCGTTTGATATAATGATTTTCCACACTTGATTGAGAGAGTCAATGGTTATGTAACCGATGGTGTTTGGATATGTTCGGAGAGTATAGGGGTTCATTTTGAGCGTCGGGAACTTGAGTTATTAGTATTGGGGAAGAGGCAGTGATGTACTACTGTGAAGAAAGTTCAAGAGTTTTGAGAAAGCTGTCAACAGTTCGTGTATTGGTTTTGCCAAGTCCGACAGGATTGTCGTTGTGTTTTGAGATACTTTGTTGATATGATTAAGAGATGTGTTAAGTACAACATTAATGAGTTTTGGTTATGCTTGAAGGCAATATAAAGTACAGAGAGGGATTATCTGACAAGTAATTTGGAGTGGGTTGCTGTTGTGTGTTTGTACCGGAGTTTGGAATCCTCAATTGTTTAGTTGAGATTTGAGATGGTTACTGACCTTAAGGTATTTGTTTTATTTGAGAGAGAGTCAAATATGAGACAGAGAAGTAATTGGAACTCCTGAAGGAGTATGGTTTTGATTAAATTACCATTCGGATGAGACCAAGTGGTAGCTAAGATATCGAATCGGGAATTTTGGTATACACTAATGAAGATGGTAAGGAAGTTAGAACTGATTAAGCATATTTAGATATGAGTTCGGCCTGTGAAGAGACTTCTTATGGAGTTGAGCCTTGGATGTTGAGATTGACTTTTGGTATTCTGATGAGGTTCGAGGAAATCGGAATTCTGAGTTGAGTTGATAGATTAATTGAATTTAATGGATAAAAGTCAGAGGGCTTATTTTCGGATTAAGGGAAATGGTATTGTGAGATGTCGTGATGAGGTGTGTATTCTGAATAGTGTGAGTTGGATAAGAGTACTCAGGGAGAAGTACATCGAGAAAGATGGAGTATCTGTGCAGGTACTAGGAAGATGCGACCGAATTTGAGAAATAGTTTTGGATAGCCATAGATGGAGAAGGTATTGATTGAGTTTGTATATGTTGATTAGACTTGCTGGGAATTGAAGTGTGGACATTAGAGATGGTTGGATCTGATACAACTGTTGAGTATTTCGAGTGGGATGGGATAGTATTCCCATGGGTTTTGTGCTGGGTTTTCTGATGAATTTGAGGAAGTATGATCCGATTTGGACAGTTAAGAATGGATTAACGAGAGTAACTCGTTGCCTACCAGTGAAGATGAATCATTCTGTTAGATGGGAACTCAAGTTTTTCGTTAAGATTATGGGAAAGATTGCGAAAGCGGTTGGGTGCCATGTTGAAGATGAACTCTGACTAGCGTCCGTGAATGGCATGGACAAACGAAGAAAACTATCCAGTATGAAGAGGACTCGTTGAGAGCTTGTGTGTTGGACCAAGATGGATCTAAGGGTAGTTAATTATCGTTGATGGAGTTGCCTACAATAACTGTTGCCATTTCGTATCGGAAACAACATCGTATGAAGTTCGTTGGGTAAGAGGGTATGACTCCTTTGTGTTGTTGCATGTCCAACGGGAGTGTTGTACTCGGATCAAAGACCGTGCAAGGGACGATGGAAACAATCAAAGAATCCAAGTAAGGCCGTGTTTTGAGAGTTATGGTAGTAATTGGTGTTGGTCGAGCTTGAAGTCTCGTGAGCACCCTGTGTTTTGTTGATCTGTATCAGAGTAGCGCAGCGGAAGCGTGAGGCGGATAACATGTTAGACTGTTTTACCGCTGTCGCTTGAGAGGATTCCATGAGGTGTTCATATGTCTAAGTTGAAGAGGTACATTGATTCAGGTGGATGGTGTACAAGTGAGAGAGAATTTGACTTCGGAGGCGTGGCTAGTTCTAGTTGTTGATAAGAAACAACTTCGAAGTATAGAGATTCCTTTGGTGGAAGTAGTTATGGGAGAATTGGATTTGGAAGAATTGGAATGCGAGAGTCGTATCCAGAGTTGTTTGGATCAGGTAACATTTTCGAGGACGAAAATTCCTAAAGTGGGGGAGGATTGTAACAGCCCAAATTTCATTAAATAATTAATTGTAGTAATTAATTGATTTAGTGGGATTTTATGTTAATATTGGAATTAATTTTTATTAATTGGAATTAATAGAGAATTGAAAGGAAATTGGAAGGAAAGAAAATAAAAGGGATATATAAGTGAGAAAGAAGAGAAAGGAAATTAGAGAAAATATTTGGAGAGAAAGAGGAAAGAAAGAAGAAAGAAGAGAAAGAGAGTAGAAGAAGAGGAAAAGTGGAAAAATCATCAAGAACCAACATCAAAGCTCCGATTAATCGAGGTAAGGGTGAGAAATGTTTCTATTTGATCATTGCATGATGTTATGTATGTTGGGTTGGGGTTTTGGTAGAGTTTTCATCACTTTCCAATTAGGGCAAATGTTGGATTAATCGGTAGATTGATGATTTAATCGGTTGGAACTGAGTAATAACGCCGTAGAATAGTCGGGTAACATGTATTGATGCTATTTGTACTGATTTGGATGTTCAAGAGTTGGTGGATGGTGGAATGGTGAAGGAGGGACAGAGTGTGGTTCTGTTCTGCGCAGGTTCGCTGGCTCTCGCCAGGCGAGCGAAGGCGAAGCTTCACCAGGCGAAGCCCAGCGAATGCTGGCGAATAATTAAGTTTAAGTTCCAGTGGACTTCGCTGGCGAGTTCGCCAGGCGAAGTTGGATAGCGAAGGTTCGCCCAGCGAAGGTGCTGGCGAATGGTGGCGAATGAAGTCAGTAGCTACTGACTTGGGCTCGCTGGGAAGTCTCGCCAGGAGAAGCCTAGCGAGTGTTCGCTGAGAGAGTTCGCCAGGCGAAGGTTCGCTGCGAGGGTTCGCCAGGCGAATGAAGGCGAATCAGACAGCATTCTTTCTTTTATTGTGTTGTTCATGTGGTGATTGTTTGGTTGATTCACATAGGTTAATACCTCTATGATATGATATAGATATGATCTATTGTGATGATGTGTACTGTGGGTAGCCTCCGGGCGTGAATCCTAGACTTGTGGTATGAGTATTAATCAGATCGATTATAAATACATGAGAACATGATAATGATTATGTGTGTATTATTTAATAATGGTAATGTGCGTATTATTTGATGAGTTTGTGAAGGTTTGATGTAGTGTACAATTAGGTAATAAGTATGCATGAGAACATTGAGGATATATGTGTGCATAGCTTATAATTGTATTATTGGTACTGTGACATGTATACCTTGTATGAAATGGAATGAGATGAATAATAAACATAATACAAAAATGTATTGTGGATGTATATTGTTTATATGCGGTTGTATGTTAAGATACATGAAGAATGCATGAGAGCATATTGATGGATATGCGTGCATCGTTTGATAAATATTATGTTTGTATTGATTGGATGCGATTATGTATGAAAAATGCGTGAGAATATATCGTGAATATATGTACATTGCGTGGTAAATGTGTTATGCGTGTAAGCATGATGTAATTCTTGTATGATGAATTACTTGAGAATGCATGAGAACATATTGTGGATATGTGTGCATTGTTGATAATGCGGTGATGATATTGAATTGTGAATGTATATTGTTGGTATATGGTGGTATGAATAGAATGCATGAGAACATGTCATGGATATGTGTGCATTGCTTGATAGATGTTGTAAATGCATATTGTATGTATGTGATTAAATGTGAATAATGCATGAGAACATATCGTGGATATGTGTGCATTGTTTGATAACTGTGAAGAATGCATGAGAACATATCGTGGATATGTGTGCATTGTGAGTGATAATGTGGTGATAGTGTTGAATTATGAATACATCGATGAATGTTATGTGAATATGTTGTGTGTGCAATCATAATGTAATTCTTGAAGAGATGAATTATTTGAATGCATGAGATTAAGATGTCGGTCTTAAGTGCATTTGTTGTGGTTGATTGTACATGCATCATTTAGTCAAGAGGCAATGTCTGTTAGTTTCGTGGAAACTAGTGGCTTGTCCCAAACCTAGAAGAGTGGGTTTGAAGGCTTAGAGGACGGGCCTTTGTGGTTATCGGTCTAGAAGAGTGGACCCGGTTTAATGTAAAAGCCGAAAAAAGATAACGGGTTATCGGTCTAGAAGAGTGGACCCGGTTTAATGTAAAAACCGAAAAAAGATAACGAGAGTCGGTACCGCATTGCATGAGTTGCATTGAGTTGTTGAGTCACATTAATATATGACATATGCATGAAGAGATGCTTATGTGTGAATGATGAGATTGTGAAATTGTGAGAGTATGCATGATGTGGAAATGCTTTACAAATATTCGTGTTATCATTATATGTGTGGCAAATATATATGACTAAGAAATTGAATTGTGGTGAGAAATACAGAGTGGAACTTGTATTGATTACCTATATATATATATAATCTTATGCTTTGATTATTATGGTTATATTTCTCACCCTTCTGCTGTTTTATAATGCTCTATGAGGCATTGCAGATTAGGTTGCTGGAGGCCTTTATGAAGTTCTGCTTGTAGTTCGAGGTTGCTACGTGTGTAGCGGTTTAGTAATTATTTATGGGTCGAGTCATGCTCTGGTCGTGTAACACGGGGATCGATTGCTTATGTTTTAGGATTACATTATGTAACCTAAGTTATGTTTTCATATTTGGAGTAATTGAGATAATGAGATGTTGGCCTTAGTGCCTAGAGATGTTGATTTTATATGATGAAAGTAAATGTTTCTTTTAAAGGATTTTCATTAATGAATCCGCTGCTAAATGGAAAGGTGTTTATGAGCATGACAGATTGTTTTAATATGGTGCAAGTTTTGTGTGATGCCCTTTTATGGATGCATGTTAACTTTTACTCTGATTATACATATATTATTTGCGGGGTTTAGAAGAGTGTTACACTTTGCAATCGTAACCTGTCGGGTCCCAAATCACTGTTGTACTGATTAAGGCATTCCTTATGTTTAGGCGCTTTCATTCTTAGGTTAGGCCCAGGAATAGGCAATAGTTGTGGACCGGGGGATTCCGAAATCAAAGATTGCAAAATGTAGTCCTAACCTGATGCAGGCTTAGGGGAAAGAACAAGAGTCTCCGCCTCTTGTGGAACAACATCCCTTGGCATGCTTACACCGCCCGACGTGAATTCGATCGTCTTCGAGTCAATTAAATCCTGGACCTGGTGCTTAAAAGCTTTGCAGTCCTCAATGTTATGCCCCGGTGCCC
This sequence comes from Lathyrus sativus, assembly GCA_963859935.3. Taxonomy (NCBI): domain Eukaryota; kingdom Viridiplantae; phylum Streptophyta; class Magnoliopsida; order Fabales; family Fabaceae; genus Lathyrus; species Lathyrus sativus. The sequence continues at coordinate 178,002,635 of OZ012740.1, forward strand.
CAGAGTGGAAATCACACTGGGCATTTGCATCATATCCTGGTGGTGGCTTACCAGTAAATGGAGACAGGGTCCGAAGCTCAACCAATCGAAGCTGAAGCAATAGTTGCAACAATCGAACATAGGTCATGGGTATCTGATCAAAGATTCTGACAGCCTGCCTCGGTCTCTGAGCATACCTTTTAACCTTAGGACCATCCTGGGAATCGGGACGTAGCTGCTGACGGGAAAAGTCTTGAGCTCTAAGTTTTGCAAAAGATCTCTTAGGCCTTTCATGCCTTGGTGTAGGTTCCACAAACAAAAGCAGAGCGAGCATCTTTGCTGCAGCTTCAGGCACCTGATCACCTTCTTTTTTGAGCACCTTTCTTATCACTTCCATGATCAAGCCTACCTGAGTCTTCAACTGCTGGTTTTTCTCTCTGAGCATCTCCTGATCTAGGTGCAACGCTTGCATGTCCTCCATGAACTTCCTCATTTGGCTCTGCATTTCCCTCAGCTCTGCTTGAATTCGCTCCATATCCAACTTCTTGATGTTTGAAATTCTGAAGAGAAAACCGGATCAGGATAACACAACCCAGCCTTAAACACCTGTTATGCAAATGAAATGCGAATGTCATGTTCGAGTATTCCCATGGAACCTGTCTGCTCTGATTCATGTTTTACACAGACGAACCACAAGGAAAAAATTTAACGCTCAATAGCGAGTCTCGAAGTTAAGATCCTTGGAAATACCAGAACATGTATGTCAACATGCAAACATGTTAGGATGATGCCAATGCAAATGCAAAGATGCAACAAGGGATCAAGATTGCGGTGTTGTAGCTTGAGAAGAACCGGCGCTTCACTTTGACAAGAACAATAACACAGCTCTGACAATAGGAACCAACTAATACCAATAACTCGCATTCAGATTGTAGAGAAAAATGGGTAATCTGAAGATCAAGGCTTCCTGCATAACCCCAATCTCACTCACAGGTATGGACCTATCCACTGATAAAGGTTCGACATCCTATGCGTTCATCAGCGTCACAGACTTTCAAGAAACGATGATACGTTCACCATTTCTGGTTTGGCATCGTAATCTCCCGAAGAGGCCTCACTTAGCCAAATCACAAATAATCGGTTCCTAGAGTCGACAATCCTCAAATCTAAAATCATTTCCAATCCTAAGGACCAGAAAAGAAATCATCAAAGAGAATCTCGTCTGAGCGTGAATTTCATGGGAACTTGTGCTTGCTAAGCAAGCAGGTTCACCACTAATCTCCACTACTAATGCTATCTTTCTACTCAAGCCTGGGTCTGGCTTATCTCAGCAAAACTTCCCTCCTCACAGCACAACAATAATGATATATAATGCTGAAAATAAATGCGAGAAAAATAAAGTGCGAAAGTAAATAAAGTACAACACGTATGTACATACACCCCAAAGATAAACAAACAAGCGTTAGGGTTGACTCGCATAAGGAACCATTGGAGTCCCCAACAGAGTCGCCAGCTGTCGCTACTGCGAAAAAGGTGCCGGAAATGACAGAAGAGTCGCCACCTATCGTTATTTATCCCAAAGGAGGGAAAGGAAATGACCAGGAAAAAACCTAGCGAAAAGGGATAAGATCGATCATCACAACCAAATCTCTGGGTTCGGGAGTCGGTTACGCAAGGGGAAGGTATTAGCACCCCTCACGTCTGTTGTACTCAACGGGATCCACACTTATGTTGTTTATCAAAAGGGTTGTTTATCTATCTAACTAAAGGTCTGGGTTAAAAGAAAATAAAAATGACTCAACAGAGCGTCGCAGCTCTGGGCCTATGTATTCCCTCGTGCAATGGGAAAGTCAGAGTCAACGTAGTTCGACTAACTACGGGTGAAAGGGGAAGGTGGCTCGCCAAGATATCGCATCTTGTGCCTACGTACTCTCAACATGTATGAGAGATTAGAGCTTATGTAGTTCGGGATAAAGAGAACACAGGTTTGTTCGTCTGTTTTATCCGAGTAAGGTTAAACTATAGTTCCAGCAGTTAGGGACGATGCCTGTTTGCGGTAGAACTACAGTTTAACAACACTCTTTATCTGAAAAGATTTTCCTGATTAAGAACCCCAAAGGGTAAAAGGAAGTTTGACTGTTTGTTTTTGAAGTCTTTTATGGAAGAAGTGTTTTGAATGAATGTTTGTAATTCATATCGTACTAGAGACTATGACCTAGGAACGAATGCGTCGCATATCGCCCTAAGGGCGTATACTAGACACTCTAGGTAATTGAGGAGAAACCCCTCAATCACCACTTCCCAAGTAGCTTAAGGCTCATAACGTACAATACTCATTAGCCTTTATTATGTACTTTGAAGTTGTTTTGAGACGAGGAAGAGAGAGAGAGAGAGAGAGATGACTCTAAGGGGGAACTAACCAAAACCCTACTGTTATCATGCAAGATGGTCCTAAGGTTGAGTTTAGAAAGAGAATTCTATCCTACTTGTTATCATGCAAAGGATCAACCCTAATGTCTATCATCACCATCCTTGAACAAGGATGTGAGAATCCTAAGGGAACATGTCAATGGAAAGAAGAAACAGAATGCTAAAGTCATTAAGCAGATGAAATATAAGTGTGAATGGATGCACATGCAATGCAACAGTACAATCAAAGGGAGGACACCTCAACCTTTAATGCACACAAGCAAACACAAAGGGAAAATAAACAATCAAGAAAAGGGAGGAAACCACAACCTTTAATGCAAACATAGCCTTAAGAGAAAGAATGTCGACACACACACTTCTATCCTAATGCACCAAATCAAACAACATGAAGAGGAAAGGGTAAAAAAGATGAGAACCAAACCCATCAAGTTCAATGTGTATCAACACAGGAGTCCACAAAAGTTCAACTTCTTTATGGAATGCCCTTAGTTCTACCAAAGGAAGAACTGGGCTCTCACAAGAAGGACACTAAGATTGTAGGACAGATAGGAATGAATGAAGAGAATGATGATGGGAAGCAAAGTGAAAACCAAAGGAATCCACTATGTTCAATATGTATCAACACAGAAGGGAGTCCTTAAAGGCTCAACTTCTTATGGAATGCCTTTAGTTCTTCCTAAGGAAGAACCAAGCTCTCACAAGGAGGATCCTTTGATTGAAGGACATATAAGGGCATAGAGAGAATGATGAGGAGGGAAAGCACGATGAGGACCAAAGGAACTCATTATGTTGAACCAAACTTATCACATTCAATGTGTATCAACACAAGAGTCCTCAAAGGTCCAACTTCTTATGGAATGCCTTCAGTTCTTCCTAAGGAAGAACCAAGCTCTCACAAGGAGGATCCTTTGATTGTTGGACAAGAGGAAAGGAATGGGGAATAAGATGAGGGGAAGCAAAATGAGGACCAAAGTAACGCATTATGGAACTCAACCAAACTCATCACATTCAATGTGTATCAACACAAGAGTCCTCAAAGGTTCAACTTCTTATGGAATGCCTTCAGTTCTTCCTAAGTAAGAACCAAGCTCTCACAAGGAGGATCCTTTAATTGTTGGACAAGAGGAATTAGAAGAAGAAGATGTGGCAAGATAATAAGCAAAGGAGTGGCAAAAGGATGGAAGTCTTTCAAGGGTATTCACAAGGAAAAGCTAAAGGAAAGGTCTTAAAGGAAGCCTAAATATGTAAAATTAGATTACATGTTAAAATGTGCAAAAGTATTTTTTATATATTTTTTGATGCATTAAAAGTATTTTTTTCACGAATTAAATGCAAACAGAACTAATAAAAGAAGATAAAAGAAAAAGAAATTAAATGGAAAATGTTGTGGTACAAATAGCAATCCACTAGCGTTGGTTTCCTTGGGCTTAAGGTGCAGGGGGTTTGGATAGAAAAGGAAAGCCCAGTCCACTTCAAAATTCACTAAACGCTACGATGCGTTTCACTAAAAGGGAGTCAACATGCTGAGACTAGATCTTGGCCATTAGTTTTGGCTTGAGTCAATGGATCCTAGGGCTAACACGTTGCCACGCAAGCTTCAGCAAGTTAAACACAAAACGGAATTAAATCATGGTCGTTTGATTGGATAGGGGTCAAGCAGTCAAGCAAGATCTAAGGGATATGGTTATGCCACACTATCATCAGAGTTTTAAACATGAAAAAGGGGGGAGAGTTGTACACGGTGGCCGGAAAAGCTCCGGTCATCTCCTACCTTGAGCACGCACTGTAGCAGGTTTACAAATGTTCACGAAACTCAATGAAACTTATATTAATCAACTTGTCTTGCTTAATACAACATCATACCATGGTTTGTTTGCCATAATGGTCTCTAAATCGCGCAAATCGCAAGCAACAAGTTCAAAGGTGTCATCAAGAATCATCACAATCAGTTATCAAACCAATCCTAAATCCATCTATGGAGTATAAGGATCACAAATACATGAGAATGGCATGCAAATTCTTCCTATCAGGGAGCATTGTTGAAGAATGACTTACCTAGTGGAGAGCTTCCACTGAGCCTTCAAATGTTGTGAATTCTTGATGGAAATGATCCAGAAACGGTCCTTGATCCTTCCTATAGCTGTTTGAATGCTCTATTTGGCTTGAATCTTGAGGAAAATGAAAACATGATTTTCACTCTTCTCACTTTTTCCAACTGTTTTCTCTCTCAATCTTGATCCAAATTCGTTTATGATGCATTGTACATGATCCTGGTGTTATATATGATGGATATTGATCATTTTGGAGCCCAATTAAAGTCCATAGAAGCCCAATCAAAATCCAAATTTCCTTCACTTGAAACTTTACAATTCGTGTAAAATAGAGCTTGCCCAGCTTCAATCTTGCTTCAGGTAGCTTATACATGGTGTGAGTTGATCCAATGGCCCATAATTACTCCTTGTTTTGATCCTATGGCATGATTTGCATATGTTACTTAAGCTTGAAGTCACATAGAAAAAGCTTATGGAGATGACCACAAACCCCAAATCCAAAATTGGCATTGTGTTTAGACTGTTTTTTGGACTCGAAATATACACACATATGACCAAAAATGAATTTATTTGATTTTTATGCCTTTAATGCCTTTTCCATGGATTTTACTTCACCAAATCTTCAATCCAAGTCCATTCAATTGTACCTTGATGTTTGATAGTGCAAATGGCCCCATTTGGAGCAAGTTTGAAGTTGGAAAGATCTCCATTTGAGTTGTGCAAAGTGGTGAAATTGTCCTATAATCAAAAGTGACCTATAATCAAAGTTTCTCAAAATACCTCAGCCTTGCAAGCTTCATATCTTAAGCTTCACAAATCAGATTGAGGACTTCTAGTACTTTTTAGAAAGCAAAGATCATAAGGAAGAACTTTCATGTTTGGGTTAAAGTGAGGAGAGACATCCTTCTAGGTCAAAAATGTCTTAGAAGTTAGTTGACTTTCAAGGACCAAAATCAAATTCATCTAATGACCTGTAACTTGTATGCTTCATATCTTGATTTCTAGAAATCCAATGGAAGACTTAAAGTACTCAAAAGAAAGCTAAGATCATGTTCTCCAAGTCTCATGTTGGAGTCAATATGAGATGAAACTTGTATCTTGAGTTATGTGGTCTTGAAGTTGGGCACTAAGCAGGGGATTTTACACTTTCAAGCTTAGAAACCCTAGCTTAGAAACTTCTCACACTCTTGAATATTGATGAATTGATCTTGGAATAATCTCTTAGGTGCCTCAACACAACATCCCATGATCACAAAGACTTGGAATTGAGTCATAATCTCCTTTAATTCAACTGTTGACTTAGGCGGACCAGGTGAGAACCCTAACTGCACCACCTTTGGCTGTGGCTTCTTGCACTTTGAATAATGACTTGCAAAAGCTTCTACATGGATCTCAAGACATATCATGAGCTCTCTCAAGGACTTCTACCCATATCCATGGACTTGTAAACTCTTGATGACTTTCATTAACCCCCCAGATAGGAGGTAGGCAAACTTGCATCCATCCCTTTTCCCAAGGAGCTTTGACTTCTTCATGAAGGCTTGTTGAGGATGATAACTTGACTATAGATTCTTGATTATCCCTAGAACCTTTGGTAGCCTCTTCTTAATAGGCACATCTCTTGGTCCCCTGCATAAATGACAATGCAATGCATATGCTATTGCTATAATGAATGCAATGAAACATAAGCTCGGTAAAGAAAAAGGTTGGGCAAATTTTGGGGTGCAACACCTATGAATGAGACTTATTCCTCATTTAATTGATCGGTTGAGAGGTCTTTGAGGCTGTTTTGTGGATTTTGTTTGACCTTTTTAGGTTGACTTTTCTTCCTTTTGTTTGACCCTCGACAACCCTCCTTCAAAATGGAGCACCCAAGTGGATCAATTCCAATGGTGATGTTTTGAATGGACTACGGTTTTGTGTTTTTGGCCTCTGGTTTCCAACATCTTTATGAGCTTTTGGTATTTTATTTGGAATTATTTGAATCATTTTCCTATTTTTGGAGTAGTTGCAAGTCAAGATACCCCTAAGGGTGGTTCACACACACACACACACACACACACACACTTGACCTAGTCTTGATGGGAAATGACCCTTGTGGATCCCATATGCTTCCAACTCTTTTTAATTCACATTCATAACATGTTGAAATTGTTGGATGCCAATTTATAGGTCATAAAGTTTTTTGGTTCTTGTGCTAAGTTGCATTCTTTTTAGGCTTTCCATTTGATGTTCAATGTTAAAAGTGTTTAGGACCTAGGTCCTTTGCCTTGCCTTTTGTTGCAATTTTCTTTGGTGTGTTTTCTTCTTTGCTTTGTGCATTGTTTCCTCTTGTTCTCACTTCTGTCCTAGGACCTTTGAGTCCCATTTAAGATGATTTGGTCCCTCTTTTGGAGGTACTTTGAGTTTGTCTTGAATGGTGATTCATTTTGAGAACTTTTGATGTGTTTCTTTTGCATAATCATTGTTATGGCTTTGGTTGAGTTTGCTTTTGATGTTTCTTGATGCCCTCACCTTATATCCCATCCTCACATTGATTATGTCTTCATCCCCTTCCTTTTTGGTTTGCCTTTGGGCTAGTGGTTGATGTTCAAGTGGTTGTAGGAATTCTATTTCTCCCACTTCATCTCACTTTTGGCTTGAACTTGTCTAGTTTATTTTGTGTGCACTTCCATTTTGTTTTGCATCATATTGCTTGCATTCAAGAGGTTGATATGTGCTTGTGGTGGCTACTTCCCCACACTTTGTTCCTCCCTCTTTCTTCATCTTTGTTTTGCATTGCATGTTTGCATCTTTTTTTCTTCACTTATGCTTTCTTCTTCTTCTTCTTCTTTTGGCTTCCCTTGCCATGTTCCTTAGGACCTCTAATCTTTCTTGTTCAAGATTGATTATGATAGACATTAGGTTTGAATCCAAGCATGACAACATTAGGGTATTCTTCCCTTTTTATCTCAATCATAGGTGCACTTTGCATGAGAACATTAGGTTGAGTTTAGTCTCCCTTTTAGAGTGTGTCTTCTCTTCTCATTTTCAAACTTCTTCAAAACACTTAATAATGGATAATGAATGTTGTGCGCTACGAGCCTTAAGCATTTGGGAAATGATGATTGAGGGGCCTCCTCTCAATTGTCTAGAGTGTTTAGCGTATGTTCTTTGGACGATATGTGACGCATTCGCTCCTAAGTCATAGTCCTTAGTGCAACATGAATTAAAAACACAATTCAATTCACTTCATAAAAAACAAAAAAACAAACACCAAACCTTTTTATCCTTCGGGATTAATGGAAAAATTTTCATAAGGAGAGTTTTGTTAACTCTTAGTTCTACCGCAAATAGGTAATGCCTAAGTCTCCAATGGTCGAGCTGCATACACCTAACTGCTAGAACTAAGTTTTAACCCTACTCGGGTAAAACACTCGAACCAACCTGTGGTCGTGTCAGCCCAAACTACGTTTGCTCTGATTTCTCGTAGTTTTCTGAAATACGTTGACTCTGACTTTCCCATTGCACGAGGGAGTACGTAGGCATAGAGCGACGATGCTCTATTGAGTCTCTTTTCTTTTTCTTTTGTCCCTGTGGCCTATAGCTTAGATAGATAAACACCATTTTAGATAGACAACAAGCATGGATCCCGTCGAGTACGACGGATGTGAGGGGTGCTCATACCTTCTCCTTGCGTAACCGATTCCCGAACCCAAGATTTGGTTGCGATGACCTGTTTTTTCCCTTTTCCGAAGGTTTTCTCTGATTGTTTCCTTTACCTCTTTTGGATAAATAACGAACAGTGGCGACCTTTCTGTCCTTGTCGGCCCCTCCTTCGCAGCGATGCGATAGTTGGCGACTCTGCTGGGGAAATCTTCCCATCCCCTATGCGAGTTAATCCTAGCTCTTATGTGATTATCTTTGGGTGTGTATATATGTGTTATACTTTATCTGCATTTGCATATTACTTTCCAGCATTGTATATATCATTATTGTGCTGCTGTTAGGTGGGAGTTCAACTGAGAGATAAGCCAAAACCCAGGCTTGAGTATAACCATAGCATTAGAAGCGGAAAGTAGTGGTGAACCTGTATGTTTGGCATGCACTAGTTGTAACGCCCCAATTCTGAATTTCCCATTTTTGTTGAGTCTTTTAATTTATTTTAATTGATTATTCTTTAATTTTAGAATTTGAACATTAACATGTTGTGTATGCTTATTATGTTATTTTACTATTCGGAGAGTTTTGGGAATTAATTAGAGAGTGTTTTAGATAATCCTTAATTAGTAGATGTTTGAGAGAAACAGAATAGAAAGAGTATAAGTGGAGTTAGAGAGAAATGAAATGTGATAGAAAGAAATAGAAAGGAAAGAAAAAGAAGAGAGAAGAGAGAAGAGGAGGAAGAGGAGAAAAACTTAGAATCGTCAAGAATCAACTTCTAAGCTTCGATTAATCGGGTAAGGGTGTGAAACCTTATTATTCTTTCGATGTATATGATTATGTATGTTTCTATTGGTTTGCTTTTGGATTGGGGAGAGTTTTTCTCATTTTCTGTTTTAGG